>OY987273.1:14236983-14717546 GCA_963920665.1 Straminergon stramineum
CGATTCTGTTATTTACACTTTTGTTGCTCATAGTCGAGGAGTTCTTTTAGAGGGTACCAAACCTTCAATGTTTTTTTGGTAAGGTACTGCTAACTTCCAAAGTATGCATTGAAGGGTCCAGGTTTATTTCTAGATTTTTGTTTTTCTTAGAATCCAATATAGAGTTTTAAGGTTAGGACACATGACATTCTTTGAATGGCCACTAGATGCAAGTTTTTACCTATATATAGGATGCAAGTTTTGATTTGTACTACTCATGAGATTTCACTTTGGGGTGCATTGATGATTGATGAAGTTAATTTCAATTTTGAAATCGAATTGTGTCATTGCTTCATTTTTGAAATCGATAATGCGTATGCAACATTTTTTGATATTATCGCCATAAATTTTGAGATTGTTAAATAGCAATGTTACTCCACTATGAAAAGTCCATTGTAATAGAAGCTTGAATCTTTCCATTTAACTCAATTCGAGTTGAATGGATGCACCTATGAAAAGTCAATTGTATTACAAGATGGTTTGCATCTTGACATTTAACTCAATTCGAGTTGAACGGACATACCCATGAAAAATCAATTACATGTAGAAGATGGATTGAATCTTGCCATTTAACTTAATTCGAGTTGAACAAACACACCCATGAAAAGTCAATTACAAGTAGAAGAAGGATTGAATCTTGTTGGTTAACTCGATTCAAGTTGAATAGACACACCCATGAAAAATCAATTACATGTAGAAGACAAATTGAATCTTTTCATTTAACTTGATTCGAGTTGAATGGTTGGAACCATGAACACCAAGACAGGGCAGGGTTTGCAAATCTCATAAGAATGTAGACTCAACCATTGCCCACTTCTCCTTTGAATTAGGACAACTTTGTGTGTACCAAATGCAAAGGTGTAGAGGATCATATGGACATGGATCCTACAATGGTTAGGGAAGCAGGCACGAAGGCTAGAATTTCATGGCACAAAACATGAGATGGATGAAGATTGTGATGCTAAAGGAGTAGGGGCCGCCAAGCAATCCCAAGCCCAAGTGGTTGTTATCCCTCTAGGTTGTTTTCAGTGACTTTCTACCTCTATTTCAACTTGATTCGAGTTGAAACTCCTTCCATTCACTTCCTTCACTTCAATTTGCAATTAGGCACAAATAAGTTGGCTAGAACTTTAGCTATGTACAATGGGGTGACAATCAAAATGGCGTTTTTGAATTCGCAGTGAAGGAAATTTCACATCTGCCAACTTTGACAACCTCTTGAGGGCAGAAAAATTGGTATTTTACCACTTTATGTTTTTTTCAAGATCATCTCTAAGTTAGTAATATCTTTTCTAAATTTGAAGGCCAAATGATTCACCAAAAAGAATATATTAAAAATCTACCAACATGTGTAGCTTTGAAAAAATGGTTTCCCCCATCGTTTCCCACAACTACAAGTTGGTAGATTTTTAATAAATTCTTTTTGGTGAATCATTTGGCCTTCAAATTTAGAAAAGATATTACTAACTTAGAGATGATCTTGCAAAAAACATAAAGTGGTAAAATACCAATTTTTCTACCCTCAAGAGGCTGTCAAAGTTGGCAGATGTGAAATTTCCTTCACTATGAATTCAAAAACGCCATTTTGATTGTCACCCCACTGTACATTTTGTTACAATACCTCTTTGTTGAAAGACTTTCAAATAAATGTTTCTCTTACAAAACACTCTCTATTCAATTGTCAAACTTGTAGGCCCGCTCACTATTACAACTTTGATGCCAATTATGTTGTGTACTATTGTCAAAATTCCTCTTGCAATGATTCCTTGTTAGACTTAGATTTGATACATCCGTCATCACCTAATTTGGAAAAGACCAAGGATGATGTTCTTGAGGTAATCTTTAAGGAGGCCAGTGACAATATTCTTGAAGACATACTTCTATAGTTGTACATTCCTCTTTTGGAACATTGGCTAATACAATTGTTTCTTCCCTGTAATGGATATGATTGCCTACAAGCATGGTGATTTGCATGTGCATATTTTGGTCTTGATATTTTCCTTGACTACTCAAACTAAATGGTATAATTACTAGCAAGTCCTTAAGTGATCTTGAACTGCCCTTGAAGTATTCTTTCTAAGAATTATTTTCTAGATTGGGTCTAGTCCTCTCTTTCGTGGAGTATTGTAAGGAGCAAGCATTTGCAAATCATTGCCCTTGCCAGTGCCCGAAGTTGCAATATTGGGGACTCCCCTTCCTCTAATTTTGAACATTCAAATGGACGACACTACATGGGACAACAAGAATAGATTTTTGTTTGTTTTCTAATTCCTTGTTATTGCTAAGAAGATCTTTAATAAGGTTATGTGAGTTTCATGTTGGTCAGACACATGTATGACTACATTGATGCTTTGTTGGGAGATGGAGCGTGCAATTGAAGAAAAAAATGTCCCAAACATCCATCCCTCATGGATGTGGACTTTGTGCCTACAAATCCTTCCTTATTGAGGAGGTACAAAATTTCAAAGCCTTCCTAGAAGGCTGGATTTTGGAAGGAAAGGATGTACTTGTTGGCCATACAAAGGTACAACAATCCAATTTTTAACTACATTCAATAGGTGTCTCAATCTTGAAGTACAAGCAATACAATAAGATAGTGATTGGCTCCTCGAGGAAGGTAATGGAATCAAATTGTTGCAAGAGGATTCCAAAGGACGGAGTCTATGGTCTCATGGGTAGTGGATGTCTATTGTCCATCTTCCAATGTAGAGCATGGTCGACATTTGCAAGAGATTATTTGGGTTCATCAAATATTTGAAGATATTATGTGATGAAGATGAAAGTTTGGAGTATAAGAGACAGTTTCAGCATTTGGTGTTCTATTGACGGACAATGAATGAAACCTTGAAGGAGCCAATTGAATTGTCTATAGCGTTGAGGGACAACTTCTGGCCTTCTTCTTGAATCAAAACAATGGAGGAGGAAAAACTTGATAGTGATGATGAGGAGTTTGTTGAGAATGATGCCTTCGTAGGGCAACTCTGCAATTGTCCATTGCCATCATTTTGGGTGGCACGTGATCTTTTTGAAGGATATTTCATTTTCCTTTAACCAACTAATGGTGATATGAAATTGTAAAGATTGTCAAAGCCTTGTTTGATCCTTTCATTAACTTGGCTCATCTCAATTGTATACTGATATAATGTTTTGGCCCACATCAGAAGATTGAAATCTTTAAGAGTTCTATATTGGGTGGGACTCCACCAAAGGATTATGTTGGAAAGACCCAAAATCCGATTTGGGAGTAAATGAACTCTCTCATCAAAGTATGGAAGTCTAGGATTATGGATATAGTAAAGTGTGTTCTTAAAATTCTATTGTCTAGTATTGGTGTTATCGATGGAAGTCGACTTTATATAATTTTGATTGAGCATTTGAGCATGTATGAGATATATTGTAGAGATACTGTGTAGTATTTCAAGCTAAGTTGAAAGTTTCTATTTGATATTTTATTCTTTCTTTTTTCCTTTGCATAACCAGAGATGATTTAATATAATTTCATATTACGTATTGTAAAGTACTTGGTACATATAGGAGTAATAAGATTTGATTTTGTAGATTTCTATTGGAACTACTTTTTTACATTGAATGAAGTATCTTATACAACAAGATCACTTAAATGAAGTATTTAATATATTTACTGTTACATTATACATTGACTTGTATCCATGTTGATGTCATTTTTTTAATTTTCTTATATTATAAATCTCATTTTAAAATAGAATACAAGTAGAAAAAATTGGTAGTGGATAAGAATACTTTCTATTTTGTTAACTCATTAAGCACTTGTCACAATTTCGAGAATGGGGCTAGTTGGTTGTTACAATTTTCTTGCCTATAAAGGTCATTGAGCAACGCCAAATCATGTATATCTCATAGCTGCTCATACAAATTCAATGGAAATCAAACCTGAACCATTTGAATGAGATAAATAGCCTTTCACAGCCAACCATTCATTTCATGACTTGGTATTCAACAAGGGACACAATATGCACTTATATAGGAAATCACTATTATTACTATCAATCATAATTTATGGAAGACACTTTGACTATCCGAAACTCTCATTTTAATGGAAATTGCAACTTACAACCAAAGAATTGAGTTCTACTCAATTTAAATTTACTTCAACACTACTTCGATTTTGGAGCCTACAAATGGACAATATTATTTTGGGAGGTTCCCAATCTCCCATTTTAATGAATATGATGTTCAATTCCAAGCTCCTACGATGAGCTCTTGAATCATCTACTCATTTTTGAGGGTCCACGGCCTACGTATTAATCCGACATACCCTATGCACATCCATTCCTCTTCTAAATGCTTCCGGATGATCTAATTAGTAGGGATGGTGGGATAGTCCATTTGGGTAGTGATTGTATGCTTACGGATACTTCCCTCTTCCATCAAAATTCGTAACTAACTATAGATCTGGTGTGGATAGCATCATCCTCACTTTCCTCTTCTTGATGCGATCGCTAATTCACCACTCTTTCACTCAACTACATGAGTGCAAATATCTATGGAAGAAAGAGAAAGAAAAATGGAGGTGGCGGGGGTTTAAGTACTTGTCATTTTATTGATCGTTCCTAATAGAATACCATTTGCCATAATGGTTCCCTAGATTCCTAGACCAAAACTCTAGGATATAAGTTGTTCCTATCGAGGTTTCTGGATTCCGGATCCATCTTGGATTTGGTTACGGAATACCTAGTTCATCTCTTCAACCTAAATACAATATTTAATTTAAGTGGGTCTTAATTTCGTTTATCTGACTAAAAAAATGAAAAATTCAATACTACAATAGTTCTATTTCATACTAACTCCATCTGTTTGAAGTTTTTGTCTTCCCACACAAACCAACCTTCTTGATTCTTGAGAGTGCTCAAATAAATGCCAATGTCTCGCAATCTACCGTAATATAATTCCTCCTTGAAAGATACATCCTTACTACTTGAGTTTGCCCCATGCCCCCATCAACTTCCAAAACATAGCCATATTCTTCTTTTTCATAATCATCACTAATCTCCAATGCCTCCGTCTCATTTTCACCCATATACTTAGCTCTTGACAACATATTAGCTACACAATTTCCCTTTCCAATAATGTGCGCCAACACAAGATTCAATGATCGAATGTATGCTATCCACCGCAACATAGCAATGTTTAGAATAGAACAATTAGCCACCATATCAAGTAATGGCAAACAATTTGTCTTCATGACAACATTGGCACCAATCAAATAGTTTCTTTTTGCCTTTAGTACAGTAAGTGCACCTAAAAGCTTTCTCTTCACTCGTGGATATGCTTTTTGATGCTCCGTGAGAATTCTTGCCTCAAATCTTATAGCAAATTGTCGACCTTTTGCATCATCTTGACCAACAGCCCAACCTATAGCAATTGGGCTTGTATCAATTGTTACAATGATTGGTTTGCCACAATTATAATCAATTTGCCTTAGAACTAGCGGAGACTTTAGAACTTCTTTCAATCCTTCTATAGCCAAGTCTTGTTGTTGCCCCCATGTGAATTTAATTCCCTTCCTCAAAAGCTTATATAATGGATCAACCATGTGAGCAAAATGAGGAATTTGAATTTGATAGAAGATACAAGCTCCTAAAAACCTCCTTACTTTAGTAATACTATTGCATGCCTTCATTCTTGAAATAGCATCCACTTTCTCAAGGTTAGGTTTTTTACCATATCTTCCATACAAGTGGCCAACTACTAAAATCTTGTCAATACCAGACTTGGACTTATCAATAGACAATATGAGATCCACCTCTTTGAGCTTTTGTAGGATTTTCTCCACATCTTCAATATGATTTTTAACAAATACTCTACAACCATCATCATCCATAGTGAAGTCACCGTCACCTTCCTTGCAACCCTTGATAGGTATATCATCCACAAAAGATATAGTTTTCTCAGGTACAAAATCCCTTAGAATTTGGTTTACAGCATTTTGCAAGTGTGCTACCAAGTTAGTGGCTCCCTAAAGCAATGTACACCTCCTCACAAGTCCTAATGGAGTCTTCATGGTTGTCAAATCTCTGCAATCGTTTGCAAGTTGAAATTGATCATAACCAGAATATAAGTCTCCAATGGAGTAAATGGCATGCCCTACAAATGCTTCAACAACCTCATCTACAATAGATTCTGAACGTTTTTTTATGATAGTGACTCCATTAGCTAGCTACATGTCTTGAATAAACCTTAGCGCATTGGACTTCTTTGGCACTGTAAACCAACGGTTGCAATATGGAGCCATTGAAGGATCAAGTATTCCCATTTTCATCTTCTCTTTAAGCAAATCCACCAATTTAGGAAGCAATGCTCAAGGTATTGGTATAGGTTTCAAATCCCATGGCACATGTGGAATTGTGAAAATAACCATTGGAATAAACGCACTAGGATGAACACACTCAATCTCATTTGATAAAGAAGCAAAAGCTTTGCCATGTTTGGAGAGCATGTCTCGGATCTTTTTGATTTTTGGTTCATTTAAGAATTCACCCCCTCCTATCTTTAGCTTTGCCAATAATTCTTCAGTAAATCTATGTCCAATCTTTCTTGTTTCTCTTAATTCTCGCTCTTTCATAGCTTTCTTGATATGCTCATCAATATCTATTGGTAATTGAGTTGCCACTAGTTTCACCTTCTTTGCCAAGGTCTTATATTTGGTGTCCACATCAACTTCATGTCTATATTGTACACCTCCAATTAAACTTGTACTTGTTGCTACCTCCAAAATCTCATTGTATATTGCCTTTGAATGCACTTCTACCATCACATCAAATGGTATAGACCTCTTGTCTTGCAAATTCTGCAAAACTTGCAAAATATCTTCTAAAAATCCCTTTTCTTCTACTTCACCCATAATAACTTCATCTTCGAATATCACGCCCAATTTTTTCATTTTTCTTTCAATTTTTTTGATTGGTCTTCTTTATACAAGGTCCAAATCCTCAGTCTTTGCAAACCTCACAAATCCATCTTTTGCTAAATTCAAAAACTCACAACGACCACTATTTACACTAGAGAATAAGATAGCGGATGATCTACTAGCACTTGTGGATCCCTAGACTCTACGTGTGCAACTTAGAAATCCTAATGGTCCCCATGACTATTGTCTAAGGATTCATCTCTCAATTGATCTATGTACCTTTTGATTTGAGGCTTCACTGTGAGAAATCGCATTGATCTCTTGCCATCCAAACTACAAATTCTAGCATAGTGTGAACCATCATCCAAGACCTTGGTCTCCATTTTTGTTGTAGTAATGTATGGCTGACCAAGAATTATAGAATGACTTCTATAGTTTTGAACAAAATAATTTTGTTCAACCTCCACATTGTCAATCTTTGTTTTAATAGATAGACATGTACTATATAACTTGCCTCTTTCATTATTAGCAGCCCACATCACTCATCCATGGTTAATATCAATTGGCTAGCTTCTCCTCTCATATATCTTTCTAGATATAATATTGATCTCCGATCCATGGTCGACAAAAGCCAAAAATGACTCATCCAAATCTCCAAGTCTAATATGTGTCTCTGTTGTCATTCTTGCCCCCCAAAGATGAGAGTAAGCCATCATAGCATCATCTCTACTCTTTGCCAAAGAATGATTATACATACAACAAGAAACATCGACTTCAATTGAAGGCTTTTTTCCATCTGTAAAACATGGTGTGTTACCTTCTACAACAACTTCATCCCCTTCTTGAACCTTCTCCTTCCTTTGATCCTCAATTACCTCCGCTTCCACTCCTTTCTTGACTGCACAAACACAAGTAAACATCTTCAAGACTTCATTCTCCATTTCTTCATTCAAAAAGTCGTCAATTTCTTCAATCTCATTGTCATCAATTTTGTCAAACACGGCCTTTTCTTTCTTATGTTGGTCTTCAACATCCACACAATCACACATCAAAGCAGATGCATCGCCAATCTCTTCTTCTTCATCTTCTATCATATGAGTGTCCAATGCATGTGCCATCATAGTCTCTACCGTTATTTGCCTCTTTCTTTTTATAACATCAATGATAAGCTCATAGAAGTCTTTTTTAGCAATGCCAAGTGCCTTTTTCAAGGTAAATTCAATCTTAGCATCCAAAATCCTCTCCTCAAGAATGTCCTTCATATTAATAGAAGATTTGATGTTAGATTGAAGTTTGTAAGTTGGTGCTTTGACCTTTCCCCATACTCCTTCATCTTTCTCCTTCTTGTACTCACTCATCCTCTCCTTCTACTTCTCCTTTGGAAATAATGCATCTCTCGGATGAGGAGTAGGTCGTACTTCTTGCCTTTGTCTTGTATTGTTTGTTGGCCCTGGCTTTGGTGTCCCCTTGCTAATTTGTACCTTCTTCTTCTTGGCAGGCTCTTTAGTTTCATCTTCTTCCACATTCCTTCCCCTCTTCACTTCTACAAATACATCTTGGGGTTGTTTCTCGTCGTCCTCATCCACCAAATATGCTCTAATGGTGGTAGAATCCAGGGGGGCATTTCACCCAGTTAGATTCTTGATGGCTTGTGCTCCTCTGATCATAACTTCACGATCAATTTGTGATGATGCTTCCCCCCATTTTGCTTGGCTTGAATGCTATAGGTCATTGCATTTTCAACATGCACAAAGCTAGTTCTACCTAGCTTGTCATTTATTAACCTCTTCATTCCACCTTTGCCAAAATATGTAGGCAAAGGATCACCTGTGGCTGCATCTCTAATCATACCATCTTTGAAGGTCATAATACCTACCTTCAAATCTTCTGCATAAAGTCCACAATCATGGCGTTTGTACTATGGTTTATCACAATAAATGCTCCGTACAATAAATCCCTTTGAACCATCTGATAGTCAAGAATTGCTCAGCATGTGATCTTTCTTTAAGGCACTTATCTCAACTTTTAACTCTCTCATGCTTTTCATAAGTTCATCAAGGGTATTATCACTTACAATCTTACCTTTTGAAGAACTTGTTGGCGTTGAAGGTATTGAAGCTAATTGAGCCTTAGAAGATGATGAAGGCTTTGCATCTGCCCTCAAGATAAATCCTCGAGCCTTCATACGTTGTTGCTTTGCAATAAGACTCATTGACTCTTCCAATTTCCTCTAGTTGGGATTGAAACCTCCCTCTGCTGTCTCATCTTGAAGGATTAGAAGAAGTCTATCTTCTAATGCTTCATCTATTGCTTGAAGAAACAACTTCAATTTTCTTGCCTCCAAAAGGTGCTTCTTTGACAATGGAAGTTTGCCAAACTTCTTCTCAAACTCCTTGAAAAGCTTATTTGGTCCCATGCTCTTGTGCGGTTGTTGCTCCATCCACTCTAGGAATGCCTTCTTTGACACTCTCTCCGTATCTTTATCAAAATACTCTTCTCTCAACCTCTTCTCAAACCTTGGCCATATGTTCACATATGCCTCACCGTGGAGTTCCTTCACTCTCTCATGGATCTTAGGCACCACCGCAAAGTCGAAAGATCCAATCATTTAGGCTTTAGGCACTTAGTAGATTTTCATCTCACAAGTATAAAGCTTCAAAAATCCCATGATGTTCTTGCCATCAAACCTCCCAACTTGACCAATAATGGTCCTCAAGGCTTTAGTAGCTCCATATCCCATTTCACTCTCTTTGTGCTAGCCCATAAACATTTGAACCGCCTTCACAAAATCCTCTACAAAGTAGAGACCAATATTTGCACTTTGAGCCCCAACCTCACATATTGATTCATCCTTAGGGTCCCCCATATTGTGTAAACTACACTAGTTGCCCCAAAGTGCTCTTAGTGGAAGCACCAATATGTTGAGTAAAGAAAATGCGGGGCTTTTAGCTGCAACTAGATGTGGCCCAGAAAATGGAAGATCCCGTGGTTATATATAGTTACAAACATAATGGTAAGCCTTGGATTATGCCATATGAATCAATAAAATATCACATTTCCATATATCCTTTTCAAGATGTCATGGACTCTGAATATACATCATATGTTTGTAAAAGATAATGGAAAAAGTTCATACCCTCCATAAACTCCCCTTGAAAAAGTGTCCTTTTGAAAAATGAGTGCCATAGCCACTTCACAACTTCAAATTAAGAGTGTGATATGTCCCTGAAAAGCTAACAAAAAATTCTACAACCTCTTCAAAACTAAGGCATTGTCCGACTTTTACAGTTGGTCAAAGTTTACCCTTCCCAACTTAAAGGCAATTCACCTATACTTCACTCCCAAACTCATAACTTTCACACATTAACTCCAAACTAAGAAAATAATAGTATTTTGGAAGTCTACAATAAGTATCTACAACCCCTCTAAGTTTCACTCAAAACTAAGATATTATCCAACTTTCATAGTCCTCTAAAGTTCACTCTCTTGAAAACCCAAGGCAACAATTCACCTATACTTTACTTCCAAGCTCATAACTTTCACATACTAACTCCAAACTAAAAAAATAAAAGCATTTTGAAAAGCTCACATGAATATATACAATCTCTGTAGGTTTCATTGAAAACAAAGATATTTTTCGACTTTCATAGTCTACCAAAGTTCATTCTCTTGAAAACTCAAGGCAGCTCTACAACACTTCACTCCCAAGCTCATAACTTTTGCATACTAACTCTAAGCTTAGTGAGTTATAGCTTTTCGGATTCACAAAAATAAGATGCACAAGATTTTAAAATTTCATTGCAAAAAACTTCATATACAATGTGAAATGGCTCTCCAAAGTCACGGCTCTCGCAAGCAAACAAGGAAGAGGAAAAAGATGACCCTCCACCTCATCAGCCACCTCCACCTCTATGCCATCCACCTAAGCTAGTGGATTTTGCCCACTAAAGTGTCACATGGTCCATAATACACCCATGAGCCGCCTCCTATCCTTCATAAGTCTATTCACATCATCTATGTGGACTTCTAATCCATTAAAAACAACTAAAGAAAGGTAAAAATAAGTTTTACCTTTTGTTTCTACAACTTCAAACATGCAAACTAAAATATGAAAACATCTTCAAGTATAGAAATCAAAGAACTAAATTCAAATGTTTGTCAAATAGAAGTAAAAAAAGAGTTCAAATGGAGTATGGTCACATTTGTTTCTTGAGACTCTGAAAAAAACCCTCTAATTTAACAAACAATCATGTATTTTCACATAATGAACACATATACAATGCAACAACGGCATGCGAGTAAGTGTAGGATAGGTAGCTTCAAGCATGATAAGTTTCTTAAACCTTCATGTGAACTTCTAATGCATTTGCAAAGATGGAATTATAGGGGGTCTTGGTAGTGAGTGTAAATGTCTGGTTGTTGTGGATGCGGGCATACTTGAACTTTATTTGTGGAAGTTCAAAAGACAAATTCCTTAAATTTCCAAAGTAGGAATGATGTTTACCTTTCAGTAGTCGGGCTGAGGCCTTATATGTGAGTTTGTAGTTTGAGACGCAGTCATTCTATGATATTGCTACTTGTGGAAAGTTGAGAGCAAATCAAGTTTGAGTCATAAAGGAGTTGTGTACTCAAAAGGAGTGACTACAGAGACACTTATCCATGACTTCAACAACATTCAAGGAGTGTCCTGTTCATACCCTAAGCATCTTTTGAAACAAAGTCAAGCGGTAGGTGACTTAGCTTTATGGTCTGAGATGGCTTCCTGGAATCAAAATGTTGACAAGAAGTTCAACCAATTCATAAAAATGTCAACAGCTCATGTAGACGCAATAGATGACCTGTGGGACATATTTCGAAGTGTCATGTAGAAGTCCAAGGACGCAAAGGACAGTAGCCCCTCTATCACACAGTCGGAGTTGGAAAACCAGAAGTCTTGAAGGGGGGGAGGTTGGATGGGGTCTTGGAGAACTTCTGAAAGAAGGTGGTTTCCCTAGACTCTTGATTGGGAAAGAAAGTAGGGATCCACGAAAAGAGACATGTGCCTCTCAATTTCGGTGGAAAAACATGTGATGGCAATGTTATGACCACAACTATGGAAGTCACCCTATTGTTGGATACGAAAATCGTTGTGAACAACACTCCTGGGGTGGTGTCACTAGATTTTGGCCTTGGTTGGAAGGTAACGGGGAGGGAGAGCTTGGAGGCAGAGCCTTTGGTACTAGAACTGCATTAGAAATTAGAACTTCTAAATTTGTTTGACCTTGTTTCGGACCTTCCCGAGGAAAATAACGACACTAACGGTGAGGTCAAAGTACAGGCACTAGTTCAACACCATGATGAAGTCGACGTATAGGTAGCGGGTACAAGCAAAGAAGAACAACATGTAGGCAATGACCATGTAGAGAAGGCGGGAGCCGAGGACTTTGTACAACCTTTGGGGATGGATATGGGTTCAATAGTGGTGTCCGGAGTAGTGGATGAGGCCATTACTAAAGTTGTGGACCTTAAAATAGCATCTAACAATATATGTTCTATAGGACTCATTGCTGTCGAGCCTTCACAAAGGAAGGGGAGGAAGTCCACAAAGTCACCGAGCAAGATAAAAGCCCCTTCGGACGTTCTCCAAAGTTCGTCCGTTAAAGTGATGGTTGCCTTGTCACTATCTACGGTCATCCTAAACCATAGACAAGGGCATCCTAAATTCATAGTTTTTAATATGCATGGCATGCTCTTGGACTGCAATGTGCTGGATAAAAAGAACCCTAACAATAGAATCTAGGGTAATGCCCAAACCACTTGTAGGAGAAAGGTGTTGCATCTATGGATTAAATCCTTCCTATCTCAATGTTTCTAGAACTTTGTAGTGAAACTTTGGGGTAGTAAGAGTGAATCGTATATGGATGAAGTTGTCTCTACCATGCTTGTTGGGTTGACATGTTACTTAAATCTAATTCTCTTATTTCAGTGGTCCAATCAACATTGTGAGGAACAACAAGTAGAAGATGGGTGCCCAACATTGTTAAGTAAGAATCTATATAAGGTGTACATAGAGTAGCCTCATTATAGTGCTATGAACACAATCATTGTAGATTGCAACTTCAGCAAGGTCGACCTCAACCCAAATGCAAATGTAATCATCACCACGCCCTTCTTTATGAAATGGCTATGCACTTTGGTTGATGACAAGCAATACTTGAAGCTATATTTGTGGCCATTGTTGGAGGCACTATACAAATGTCCTGATGTCCCCACCTTTTGAGATAAGTACCTACAAATTTTCAATCCATCCATTGCACAAATGCTTGACAAACATTGATTTGGATCAGCATATGAACTCATGGACATTGTCAAAGGTGAGGGGGGTCACAAACCATGTGGCACACTAATGTTGCTCCCCCTCACCTTCACTTGGTCACTTTTCTCACGAGGGTTCCATGTGTTTGTAGGGAAGAACGCAAAAGCGGGAAACTCGAAGTAAGACGGCATCAGCCATGGAAAAGAAAAGAGATGACCCAACGAAAAAGGTATGTCCTTTGAATGCACAAATTTTTTTTGTCCTCCTCTAATGTTCACATTGTACAACAGTTGGTCATAGAAGTTTCTCCTATGTTAATTGGAAAAGTAGTTCCCCTAAAGTTGCATAGAAGTGACATAAGGGTAAAAGCACACTACAGTTGTCCAAAATCGTAGTCATGACAAAATTTCTGCATAGGATAAATGTTTGGAGTCCATTTTATTATAGTTCTTGGCAATTTTTATTTAAAAAAAAATGAGTTGTAGTCTTACATCTTAAGTACATTGAAAATTGCATTACAAAAAGTGACTTTCATCTATGAATTTCATGTATGGAGTACAAACATTTGATGTTTGTACTATCACAAATTCAGGTTTAGCATTGTTGTGCTTCTTGTGTCATAAATCCAATGCTTTCATGGTTAGGTACTATGACAAAACATTCAATTAGGGTTTTGGAACCATTATAAGATAATATCCTTGCAAATGTGTGATTTTATTACAAGGCCCAAATTTTGACTTTAAAGTGTGTATTTTTAACTTTTAATTTGAAAATTTGTGAAAAGACCTTTTAATTTAGATGGGCCAACATTGAATTTTGGTATAAATTACATTTTGGTTCCCTTTTGTTCTGTCAAAGATTTATGCTCCATTTTCCAGCCTCAATCTAGTAGAAACCCCTAGGGTTCATTGATCACACTTGGGATGTACAATGCGTACGTATTATACATTGGGGACTAATAGCTGTCTGCCACGTACCATCTAAATCTAGATTTTGCAGGTTATGCAGTGTACTTTTGTAGCAACATTCCTTCCTTTGGAAAAAATGTGGTAGCCTAATCTTGTCTTTTCTCGTTTTGAATTTGAAACTCACGGAGGTTGAAGAAAGTGGATCGACCTCCAGTTGTAGTTTGTAGTTTTGTTTGAGAGAAGCGGTTGTTGCATAGTGAAGGAGTGCCACTTGCATGATGAAGGAGTTGCAGTTGCGTGATCAAGAAAAGAGTGGCAATTCCATGAGTGGAAACCATCAAGGGGTAGTAGTTTCATGGTATGTTCAATCTCTATACACAATGTATGCTTTTTTTTCTTGTCTCACAAATTTTGTGTCAATGTCCAAGCCATTGACAAAATGAACACAAGATTGTTCTAGAAATCAATGAAATTTTCTTCACAATTGAAGAAGAATGCAAGTATGTTTGATCAATAGATGGTTTGCTTGCATCAGTAGTTATTCTAGATTGTTCTAGTGTCCATGGTTCTTCTTGCAATAAGATGAGATAGGTCACTAGTATATTCATTGTACAAAATGTATAATGTTTCAATACACTTTGTATGCTTTTAGATACATATTGTACAATTTAACGTTTATTTACAAAATTGTTGACAAACATGTTGTATAGAATGTATATTGTTTACTCCACCAAACAATGCAAGTGTCTTGAAATTCCAATGAAGTGTCCAAGGTTCTTCTTGCATCAAGACAAGATAGTCACTAGTACAGTCTTTGTACAAAATGTACAATGTTTTAGTACAATTTGTATGATTTTAGATACACACTCTACAATTTGACATTTACCTACAAAATTGTTTACAACGTGTGTTATAGAATGTACTTTTTTTACTCCAACAGAATTTTCAAAGGTCTTGGAAGGCAAATGAATTTTCCAAGGTTCTTGCAACTAGATGAGATAGTCACTAGTATAGTCATTGTACAAAATGTACAATGTTTTAGTACACTATGTATGCTTTTAGATACGTATTGTACTATTTAACATTTACATAAAAAATTGTTTACAACAAGTGTTGTAGAATGTACATTGTTTAAAAGGCCATATTCGTTATACTGAGACCTTTCACAATCTCAATTTTATCCTCGACTTGAGGATAAACCGTTTTATCTCTTTACTGGTACTTTTTTATAAAAAGGTAACAATAACAACTTTTAGAATTTCATTACAGGATCACTATTTGAGCATTATTTATTTTTGTTTTCAGTTACTATTTTCTTAAATGAATTTTCCAGTAACTAGCATTCTATCTCAAAATTTGCAAAAAGTCTCAATATAACGAATATGGCCTTTTTACTCCACCAAACATTGCAAATATCTTGGAAGGCCAATGAAGTTTTTCTGTCTTTTTTTATTTGCAAACCTCTTCTACGTGTTTTTCAGTGGTTCAATACTATAGCATATGGCAACAACTAGGTGGTTAGGAGCCGGGTTAGTTCCATGGAAGACGAGCCTTGCAATAGTTTTAGCGACGATGATTTCATAGATGATTATCTCACTTCTTCATCGCCCACCTCACCGTGGGCCGAAGACAATGTCGACGTGAAGGTCAAGAAGTCTCCTTTGGAGAAGGAACTAGAGAAGTTGGCCTCTCTAAAGAAGCATCCTCCTCCACGCTCTGTTACTGAAGAAGAATTCCAAACCAAATACAACTTGCCAAAATTTGATAAAAATCAACACAAGCTTAGAGTTCCACATGACCTCATGGAGACGAACTTGATCAAGGTTTTTGGACCAGCAAAGGGGAGAAAGGGGAGAGCTGGGTATGCTTATGCAGAATACAAGCATGAAGAAGTCCTTCATCACATTGTTGAGATCTGCCAAAGTCCAAGGTAATAGCAAAGCAATTTGCTAGGGGTATCATCATGGAAAGAAAAAGGAGAAGCCTGTGAGGTGGGTAGAGTTTGTAGGGACCTCTAATAAAAATCAGCGTAGCAAATTGTTGAAGAAGGTGAGGTTGTGTTTGGCGGTTGTTGCAAACATCACTGGCTCTAACGAGAAGGAGCTATATAAAGTAGAAGGTATTGACAACCTTTTCCATGATCCTAATGTCAAACTTTGAAAAACTCAGTACAAATTAGAAGAGAAGGTGTACAGTGTCGTACGGGATGGTACATAAAGCAAAAAGGATATCACGGACCTCTTGGATCTGATGAAGTTGGTGGAATTACAGCTTCATGCTATAACAAAGGACTATGTCAGCACTGGGAAGGAGAGACTGGATTTATCTACCAAAGCATCACAAGAAGAAGGGGTGTTGGGTAGAATTGAAGCCAAAGTTGTAAAGTTGTAGAAGGTTCATGAAGGGGCCGAGTGCATGCATGGCATGGAGGTGGCCTCAAATAAAGCAAAAGCATACCATGAGATGGTAAGGGATGCAATGAACGATTATGATGTAGATGTGTTGAAACTAAAGGAATGCAATTTGAGGTACAAGGAATTCAAAGCAAGGCAGATGTGTTTGAGGAGATAATTTGATGCCTTGTCATCCCAAGTTTCTCATAAGAAGAGAGGTGAAGTTAGAGTTTCTTTGAGACCAAGACCCCTATACTCTCAATTTGACCCTGAGACAATTTCGGATTTTGATGCCATTTCATTCACACCCTGTACACTTTGCTTGAGTGGATTTCCCTTCAAGGACATTATAGTATGCACATGCGGTCATTTATACCATCCATGGTGTGTATGGGCCTGGTTTAGAGTTTCTAGCAAGTGTACATATATGTCTTGCGGTATAATAGTGCATCCCTCTTGGTTTATCAGTTTTGGATTTGGCAAGTTGCATTCAACACTTCAACAATTGGTTCAGTCTTTGAAGTTAGAAGAGGAGCAACAGATTCTACTAGCAACATTGACATCAATAGTCTTCGATTCCCATCCACATATTGGTATGCGATTATGTCCTTTCCTCGTGGAGGTGAATACAACCTTATGCAATTATTTGTACATTGTATATTATTAAGTTCAAATAGCACACAATTGTCTACATGAAGTACATATCAATACAACGTAGTCTAGCATTAAGTACAACTATTGTAAAGTTTGTATGCAACAACCCTAAACCATCCTCAATATGGTATGAACTATGAAGGCTTGTCTATTGGTTGTCGTTACCCATTTTTTGATTTACAACCTAACCACTTTTGTTTATTTGTGATTCAGATCTAGAGAAACTATACCAAAAGCAATTGAAGGAATCCATGGTGTGCATACATACTCGACATTTGGATGGCTCTAACAATGTGACGTTTACAAAAAGCACAGGTCCCGTTCTCAGCCTTAGTGGGATTGTTGGGATTGATGGGTTGCAGAGCCTAGGCAATGGTAGTGCTGCTGGTACATAATGACTTTGAATTGAGTCTATACAACGTCCTATACAACATCTAAGTCTACCATCCATGGATGAAGTCGACTCCCCAGAAAAAGATGAGGATCGTGTCATAGAGCCTAGGAAGATTAGCCCCCTAGTTGTAGAGGAAATTGAAGATGTTGTCAAAGAGCCACTTGCACGAGATTTTTCTAATTTGTCTTGCAAGGTAGGAGTTGAGGTAGAGCTACAAGAGTGTATTAGAAAGTTGAGAGAGGAGGATGTGGAGTTTGAAAGAGTACAGAAGTTAAGACAAGAAGTTGTAGAATTAGAGTGTTGCAAAATGTTGAGAGAGGAAGCTGTTGAGGTTGACAGGGTCACGCCAAGGGTAGAGGGAGTGACTAGGGTAGTGGTGAAGGTGCCTCAGCCCCCACCAATGCCTCCAACTGACAATAAGAAGGACAAAGAAGTAACCAAACGCAAGACAAAAAGTGAGATCGTTGCAGAGGAAGCAACGAAAGAATTACAAGAAGCCAAAAAGAAACCTAAGAAAAACAAGAGGGATCAAAGGATTACCCCAATTGGTTAGAATTAGAGATGCATTTAGTACGCAACATACAAATATGTTGTCGTGTAAGACTCGATAGGTCAATAACAAAATGATGTATACTAGGCCACTTAGCACACAAATTTTTGGAAATTTTAATGAGCTGTCAATATTGACATAAAGTATCAATATCATTGTGTTTGGGGTCCCTATACTTCACATGTTTAAAAATCCGTCAGTGCTTTTAGGAGTGCTTTCAAATGCTTCAAAATGACTTGTTAGTGTTGTCCATGATGTATCCCCATGATGAGAGGTGCTAAGCACCCAAAAAAAAAGATTATCCTTTCCTTCCCTCATTTAGGATTCAAGATCTTCTAGCGCTTTGCGTTCAGGGTCCCCAATTCATCTTGTAGTGCCTAGTTTGATCACGGAGTTTATACTCACACTCTTCTACATTGGTGACAAGGTAAGGAGGTAGTGAGCAACAAAGTGATTTCAACACCTTCTCATTTGAAGCTTGGTTTTCAATGCATGTATTGTAGATCGGGTAGTATGTGAGTAATATAACATTGGTTAATGTTAGTATTGATGATTGGATAATGTTGTTACCTTGATTTGTTCTACAAATTGATTTGAGGTTAGACTTTTGCATACCAATAATTGTATGCGTTGTACAAATTAGTATGACAAACTAGCATTGCATTGTTTTTTTCAAAATGGATCACACTTTTGGCAACCTAGAGTCTAAACAAGAGCTTTGCTTATTCCTAGCAATGGTTTATGATGAAAAGAGCACAAATCCAGGGTTGGTACTTCCACGTATGGAGCCTCTTATTAGTTGTCTACTACATCTTGTTCTCCATTTTGTGTGGACAATGGCAACTGATAGAACATTCCACACTATTTTGCACAACATCCAAAATCACGACAAGGAGCGGGAGCTAAAGGCCGTTGTAGTGAGGGATGCTAGAGATGTGGATGCAAACGACAACACAAATGCAGTTCCCATGGTGGAACAAGTCCACAAAAACCAAACTAGTTTCAAGAGGAAGAACCAGATGAATGACTGAAGATTGTTGCGAAGTCCATCATCATATTCTAAATCAATTCCAACCTCGTGTTCCAAATCACCGCGTGATTTTTTGTGTGGAATAGTAGATTCTTACATGCCCTCATCCTATTGGTGCAAGCTGGAATTGTTTGGCAATAGTGACTAATAGCCCAAAAAAATTACCCTCAATTAGTTTGCATTCCGATAACTTTTCATGGCAGTTTTGCATATGTAGCTGTTTGTACTTAGGAAAACATTGAAAACTAATTATATAGTTATATAACTGGACTACGTTTTCAAACTTTGTTACTTCTAGAATGTTTATACAATTGCAACTACATCATATTCATATACATCAATAATTTTGTAACAAAATATTCTTGCAAATGTGTCTTCTAAGTTCCGGGTTGAATTTGTGACTTCAAGGTTGTATCCAATAATGTACATTGTGCACGTGTTGTATGTAGGGGACCAATAAACGTCTACCACGTACTGGCTAAATCAAGATTCACTTGCAATTATGTCTAGGTTATGGGGAGTGCTTTTTCTGGTACAAGCCCTTTTGCACATTCCAAAAAAAGGTGGACCTCTTTCTTTGTCATCTAAATAGGGAAAAGCTTGGCATCCAATGTGCAAAGAAAAACTCAACATATGTCATTAATAATACTGGCTCTTCAGGGGGTTTTTTTGGGCGTGTGGTAGTTTGTTGGCTGTGCTCCACTAGTTGAAATTTGGAGGGAAGACGGCACAGGGGCCAATTTTTTGCGAGTTGAGTGAATTATTGCTCAAAACAAAAACATTGTGGCTCTTCTAGATTTATAGTTGCACATTCTCTTGTATGTGAATAAAAAAAACTTCTATTATTACCTCGCGTGAAGGTCTAATTCCACATTCCACGATTGAAATTGAATTTCCACGTCAACTTCTAAGGGGTCCAAGTTACCTCTTGAACCATTCATGAATTCACATGTGGCACTTTTTAATGTAAAAGAATTCATTTAAATTGAATATAACCTTCATGTATTGTATGACTACGTTCGGCTTTTTTAAAATACATGTATAGATAAAAAAATACCTCTCTTTGTATAGGGTAGTTGAATGTTCCATTATCAAAATAGGAATGTTTGATTTCGCTTTGATATAATTTTGTATGGACTTGATAAGAATTAATGTCCTCCTTCTTCATTGGATATAGTTCAAAATTCCAATTACAAAAATACAAATAGTAATTCATTGTTGTATTATGCTTGAGCATTTCCACTACAAGAATAAGAATAACCCAATCTTGATTTACTATTCTATTCAAAGGATTAAGAAGTATACTTTTTTTATTAATGTTGACTAAAACTTCCTTAAAGATAATGAGAACACCTATTGTGGGGTTTGTATCAATGACTATTTCATCCATAAGTTCATAAGAGAAAAGATAGTATTTTTTAATTTATCATTGAATGTTTTCTTTCCAAGAAATAAGAATACCTATTTTTTTATCCTTACAATCGTGTGTTTTCTTTTCAAGAATAAGATTGACATCCAATTTTTTTTATTCTTATAGTCATGTTTTTTTTTCCAAGAATAAGATTACCTTATTATTTTTGTTATAATGAATGTTTTTCTTCTTTCTAAAAATAAGAATATTCAATTTTTTTATTTGTGTTGTTGTGTGTTTTCTTTCCAAGAAATAAAAATACCTATTTTTTTATTCTTACAGTCGTGTATTTTCTTTCCAAGAGTGAGGTTATCCAATTTTTTTTATTCTTATGCTTGTTTGTTTTCTTTCCAAGAATAAGATTATCCTATTATTTTTATTATGATGATCATGTGTTTTCTTTCCAAAAATAAGAATATTCAATTTTTTTTATTCTTATGATCATGTGTTTTCTTTCCAAAAAATGAGAATACCTATTTTTTTATTCTTACGATCGTGTGTTTTCTTTCCAAGAAATAAGATTACCTATTTTTTTAATTCTCACAATCATGTGTTTTCTTTCCAAGAGTAAGGTTATCCAATTTTTTTTATTCTTATGCTTGTTTGTTTTCTTTCCAAGAATAAGATTATCCTATTATTTTTATTATGATGATCATGTGTTTTCTTTCCAAAAATAAGAATATTCAATTTTTTTTATTCTTATGATCATGTGTTTTCTTTCCAAAAAATAAGAATACCTATTTTTTTATTCTTACGATCGTGTGTTTTCTTTCCAAGAAATAAGATTACCTATTTTTTTAATTCTCACAATCATGTGTTTTCTTTCCAAGAGTAAGGTTATCCAATTTTTTTTATTCTTATGCTTGTGTGTTTTCTTTCCAAGAATAAGAATATTCTTTTTTTCCTAGTACGCTGAGACTTTTTTTATATTAATACAAATATATAATTATTTTTATTCTTACAGTCAAGTGTTTTTTCTATAGGAAGAAGAATTATACACTTTCTTTTTTTATTCTTATGGTCAAGTGTTTTCTTTATGGGAATAAGATTTATACCTGTTTTTTTAATTCTTATGAGTGTTTTCTTTAAAGGAGTGAAATGACCTATTGTTTTATGTAATGTGGAAGAAATTGAAATCGAAAAATTAAAAATTTTGAAAACTTTGGATGCATCATTTTGAAAAAAAATGTAAATGTTAATGGTTATTATTAATACGAGTGCCCTTAATTGATTGGTGGTCATAAATTTTATCGGTTTAGTTGAAGCAATCCCTCATGTCCACTCATGAGGTGACTAGTGGTACCCGGTCGGAGTGATGGAGGTAACCGGTGATTGGCGAGCGCTCTGTCCTTCCTCGCCATGGGACCTGAGTGCTGAGCCTTGTATTTTGTTTTGTTGTCATTCCGTGTGTGTCCTCTTTCCTTCGCGCCCTTCTATTTGTTAGTGTTTTCGAATAGTGCAAAGATTAAGTTCTAGGAGACAATTTGTTGCATCACTAAGGCTTGGGATGTGCTACACCTAGTTCCGTGGAATTAGGGCAAGGAAGTTTTGCGAGGAAATGCGGTGTGTTTTCTTTTGCATTGTTCAATAATTTAGCTCCAACGGACTTCTTGTATCCAGGGTTGACAGGGCGTCCTGACGCAGCCGCTAGCGTCCAAACGTCCGGCGTCCGCGTCCGCGACCCCCCGGACGTCCTGTGACATTCGCAAAATCAGGTTTTTACCCTGGGGTAATTTCCCATCCGCACTGCCGTCCGTAGTTTCTGCGGCCCGTCCGCCATCCTGTCCGCTTGTCCCCAACCCCGTCCGCGGATGCTGCAACCCGTCCGCCAACCCGTCCGACTGCTTAAGACTCCCCGAATGTAATCTCTATCTTTATTTTTTTATTCTAATAGAATTTCTAATGTGATTTTATTTTTGAAATTTGGTACAATTCATGCTCATTTCTAAGAGTCCTTAGCAATGAACAAAAAGAACATTGCACTTTACAAATTTGTAAAGAGAAAAGTCATTTATTTTCGTAATTCATTTTTGAGTGCTGCAATAGAATTTCAAAGGATTTTTTTAATAAATATACAAAGAACCGGTACTCAAAATAACAAATTAATTACGGTTTTGGGTTTAGGAAAATATTGGACACACATACATTTTGTAACCCATTCATTTAGAGCTTAAGTGCCGTAAAGTCCTAAACCTTTTTGAAAACACACTAAAATTGAATCACTCTCATTTGTGATGAATTTACTAAGTACGTCTCTTCATAGTTGATTCATTATAAGTATACACACTAAAACAATAAAACCACAATTGCTTTAACCCCTAAAGGACCATTGTTCCCTCGGGGGACAAAATGGATTTCGGGCAGGTTCCTATGACTTCAATTTTTAGTCAAACTTTTTGAAACTTTCTCATAAGATAGAAAAACTGATTAGCTTTGTGGGAATATAATTTTTATTTCAATCGGTGCCCGGGAGCAAAAGTTATGCCATCTTAAACATAATTTTCATGTCACCGGGCAGAAAAATAAATCCACAAAAAATTGAAATCTAATTAAATTTTTTTTCTTATAGATTATATTTTTGTCTACATGTGAAGCTTTGATTCATTTCATTTGGATTAGTAATGTGAAAGTTATGAACAATATTGTTTTTCGAGTAATATGAGCATCTTCTTGAAAAAATAACTTATAGGATTCATTTCTGAATGCAATTTTCACATTTTTTCAAAAAAAAATGTTTGACAAAGTTAAATTTGTTTGCTAAAACAATCTCACCATTGGGATTATTGACTTTCAATCCCATCTTAGAGCTATTAATGATTTAGTTTTTCATGTAATCTTGGACCTACTTCTACTTAACAATTTTTTAGAGAATGAAAATCAAGAGTTTTTCTTTAGAAATTTTTTTCCTAGAATATCAACTCAATTCTTCAACACAGAGAATTTTAAATTCACAGTCCATAGTGCAAAAAATTTCAACAAAAGGTGGTCAAAGTCATCTGAAATTGCAGGCCACTGTTCAAAAAAACTTCTTTTTCCAACTTTGAATGCTAATATCTCTCAATCTGTGCGGTCAAAACTCATGAAATTTTTACTGCATGTTCTGAGACAAATAAAGTACAAGATCCAACGGTTAGATTTTTTTAACTATTTTTTGGGGATTTCATAGGTGAACGCAGCAGAAATGGCAGTTTTGAGTGGTTTTTGACAGAAAAATGGCCTTGGTCCTTTAGGGGTTAACGGGTCGTCATCATAATTCAAATATCAATGAAATTGTTGGAACACACAACTTCTAAGAAGTTCCAAGTAATTCCATATCATAAATGAAACGGTCTTCTTCCAAGACTTATTCCAAATGAAATAGAACGGGCTCAGAAACTTTTGCACCCACACATCATACATCATGCAATTTGTCATACAAGCTTGTCAACTAAATAACCATCTACATTCAAGAAGAAATATTGCACTTTGCACTCAAACAAGAGATATTTTTGATTTGCCAAAAATTGATACTCATTCAAAAACAATTTAAATACATGGAAAAATTCAAAATGTATGTCCAATTTCACATATATTGACATACTCTAGGGGTGCATATATACTAAGCAATCTACATACATAAATACAAAGTTCTACATTTATTAAATATTTATAAAACTCTATATAGTGCACTCTTGCACTATATTACTAATATGAATGTCAGAAGTGTTCATCTGGCATAGGCCAATTGAATTGGCTAGTGAACCGATTGATGATGTGGGCCAAACCACCCTGATAACCATCACCTCTTTGACAAAGCCGGTCCAAGTATTGGTGAAACACAATTCCCAATTGGTGGTGGCTAAACATAGCCATTGCATTTGTTTCCCGTTGCAATCTGTTGTAGTTCTCTGACATGCATTGTTTATTGATCCTTTGAGCTATTTTACCAATCGCATATTCCTCCGATGCACGTGATAAATGTGGAATGATTTCCACATTTGCATCTCTTCTATGCAAATATGTAATGCTTGGATCCACCCACCACCTCCTTGATAAAGCTTCGTTCATTTCACTAGCAGATGTGAACGTATACAAGGATTTCATCGGTTCGGTAGCTACAATAGTCATGCCCCAATCGCAAATGCCAATGAAAACACGTGATTCATCATCAGGAAAATGAAACTTGATGTTGTCTAGAGAAATATCATTGTGTAGATGTCCAAACACATGTACCGCATTCATGATATGCACCAATGTCCAAGCAAGCTTGGTGCGCTTCTTCCGAAACCGAGCGAGATGAAAAGCTTTAGTCACATCGGACTCTGTTGGGTTCGAATACTGTAACCGAACATATATGTTGTCAGGATAATCGTTATCCAGGTTCAACATTTGCCGAAGTGTTCCGCCATTCCACCAATACGAGTACCCTTCATTTGTTCTTGCATGAACTGCAACAAACCGTATGACTCCTGAATGTGGAATCCTCACTGCCATTGATTCATTTTGATGTTCCAACTTTGCAAGCTGAGGCTGCGTACCGTGGTGGTTGGATATCTTTGCTGCGAACTCCCAAGATGGAGCTATCCCTCGACATCCTTCAATTCTCACCCTCCGAATCATTGCATATCCTCCCTTCATCATTAACCCATCTTGGGGAATCACCCGTGCGGTGTCCGGAAGCGCTATAAGATGACGTCTACCCATATCCAATTGAGCAAGACCCTCATCGCTAGTCCACCAACCCAATGACCCTTGTCTATTACGCCTCTTCGCAAATGGGGCGCAACGCCCAATAAACAATTGAGCTTTGAGAATGACTTGCTCAAAGGCTTCATCATTTGCACGATGTTGTTTCCCATATTTTCTGAGAACCACATCAACGTTCCACAATGCATCATGCACCTTGTTCTCCAAACATTTGTTGAAACCCCTCTTCTCCATCTCATGTTGCCATTGCGGAACGTATAAGGCATCCAACATTCTTTGCGTCATGTCTGCCTTGAATTTGGATGGACACTCCTCTCCATATCTTACATATTTTGTGTCAAGAGACACAGTGGTTTCCGATTCATAGAATTTTGCAATGCATTTGGTCATGAATGCTTTGCATGCATCGGATGGAATTTCCTTACTTGCCACCTCTTGTACCACTTGTTTTCCCTTCACCACCTTCTTCGATCTTGGCATCGTGATAAATTTTTAATACCCGAAATTTGTAACTAAAACTTCAAAGTTTGCTCCAAAAAATGGCAATAGTGGGGCCCCCAAATAAGACTTCCGCCTTCCCGAGGAGAGGAACCAATGGAGGACGAACCACCAAGCTCTCTACTCCACACTTGCAAAACGCAAGGGGCAAGGCAAAAGTGATTGCGGACGGCTCATCCCCGTCCACCTCCTCGTGGCCATCCGATTGTGCGGATGGCCTTCCATCCGCCTTGTCGCGGCCGTCCGCCTCGTCAAGACCGTCCGATCGTCCGCGTCGTCGCAGCTGTCTGATCGTTCAGTCGCACTCCGACCGCCTCGAGATGGCCATCCGCCTTGTCGTGGCCGTTCGATTCCGGAGACGGTCTTCCATCCGCCCTGAGCCAACTGTCCAACCGTGCGGATGGTCATCTGTTTGCCTCGAGTTGGCCGTCTGAACAGCAGGACGATCGGCGTCTGCCAAATCCGACGGCCGGCTTGTCACGGACGCCGCGACCTCATCCGTTCGGACGGACAGCAGGCTGTCCGTAGAATCGGACGGTGTGAATGGCATGGATGCGGTAGCCCGTCCGACGACGACAGACGGATGAAACGAAGTGGACGGAAGAGATGAATTGCACGATCAGAGATTTTAATTTCTCTTGAACATCTCTAAGTCAAACATAGGTATCATATTCAACATTTTAGTTTCAAACCGAAGTAAGAATCAAGTAAATCATCTATCATGGAAATGAAAAAAAATTATAGAGAGATAGCCGGTGACGTTTGCTTGTTTGAAATACTCTCACCGTTGAGATTCTCATGTTTATATAATTCTATCTTAAAATTATTAATGTTCTAGTATCTATCTTGAATATACTCAACTTATTAATTCTCTTATGAATAAAAACTAAACATCTTTTGGGGGAATTTTTCTTCCTACATTCTCATGCTCTCATCTAAATTCTTCAAGTCTTCAACATACAAAATTATAAAATAGTACTCACAAGTGGAAATATTTATTGTTTCAATAATTAGAAGCCAAAAATCTAGTCAAGCAAATAGCAAAATCATTTGTTTCAATCACCTTGAATGCAAATAGCCAAATATCTTACAATCTATGTGGGTTAAGTTTTTGAAATTACTTCTACACATTCATAAATTGCTATAGTACAAAATTGTACAATCCGACATGCCAAAAACATTGTTCCTACATTTTTTAGTTCTTTGTAATTGAAATGGCAATTCTAAATCACTAAATGGTCTTGGATGAAAAAAAGCCTTCGGACTTCTAGGGTTTAGGGTTCAATTTCTAATAGCAAATGAAACTAAAATGGTGGTTCTCACTATTCTACAAACCTCTATTGTATATTTGGGACATCCTTTGCATTTGCAATTCACCTATTCACATTGAATGATTGAAATGAGAAAATTATAGAAAGTGGTCCAATACATTTTCCATTTTCACAAATACCCATTAACCCATAGTCATACATCAATGGTATTAAATCCTACAAATTACGTGACATAAATATCGTTTTATTAAAATATAAAAATACAATGTATTTGTATCAAAATCACAAAAATGTGATTACAACTCGTCAAGAGCATTGTGCTATATTTGCTGCACTCTACCGTCTATGTACATTACAATGAGTGAACCATATAGTAAAACAAACATAAGATGACTAGAATACTATACTCTACTTAACTACTTTACTCGGAATCCCAATCCGAATCGGAATCCTTGTTGTCATTTGGGCCTGAAGGATGTACCCCAATATATGGTCCACCCCCATAGTTGTAACCATATCCACTTGATGCACCTCCTTGTCCATATTCATTTCCATAAGAAGGACCTCCAAAGGTTGGAGGAGGAATTGGAGCACTCTCCCAGGACCCTCTTTCACTTGATCCGCCATAATAAGGGCCTCCCTGATGCCCATATGAACCATGTGTAGTCGATCCAGAGTAGTATTGAGAGCCTCCTTGGCTAGAACCACCATACTGACCATAGTGTGTCGGTCCATGGCTTCCTCCTATACTTTGAGAGCCAACTTGGGGGGCATTACCATAATTTGAACCACCTGTCCCATCTCGTGATCCACGTGCATTATAGTCATGGTAGTAGGACCCATCATGTTGCCGACCCCGGTCTTCCACGCTTCGATGCATGGCCTCTTGTATTTGTTGTTGGTACTCAATGTCTTCCTGATCTTCTCGACGTTCGTGTCTCTCACCAAATGTCACGGGTGCTAGATCATCATCATCTTCATCTTCATCTGACCAATCATCTTCAGCATCCTTCAAGACGACCGAAGGAAGTCCTCCATAGCCTCGATTGGACCACTCCGGCATGCAATCGCTTGGTCCAAGCTAGTTAGTAGGAATTATGGCTTCCTTGCGAGTTAAATTCCTGACATTGCGCCCTACAATCGTGCGCCAATCTACTTCTTTATGGAGTACTATCTCCGCCCAAATCATAGCCATGTTTGAATAGTTCATGACGTTTGGTTTGGAGCTTGGTAAACCTGATGCAGATGTTATCTCCTCGTATCGGCGAACAAAGTGTTCGCTCTTACATGTGGACATTTGTCCCTCCCAATGACGAACTTGCACCTCTGCGCGATCATGTGGCCATAGTTTGGAGAGGTGCGTCATTTTGATGTACTTCTTGCATGTTGTGCAATCCCATATTTTCTTGGGCTCCTTTTCCCATCCCTTCTCCGCAACGCAGGTTACGTCTTCCAAATCTCTCCAATTGATCTCTTGGGATTTCCCCTTCTTACTTCCTCCACCACTTCCGTGCGATATGATAACCTCCAAACCTCAATTAATAATGAACCGAAAGGATTACAAAGTTTAAATCCAATTTCCGCCCGCTTTGGCTAAATGTACCAAATGAAAAGTAAGAATTTGGATTAAAACAAATTCCACCTACTATTACTGACAACCAAATCAACCGTAGACTTGAACACCTTGAGTTTCTGACAACCCAATCAACTCAAACACAGTTCCAATAATTAAGAACACTAAATGAAGGTCATAAAATTAAACACTTATAAGTTGGGGCAGCCCCCTAATCACTAAAACCAATATGTGATAAAATAAGTTAATACAAACACAATCGTTCACGCACCAAGCCGGAAGGGGCGCGTAGATTCCCGAAGGCACTGGATCACCCACTCCGGAAGGGAAACGATTGTGAAGAAATGAGCCGTTCGCGCCGCCATTTATGCGGTCGGCGCTTTAGGGTATGTGGACGTTGCCATCCACATCGGACGGCACGAAGGCGGACGAGCAGATCGGGCGGTCCAAAATCGTGGTCCATTGGATCGCACGGTCACCGACAAGCAGCGGACGGAGCAGCGCGGACGCGGACCGGAAATGTGGACAGACTCCGGACAAGCGGACGGAAAATGCGGATGGCGATTGTGGACGCGCGGACGGGAACTGCGGACGTGTGGATGGGGACTACGGATGCGCGGACGGGAACTACGGACGGGTGGACGGGGACTGCGGACGCACAGACGGGTGGGCGGACAGAGAGGAAGGTGAGAGGGCAGAGGTAGGCGGGGCCACGGGAGGGAGGTGTTTCTCAATTTCGGAATTGTTACTTGGACTGACAGGCGGGCGAACGGAGAGGAAGGTTAGAGGGGAGAGGTGGGTGGGACCGCGGAGGGAGGTGTTTTTCAATTTCGGAATCCTTACTTGGGCGGACAGGCGGACGGGCGGACGAAGAGAAGCATGGGAGGGGAGAGTTGGGCGGGAGGGAGGAGTTTTTCAATTTTTGAATTGGTGGACAGGCCGATGGGCGGGAGAGGTGTTTTGAACTATGTGGAGATGGGTGGACGGACGGTTTAGCGGGCAGAGCTTGCATTACATAGTGAATTAAGAAAAGTAGAGAAATTATTTTTAATATGTTATGTCATGAGGTCTTAAATTGATACAACTATCAAAAGTGACATCCCAAAGTCTCTTGTTTGAAAAATCATTTGACTTGTAAATAAAAAATTCAAATAAGTGTGTAAAGAAAGTTTGTTTTACATTGGTGCTTTTGTACAAGTTTGTGATGTCAACAATACTTTTTGACTAATAGCAAAAGAAATTCGATGTTAAGATTGTAACAAAAGCCTTCGTGGTTCAATTTATAATATTTATTATTTTTTTTCATGCCTTTCAAGGAAAACAATGAATCCCTAAACTCCCAAAGGCCCTACACGGCTACACTCTTATACGAGACTCTTGTGATATGTGATCTCAACTAAATGATTTATTTCTAAATTTTTGGTTCAAGATTCTTCACTCAAGAGTTAAATTTTTCAATAGGAGATATTCTAAAATGAAATTCATTAGTGTAAAAAATCTAAAGTGAAGAAAATGAGAAGCCCAACAATCTAGTATAGCAAGATGGAAGAAAAGATTTCTTGGGCTTACTTTAAATGAAAATACCATGCTCAATGTATGTACTCAAAGTTTTCAAGATGACAAGATAACTCAATTAACTTTTATACTAGTCTAGTATAAATTCCTATGGTTAAATATACCCAAAAATTAATTTTTAAGATTTTTGTCTCTTTGCATTCGAAATGGCAGTTTTGAGTGATATTTGATGGGAAAAAAAGCATGAAGGCTTTAGGGGTTCCAGATTTTAGAAAATCCTAGGCCTACATAACTACAAAACTAACATAAGCAATTCAATCAATATTGTAAATTTATAATTTAAAAGATATGATATTATGAACCTTTCTATATAATCATTTGCAAAAAAGTTTTGAGATGAAATACACTTGTAATCATTGAAGTATGACCATTTCTAATTTCTTGTAATTGAAAACTCATTATATTTGAAGGTCAATCACATTGTACATTACCTAAGCTCTAATATTTTGGGGTTGTGATCAATTTATGATCGGTTTACAATTTAGGATGCACACAAGTATACATAGGTATAAGTGTCAAAGTGTGTATGATATGAATTTTCAATTCATTTTGTTGTATAAATGCTTACTTTAATCTTGTCCACAACATTTCACATTACATTAAAATGCTTGAATCATTTTAGCACCATCCCATACATTCGATAAATGTTATAATAGAATAAGGAGATAATATAATTTCTTTTAGTATATTCATAATTTCATAATGGTGTTCTAAACTATGAATACATTCGACAACAACAATTGAAGACACACTCCAAGTTATAATTGAATGTTCCACATTTATTTAATGGCTCATAATAAAGTGATAATTGAGGTGGTCAATCTTAAGAAAAATTGAAACCTACATAAGTAATGTACTCACATGAGTACATGACAAAGTAAGAAAGGTCTACATCTGCATTATATTGTCATGATTGCATTCCAAACTGCAAAGGAATCATAGTCTCATAGATAAAACATATTCCACACATTACATCAATAATTTTGAAAATTCGTGCAATGTTATAAATTCAATATGTACAATTGAGGGTTGTATAATTCTGATTTTTTTGGGAGGGTCAGGGTTTAGGGTTTAGGGTTTAGGGTATAGGGTTTGGACTTTGGAGAGCATGTTTAAATGTGGGAAGGAATATGTGGAATTTTCTTTTCTTACATTAATACTACATTGGATACTTCTAGCATTCAAGAATATTTTTTGTACATGAATCTATCCTTCTCAGAATTCAATGCTTTAGGACTGCAGGCGCACTGCCGTCAAGTGGGGTCCAAAGTGAGGTGAACAGTGCTGGGTGTCGTTGGTCAGCAACGGGGGGCAGCCAGGTGTGGGGTTGGTCGGCGATGGCGGACGGCTTGAGCAAACGGCCAGGTCTGCCATTCATGCGGATGGCCTAAGCGAACGGCTAGGTGCGGGGTCAGTTGGGGATGGCAGACGGCTTGAGCGGACGGGATGGTCCGGGAGTGGCCCGTGGTTCCGATTGGCGGATGGGAGGTCTGGTCGCGGTCTGGAGCGGATGGATAGTTGCCCGTCTGCCATTGAAGCGGGTGGACAGGTGCCCGTCCGCCAATCCCAATGGTCGCCCCGCATCCACCGCGGCGGACAGCAGGTCCGGGTCCGCTTCGGGGCGGACGTTTTTTAGGTTTAGTGGCAGACGGGTATATGGGGGGATGGCCTCCTCATTTGCTCTCACTTCTACTCTCCTTCGGCGCCAAGTTGGATGTGCTACTACTGCTTTATGTGTCAGTTGCTCCTACAGGGTTGAGAGTGGGGGTCCTTGAGCTTTTGTTACTATTGCTAATTTACGTTGTTACTTATTTACTAACATCTCACAGTATTCACGCGCCGTGGTACTATTTTTTGAAGGGCTCAAAAATTCAAATCATCTATCATGGCGAATCAAGGTGTTCCTACCAACAACAGGAGGACTTCAGGAGGTGAAAAAAAGAGAGGGACTAAAGCGAAGGGGCCCCTCATGGGCTTCACTATGAGATTCTAGATGACTCGAACATCAAAGCGGAGAGCGGTTGGGAGGAGGAGGAAGGGGAATATTGGACCTTCAAAACATGCAAGAAGTATGTTAAAATGTACCACATTGACAAGTTGTGGCCTCGGGATTGCCACATGGTGCATACACATGGTTTTGTTGTAAGCCACGTAATTGCAACAATAAGCATTTTGTGCATCGATCGGAGGAGGTGTGGCGGACGCTATTTGGGGACAAGCCAAGGAGTAAGGGATGCATAAATTATAGTGTGGCGTCCATGGTGTATGCAAAACTCATTTTAAACCGCAAGGTAGATTGGAGCACTTATCCATCCAAGGTGGATTCTCCACTTTTACTGCAACCCAATCAAAAACACATTCCTGATCTGTACGATTCTCAGGCAGAACCAAGTGAACCAATGAAGACCCCAAGAGTATTAAAACATACTACAATGCGTACAACAAAGGTCTTCGAGGTTTTAGGTGATGTAGTACAAGTAAGGCCCGTAGAAGTGGCACAACCTTGCACGGAAGTGAGCAATGTCTCCTTGGGAGGTGTCAACGGAGAGGTTTTTGTAACTCCTCCAACATGCTTCACATCCACACCGAATGTGATAACATTGGGTGAACAAAGCATGGCTCCAAGCAAGGAAACTACAACGAATGAAACAACCTTGGGCGGTCTAGACATGGCTGCAAACAAGGAAACACTGGTAGAAGAACGTGGGTCACCTTTTTCGCCAGATGGAGAGGTCAATGAGGAACAACTTGAAAGGACCAATGCTAGAATTCAGGTTTACATAGATAGTAAAGCTCTTGAGAGCTTGGTCGAATATGCAACTCTGATTTCTCAGTTGCCAACGACGCCAAGGCGAAGCCAAACATTGAGCCCAATTCGAATGTTGAGTCCGCATCAAAACGTAAGCCCAAGTCGAAGGTTGAGCCTAAGACAAATATTAAGTGCAAGAACTGGAGGGCATCCACATTTGGCAACTTTAAGCTCGGCGCAATTGGAGATTCTTTGTTCCATACCCACCGCCAATCAATTTGAAAAGCTGTTAGAATGTTGTAGTCATTGGCGAGTACTAGTAGAACAACATCTTCATTCTAATCCCAAAAATGAGGCAGGCAGTTCTAGTTAGCCCACAGGAAAAGGGGGCTAGGGTACTAGTTCGCAAACTGCATACAGATTGAGAACTTCAGCTCAAATGGTAGTTGAAATTACTCCTTGGGTTAGGGACATGGCAAAGGAATTTTCAAAAATGGCACTTGAATTGTTGACTGGTGCCTTGGCTTTTTGCAATTTCATCGAGAAAGTGGCACCAATTCTTGAAGGTGGCGTGATGAACTTAAAAAGTTTGATGGCCTTAGAGGAAGACATTCATCAGCTAAAGATGAAGTGTGAGGACTTGGAAATGAAGCTACAATTGTCATAGAAAAACATGGAGCAGGAACGTTGTAACAAGGTTGTTCAAAGAAAGCGCATCGAAGAATTGGAGCTCGTAGTACAAGAGTTGAAGAGGGGTAGGCCTACCATGGACTCCGTGATCATTCCATTTGTGCAAGAAAGTCAAGAGAGCGATCAACTCTCTCTTCCTTTTGAGAAGGCATAAGCGGTGGAGACGTCCATCATCTTGAATTTGGATGAGGTTGGGAATGACAAGAAATGTGAAGAAGTAGTACAGACCATCATTCCTAATGTTTCCCATACATTGTAGGATGCTACGACGCAAACGAAAGGTAGTGAGGTGGAGGAGCTACAATTGAAATTAGATGAAGCAATTCAAGAGAAAATCCTTGTTGAGTTGGAGTTGGACTGATTCCAAAGAATCATGGGCATGGAGGAATGCATGCCGAAGAGCGGATTAGAGTCTCGATGGTTGGCATGGGTACAGAAACTCCAAAACAAACCCTCTGTAGTATCTCGAGCAATGAAAGGGCTTATGAAATTGGCAATGAAGTCGGATGAAGAATGCAATGCCGTGGAGACCTCTTTGCTTCGGTTCAAGAAAGTATTTGATGAACATCCAAGGGGTTCCACCGAAATTACATGTTGGGGGGACATGGATGACATGTTTGAGCAGTTGAACCACGCAAAGAAGGACAATGTTGCACACATTGATTGGGCCTTGGAAGTAGAGGAAGGGTGGGTCCCTTACAACACGCTTTCAGCGCACATCAAGGAGAAAGAGAAGACAGTAGTGCATGCTTGCGATCCAGCCCCAAGAATCTTGAAGAGTCATTGTAGCCTTTGCCAAGGTCCTTTTGGCCCTAAAGGAGCCCTAACCATGGGCCAATGTCGCTACACTTTTCACGTGACATGCATTGTGAAAGCATCACTCATTCATTCGGTTTGTGTCAAGTGTCGTTCTCCTCTAAGCCCTTGGTTCTATGAAATGCTTGGGATCTTGGAAGATATGCCCCCCGGCCACGAATACAACCGATGGACCCTTCCTCTTGATCAAGGGCCATACCAGTTCTAGAATTTCTTGCATTGGGGGCGACCTCTCACGTGGGATTCAATTGATTGCTGACATGGATTGTATGAGGAGTCTGGAGAGCTAGTGGATCCTTTCATGTGGATGACCGTTAACAAAGAGGTGGAGTTGTGGGCCCGGGGAATTGAAGATGGCGAGGCTCATGAATTGTTTTGTCGCAACATGGGGGGCCATTGGAGTGTGCAACACAAGAAGTTTTTTCGGTTTTCCAACAAAGAAGTGCGAAAAGGGCCCAAAAAAACTTGGGTAGAGGTGGAGCATGCTCAAGAGTTCAATGAGCAATATGGGGCTTATAATCACACTTTGATTGGTAGGGCCTTTTTCTTGTCAAAGTTAGAAGAAGTTGCTAAAGCTCATGCTCTTGTTGAAATAGATGGGGAAACAACTACAGGGCATTCATTTGTGGAGGTAGCTGGGGCATTTGACAAGAGGATAGGTGACATTATAGCTAAATGGAGGGGGTTTCTATTGGCTAATTTTCAACCAATAGGGTTACCCATCGATGCTGATGACGAACAGGTCAATGTGTTCGTAGATTGAGTGGATGCTTCGTTGAGGGCCTTGAAGGTTGAAGAAGTAGATTTGTCTCCAAAGCGAAGCTCAAAACGGAAGAGAGAGGATGACGATGACGATGACCACTCTCCTGAAACCAAACGACAATTTATAACGGTGGACATGGAGGTTAGATCCGAAGGAGGTGTTGTCTACATTCCTGGGTCAAATACTCAACGAATGAGTGCAAGACTTTTGGCTAAGGAGGGACCATCTCATGATTTAGGAGAGGATAGTGGTTCTTAAGTACAAGAGAGGCTTTCCTTATTTTATTATGTTTAAATGTTTAATAGTATAGAAGTATACCGGTGAGTGTGGCTTGAATGTTATAAGGGTTGAGCACTACTAGTAATTCATTGTACTCATGATGAATTTTGATTTGTTTTAAAGTTCTTTATATATCCAAATATGAAATATCAATATATATATATATATATATATCTTTGAATTAATCATTTGTTTTGCTTTCTTTTAAGTTCATGCTATGGTGATTTATGAAGGGCAACTTTTTGTGAAGTATGTTTTTTTCATGCTCATCTAGAAATTTTAAATTATAAGACCCTTTGGCAAAACCATAATTTTTTGAAATCTCCTCATTGGCTCATTCCATCCATAAATCCCTATTTTGTCCCACATCTCTTGAAGCATTGAACATTTGAACAATTGAATACGACCTACCTCGCCCGTTTGCCTGACCGCCCGTCTGCCCTAAACCACCCGTCCGCCCTAAACACACCGTCCGTCGGACCTCCCGTTTGCTCGACCTCCCATCCACCTGATCTCCCGTCCGCCCGTCCACCCGGTCGCAATATCTGTTTGCTCGTCCGCCTATCTTCGCGTGACTCCATCCGCTTGTCCGCATTGTCCATCCGCCCAACCGTTCGCCCAACTAAACCAACCACCCGACCGCTGGACCGTCCGTCCGCTGCAGAATCAGGCGACGGCGGATAGTATGTTCTGTGGATTCAAAAATGGTCTCCAACAGTCAGGCAAGTTTGGGAGACTCTAACTGTAGGAAAGAAGTCATTTGAGAGCACTCTTGAAAACTAAACGCTAAGATTTCCAAGGGCTAGGAGCTGCAATTTCTGTGTCCCTTGCTTGGTAATGTATAGTTCAATGGACGGGAGGGCCTTGATTTTCAAGGCTTTGTGTAGTCATTTTTTATTATATTTGGACATTGTTCATCTGGTCTTCACATTTTGAATTTGATTCCAATATACGGAATTAAAATTTGTGCCTTGCCACTATGAGCAAGGATTGGTCTGGTTGGTATGGTATCCCATCAATCGGTAAGGTAAAGTGCAAGGCTTGCAACTCGGTGTTTGCAAAGAAGATAAGCCATATGTTGAGCCATTTAGGATATGAAGGCCCATCAGGTGTTCATGATACAGGAGTGAATCTTTATTTGCAATTGATGCTGGATGTTCGAATCCTATTTCTTCGATCTAATGGGGCATTCCCGCAAAGATCGATCATTGACAATGTAAATGTTGGTAGCATGCATATGGTCGAGAGGGATTTTTCAAATGAGAGGGGTATGACACGTTCTACTCAAGAGGACTCATGCGCAGCACCGGAAGAATTTGTTGGTGTAGGATCCAAAGTAAACCGAACTATAAAAACATCCAGTGATCGTGACACTCCAAGGGCATCAGGTAGTAGACCTCAAAGACAGAGTAGTCTAGTGGATGGCTTTGATTCCGCAGGAAAACGCAATTTGAATGTAGTGTGGGCCAATTTCTTTTATGCGGCAAACATACCATTTGCCGTAGCTCGAAATCCGACATTTAAAGAAGTAGTGAGAAAAACAGCTGAGTACCGTAGGCCCTACGCTCCACCATTGTATCATGATTTACGCCATAAATTGCTTGACCAAGCAAAGACCGACATCAAAACAAAGCTTCATAGTCAAATCGAAGATAGCATTCGGAAGTTTGGAGCAACATTGTCTATTGATGGATGGAGCTTGGTTACCAATCGACCATTGATAAATGCCATGCTTGTATCTTCTGTAGGTGAGCAATTTCTGAGATTGGTGGATACAAGTAGAATCGAAAAGAATGCTCCTTTTTTGGCCTCTATCTTGGAAAATTTTATAGAACAAATAGGCCCCACAAATGTTGTGCAAGAGACTATAGACAACGCTCCTGTAAATCCAGCAGCATGGAATATGGTGTCTAGTAAATATCCGCACATTTTCTTTCAAGGTTGTGTGGTGCACGCCTTGAATTTGTTGCTTCAAGATTGGGGGAAGCAAGAATGGTTGAAGGAGCTAGTGGAAAAGGCCCAAACCGTTGTGAAGTTCTTCCGATTGCAGCATATGCCACTAGCTATATTTCAAAAGCACGAAACGAAGAATAGCTTATTGATGTCGGTGAAAAGAAGATTTGCCTCCAATTTCTTTATGATTTCTCGTTTGTTGAAGGTCAAGACTGGATTGCAACAAAGTGTGGTGGATTCACAATGGGTAGAATATGTGCTCAAGTTACAGGACACGAAGAACGCAAAATCTCGTACAGAGTCTCGAGAGGTGAAGAAGACAATTTTAGATGAGCATTTTTGGGCCCGTGCCACTTATTTCCGAGAATTGATGGCTCCTGTGGTGTTTGGTCTACGGGATTTGGATGCAAAAACACCATGCATGGGCAAGATATTGCACATCATGAGGAATTTAGAGAAGCATGTCTTCTCTTTACGACAAGAGTCTTTTGGTTTGTCCTTGGACTTAGCCATTCCTATCGAAAAGGTGTTTGGTAAGCGACGTGAAATGGTAGAGACCGATCTACATTATGAAGGAGCTCTTTTGAACCCTTACCTTCTTCACGATAAAGAACTAGCTAACAATCAAGATGCAACAGATGCATGCAAGCGCATTATCAGGAAAATATGTCAACCAGGAACTTATCTTGACGTAGTGAAGGAATTTGTAGCATTTCGACACCGAGATCCTCCGTTCCATGACATGTTGGATCTGGTCAAGCAGAAATTGTCAGCACATACTTGGTGGGATTTTGAAGGTGCATGTGGTAAGCTCATTGCTCCAATTGCAAAGAGGATTTTGGCCCAACCGGTGTCATCATCTTCATGTGAATGAAATTGGAGTAACTACTCTTTTGTTCACAACAAATCCCGAAACAAGTTGAGGCCACAGAGAGGAGCCGATTTGGTATATGTATATACCAATTCCATAGCTGCATCGAAGGAGAAGGATGAAAAGAAGTGGTACCATGACAACATGGAGTCCGAAGATTCGGAAGGGCCTATCTCGAAAGACAAGGATGATGAATCTGTATCTGATGATAGAGATGCTGTGAATTATGATATGCACAATTCTGACGAAGAAATGTTTGAGACTCCTAATCAAAACAATGAAGACTTCGGAGTCAAGGATGGAGACATGTATGAGTTTCGATCAGATGAGGATGATTGCGGGCTTGATGATGATGTACCTTCGATAGCTAGATTTGTGGATGGAACCGGATTCATGAGTAGCAAAAATCTTCTACCAAACGTGGAGGATACGTATGTAGAGATAAGGGCGACCAATAGGACAACGGTTGCGAATGATGGGAATCTTGAAAAGGATGAAGTGATTCCCATTTCCGATGCTCCATCCCCGATAATGGCGGTAGAAAAAAATGACCAACATGAAGAGAAAGAAGGATGTGAGGTGAACGTTGAAATGAACGTGTCCAATGGAATTGTTGCGTCAATAGTGGTATCGGCAAGCAAGAAATGTGTTGAAGCAAATATTGGAAATGCCAAACCACACGAAGTACAAGACAATGTTGAAGCATGTTCGATGGAGTCAAGCAGCCCAATTTTTGTCAACAATGGTGTTGGCAAAATACACCTCATGGAAGATTCTCCCGAACCACCACGTAGCACTCCTCCACATGCACTATTTAAAAGTGATGCCACGACATTGGATGGTTCAAGGAAATCACGGCTTGGAAAAAGACATTTGTCTCCTATGAAAGAGATGAGTTCCGGAGGCAATCCAAGTCGAATCATTTTATCATGTACCGATGATGATGATAAGGATGAGACATTGGCTTCAATGTTTATTCAACATCGGGGCCATCCACCACGCCATTCCTTGAAATCATTAGGCCACACATCGCAGTCTTTCAAGGCAATGCAATTAATTATTCTAGGAGTGCCAAAAGCAGAGATATCACAGGGTGAAGACTCCATTAAAGCTCGTAAAAAAAGAATGATACAACCCTTTGCTACCTCTCCAAGCAAGAGACCGAATGTGGGTAGAACCCCACTTGATACCTATCAAGTGGGGTCAAAGAAGAAAATGAAAACAATCCCTAGCCTTAAGGAAGGCATTGGTAAGGCTATATTAAGAGCCAAAATGGAGAAGAAGACCGGTAGATCAATGAGATCATTGACATCTACCCAAGTACAAAAAGGAGTGAAAATTGTACAATCTTCATCAAACGACATGGAAGAGACATCTAGCGATGAAGACGACCAATGGGGAACTAGATGTGAGAGTAGCGGGGCTGAGGTGAAAGGAGATAGTGATTACAAGCCTTAGAGATTCAAGGGATGTAGGCTTAGGTGTTTAGGTGCTTATGATAAATTGAGCATGTAATGGCAATTGATTGTTTGAAGTTTCTATTGCAGTTGGAGTTTGCTTATTGATGTTGAAAATATGATTATTTTTTTTTTAATTGCAAAACCAAGAAGAAGTCCCCCCCAAAATTGATTGTGTTCCTCTTTCTTTGTATGAAGCATGATACATTGCAAGATACATATACAATGCAACAATTTTGACTTCATGATTGTCATAGAATCATAGATTTGGTAATTTTCAAGGTGAAGAGAATTTTGAATTTTTTTTTTAATCCTTTCCCTTGATAATTCATAATTGCAATTATAGTGTACAATTTTTTTGGTTGAGTACACTACAAAGGATAGTTCATAACTCCATATGTTATTGTAAAAAGCATTCAAGGAATCAAAGTTTACTTGAAGGAGTTGAAACTTTGTATTAAATAACTAGCCACTAGCCGCCCGTCCGCCCGTTTGCATTTACCCAGGGTAAATTTGCAGACGGTGTTTTTTACCCACCGGAGACGCAGCATCCGCAGGGTCCGGACGTCCGGACGTCTGATTTTTGGACGCGATTTTGCCCGGGACACTCACTTTCGTCAACCCTACTTGTATCCCTACATTGTTTTCTGTTTTGTAGTTGTTCTTGATAATTCTATGGTTTGTGCAGCTCCATTTTAGAAAAAAAGTTTCCTATCTATGATTTAGGGTGGATTTTCATGCATGAAAAACCCAATTCACGAAGTCGACATGCATTGGATTTCAAAGTTTCTCAGCGGCTTTATTGGGGGATTGCAATGAGCATGGCTCCACTACCTGCCATTTAGGCAGCAATTTAGTCTATCTGTGGAGCTCCATTTCAACATTCTAATGTGATTGAACGGGGTGGGAAGGGAGGAGTTGAATTGTGTCAAGGCTATCCCTCCTCGTAAAACCTTTGTTTTGGGTATATACTATGCTTAAGAATTGTATTGCATTTACAATATAGATTTGGATTGCATTGTTTGTTTGTCGTGTTTCTTCATGGTCCAATCAAATGTGTGAATCCTACTTTAGACTATGGAGGAAGCCACCGAGCAAACACCAATTCCTAGTTGTACTGTGCATACATTTTGTATGCATTGCATTGTAATTTCGTGCTAGTCATACTATTTTCAGAGGTGTAGAATTCCCCTTCACTATGATTTCTTCGTATTAGTAGATGGTTTTAGTAAACTTCCACATATTTACTTTTATTTCCTCTCCAAGAAAATGTTCTAGGTGTAGGGTTTAGATCTCTATGGCATTGTTCTCTATCCACTTTCTCATTTCCCTTACGATCTAATCAAATTCGTTAATTGCACTTTAGGTTATGGATGATAGGTCTCACTTAACCCTGCATCCTAGTTGTACTTTGCGTACTCCGCTTCTAAGCATTCTATTAAATTTTCTGATCATGCTTTTAATTTTGGGTGCAAAACTAAACAAAATGGCTAGAGTGAGAGGCAAAGGGTTTGCCTTGATACTGCGGGCACGTTCAACCACAGAGACCTCTAGGGACAAGGAGGTAGTGGAAGATGATGAGGAACTTGTAGAAGCGGAGGTGAGTGAGGATAGTAAGGAAGGCGACGAAGGCGAGGGTACTTAGGAGGGTAATGCTAGTGACAGAAGCCAAGACTGCAAGGGCAGTGATGGCAACTTCAAGGGTGAAGGCTGTGAGGAGGGTGACGGCAACACCAGTGGAGACGATGGGGAGTTCGATGTTGACTATGAGCGGGAATAGCTCTCTAAACCCCCACTGCTATTCACCAGGGTTGATTTTGTAAAGAAGTATATATTCAAGGACGAACAACAACTTCCAAATCGCTTAACAAAGTAGCAAGGCAAACAATTTGATGATAGAAAATGCGTGGCCCTATTTGGACTGCCAATGGGGAAAGGTGGACGTTATGGCTACAATTGGAAGGAAGTGAAGTTAGAGAGGGTCTAGAAGAGGATTAAAGAGCTCCTATTAGCGCTCTATCAACGAGGATTTCCACGTACTTTGCTTCGTCACAAGATGGCTTGGGGGATTGTTTTGGAAGAAGAAAATATAGCGGTCAATTAGGCTGCGTATGGGGAAGAAACAAACAAGACTCAACAACAAGCTCACAGGAGAAATCTTATTAGGTTGGAGAAGATGAATGCAAAGGTGAAGTAGATTGGTAAGGTAGGTCGCACTGCTTGGGGAAAACTTCACGTGGACCACCGAGAGTTGTAGTTAGAGGTTTGCGAGGGGAGAGGGAGCTCAATAGGTGGAATAGTTTTGGAGGAAGAAGAGTGCAATTCCAGATTGGAATATTTGGGTCGATTGTTGATGGTGGAGAACTTAGAGCTCAAGGTAGGGATGGATGCTAAGCAAGAGGCTTCTACAGCAAAAGAATCGCATGTCGAGACTTTGAATCACCACAGGGGAATAGTGAAGATTATGAAGTTGAAACAAAAGAGTGACAAGAAACAATTACATGCACTGACTAAGGATGCAACAATGAACTTGAAGTTAAGGGAGAAGGTAAATGTGTACAATGATTTAGTACATGGCATATAAAAGAAAGTGAAGAAGTTGGAGAAGTCGGCCTCTACTTTAGAAGAGACTCTCTACCTCAAACGCCACCAAGTTGTCAAAATGCGGATGCAGGTTCATGCTTTGCAGGAGGAACATGCTTACCTTGGCCGTGCATCATGTGGTTTTCACTTGCAACCATTGCCGTTGGTGTACATTGCAAGGGAAGCAGGCAGTGGAGGAGGTTCCATCCAAGTAGGCGATTGCTTCTTGTGTGGTTTTCCCTTCCCTCATTCAGAGATGGTTGTCTCTACTTGTAGACACCTTTATCACCCATGGTGTGCATTGGTAAACTTCACTAAGGGCACAAAATGCTTTGCTTTGGGTTGCAAGCAAATTCAACCAATGGAATGGATTATGAGTTTTGTTTGGAGAGGTGTTCATGGCTATAGATGTCTTGGAGGTGGAAGTGAAGAGTGGACAAAGTTAACGACAAAGTGTGCAACTACTAGCACTAGAGGATTAGCAACTAGGAGTGACGTAGCAACAAAATTTTGTACAACCATCCATCAATGTAAAATAGTTGTTAAGGAAGAAGGTGATATTGTTCAACCGCATTTTGATTAGTAAACCTTCACACTGATTGGTATACATAGTGAAAGCTATTTACACTTTTGTTACTTTCACGTGGTTTGTTTAGCTTAGGATTGAGAGGAATGTAGATTACGTAGTACTAGTTGTATAGTTTGTATCAAGCCAAGTCAATTCTATACATTTTTTTTATGTTTTATACAAATATTTATCGAAAGGGTATTTGGAGATCACTACTTTGTACTTGTTGTTTACTATTGCCCTTCTAGTTGTATTGTTTGTATTCTTATATCTCAAGTTTGTACAATTCAATAATATTTGAGATACATTGTTACACACATGTGTTCTAGGGGTCCTTAATTTGTACTTCATGTTTTATATTGTCCTTCTTGTTGTACATGATGTAGTATAGTTAATACAATTTGTATAGGTTTCCATGTTGTTAGTACTTAGGCAGTCATTGTAGTATTCTAGTACATTTTGTTCTGACGTGGATTGTATCATTTGTATAAAGATTCTATATAAATTACACGAAGTTGTACATTTTGTACTGTGACTTGTAACATGTTTTTAGGTTTGTACCCAAATCTGCAATATAACATGGTTTATTGAATTGAAGATTGTATTTTGGTGTAGGGCTTGTTTCCTCAGATGGAGAAGGAGGGAGAGGAAATTCCACCGCGGGTATAGTTGATGATTAAGACGGGGGTAGTGAAGAATATAGTAGCAAAGAGGAAGGATCCGGTTTTAGGGTAGAAGAACAACAAAAGGCAACATTCTTAGCACCGCTAGTATCACCTACACCAATAGCAGCTCGATATTATTTCCGAATCTTCCAGTCAATTTGTTGTTGTTCTTGTATGTGTGTAGTGTAACCTCCAAAGTACGTTACATACTGGGTTTACAATATGATGTGTTGGAATGTAGGACGGAGGCACTCCCCTCCAATTCAGCCAATGCTGGAGAAGGGAAGGATCACTAGGTGGTACGGGGCTGTTTTGATTCCTTCTATATTGGTTGTGAGGAATGCACTAGGGCACTACAAAATATAGGAGAACACATCCCTGCGTATGATCCCTAAATCCTCAGTAGTTTCTATCCTCTCCTATAAAGTCTTTATATTTTCACAACTTACTAGATATCCCAATATGCGTTTTGTTTCTACAGATATTTTATGTGTGTTCCTAGGGTGTGAGAAGGGTTGAAGGAAGAGATATAGGTCAGTATCACCATATAAAGCTTAATAGATTTAAGGCCTTAGTCGTTTATTTGAGACAAGCTACTGCCTCATTTTAATTCCCTTCTATATTTAGAAAACAAAAGAGTTCATTAAATTGAGACAATTCAATAAATTGAGACTTTAAAATGTCGAAGTACATATTTAATTAATTTACTATTGCTATAAATAGCAGGAAAAAGCCGCATTTATCTTTTGAACACTTTTATTTCATTAAAAATATACACTTTAAATCATGCAAGATGTCATCAATTGAGACATTTCTTGAAATTGAGAGGTGCATCTACGAAAGGACTAATCTTTAGGTTGTTGATACCAAACTTTAACATCTAAAACATCTTTATTACAAAAAATTCAAATGAATACACTTAATGCAGAACATTGGAGAAAAATAAGAAGATAAAATATACTATTAATAGAAATCAACAATTGTAACACAATCAAACTACCTTAATAAAATGGACAAAATATATTTCTGCGAACATCTCAAAACATGTAAATGCAAAGTCCATGCCACTTCACACCCTACAACAAAAACTACTTATATACCTACACACTATTCATCCTTCCGCCATAGACTCATCATCGTCTGAATTAGCTGTGAAGGCTTCCACTGATGCTTTGATGATGTCAATTTGTGGCTTCGGAATTACCACCCTTCGATCTAAAGTGCCCTCTCGCATACGTGGCTTCCAAGCGGTCATGATACAATTTGTGCTCGACCACGTTGGCTTTATTGCTCGATTTTCTCACCACACATTCCCATTTTTTGTGTCCCATCCTCATATGTTTCAATGTTAATGTGTGGATCTGAAGTTGGCATCCAATATTGGATTTGGATCATATTCATATGCCTTGGATCCGGATTTGGATTCGTAATGGCTCTAGCAAGTCGTAATGGCTTGGAGTCACCATTAGCAAGCTGCACCACAACAAAATAATCTGTGAACATATCGCGATTAACACGGAAAGAAGCACGGGGACGATCATACCTTCGTCCAACAAAGGGTGCATCCTCTGCATCCCCTTTAGGTAGTGTACCATCCCTATCCCTACGATCTGCCTCATCATGGATGATCCTCAAAGCCGGCCAGAATTCATGTAGTAATGTCTCATGCGGCTCTAGAGGTGCATCAAGAGTTGTTCGAACACCTTTCCAATACTCTTTTATAGGGCCATTCTTCCTCCTAAATTCTCTAGATTGGTCATCGTCTACCATTCCGCTCTAGTGTGCAATGAAACCGTTCAAACCTCTCTTGATCTCATCGAGAGAATGCATCTTCTTGGAAACTAAAGGTGGTGGATCATCGCTTGGAACTATTGGACGCCCATCTTTAGTCTCAGACCACAAACAAATTCCGTTGCCGTGCTCTGGCAACCACTTCTTGTCCGTACACAGATTTTTATACTCCATCAAAGGCCATCCACTGAAATCCATATAAAACTTGAACTGCTGGGATCTAGAATGACCTTCCAAAAAATCTCCTCCTGTGCCCAAATACCCATCTACATATCACTTGAAATTAGGAACTTTCTCGATGAGATGAGGAATGACGGGGTGCATTTGGCAATCCATGAAGGATTTCATGAGTTTCGGAAGTATTGGATAGTTGTTTGTCTTCAATTTAGTACTCCATCAACCAAAAAGAGCGTCAATGTCTTCATGAGTGTGCCCAACAATTAGGAAATTGATGTACACTTTGCGGAAAATCCCTTTGTATACAAGTAGGGAACAAAAAGCAAAAATCTATCTATTCTTATTGTCCCCTAATGCATTATCCAACTGCAAAGTCAATATTGGTGGTAAAGGTTGAGTTGGAATTGATTCTTCCGAAGGAAGAAAGAGAGATTCCAAGCAAATATTTGCCTCTTCCAAAATCGCCTTAGTTAATGTGGATTGCGTCTCCTTTTCAGAGAATAACTTGTGCAATGAATTCTTTGGTGGTTCTTCAACATCACGCAACAACTTTGCAATGGACCCAATGGTATGATTTTAGTTTGTTGGAAAAATGTCTAAACTGTAGTCTGCATATTGAACATCCCCATGCCCATGAGCAATCATATTCATAATTGCAACGGGTATTTTCATGTAGGAATCTGTTGCTTTGGTCTTGTGAGAGAAGTGTGGAGAAGCGGTCTTGGAGTGATCCATTTTATCATGGATAATGGTTAGCATCTTCTTAGGATATGTTTCAGAAATATGCCGATTCACATAGTACAGTTCTGTGAACCATTATATTGGTTCACTATTTAAAAATCCAAAAATATAAACATTAGGCATGAATTTATAAATCTGAAAGTGTTAATACTCCGGATTAAGCCATAACCATCAATTAAGGAGTTTTCCGCTAAATAGCAATGGAAACTTCATGAAATTAGGGCAAGATGCTAGAAAATGCAATTAGGAGGAAATTAGGGGAAACTCTAGGGAAAAAATGGGGAGTTAAAACTAAAAAGAGGTTAAGCAAGAATTGGTAGAGTAACCAAATTAGGCTAATGGTAAAATGATGAGAAAATGAAAACAAAAAATGAAAAATGAAAATGAAAACAAAAGACTAGACGTAGGAAATGAAACTAAAAGTAAATTAAAAACCACAAAAATAAGAAATAAGAAAAAAAAAACACAAAAGAAGTTAGTTAAACTAAAACTAAGACTTAAACACTGGTGTAGTGGATAAAACACTAAAATAGTGCTACAAACACTAAAATAAGATTTTACAGCAAGTTAGAGGGGGGAACACTAAAATAGAGCAATTTACACTAAATTAGCGGATTTACAGTAACCTAGCGCGATTTGCACTAATTTGGCGCATTTTGCACCAAATTAGTGGATTAACAGTGAATTAGTGTAGGATGAAAGTAGTTTAGAAAAGTAATCTGTTAGGAAGTTGGATATAGGCAAAATTAGGGTTTGGAGCCCTCTCTCTCTCAACTTTTGTGTGAACTTGAGATGTGTGTGTGTTTTGAGAGGAAGGTTGTGATTTGTGAGCTATTGAAGCATGAATTGCAAAAGAGTAGGGTAGGGGAAGATTAGGACAATTTGTCAAGTAGGTTTCACCATTTTTTTTGAAAGAAAATGGGTGAAAAATGAAGGGGTGTGAGGTCAGATGGGAAAGTGCTTGGGAAGGGGGAAAAATTGTGAGTTGAGATTGAAGGGTCAACTTTGAGGGCTGATTTCAGGAGCGTGGAGAATTTAATGAAGCTGAAATTTGGAGGGATGGAGCGCATTGAAATTATCTTTCTGAAAAGCTATGGCTCGCCCAATTCGGAGTCAAAACGCGACGGTGGTAGACGATTTTGTGCGGGGAGGTTGGCTGCCACAACAATGGAAGACTACCAACTTTGGCGGGCAATGGCGGGAGAACAACATGGCTGAATCAGCTGAAATTTGAAGGGCTGGTGCGCCTTGAAGTTGGCTTTCCAAAAAGTCTAAGATCGACTCATTTGGAGCAAGGACAAGAAAATGGCGGCTGTTTTTGTGGAAGAGGGTCTGCTGCCCTTGGAGGAGGCATAATTTGAGGTTTTTTGTGTAATCCTTCACAATTTTAATTGAATCATTGCAATTTTAATTGCACCTTGCTAAGAAGATATTGTAAGTGTAATGGTTGTTGAGTGAGGATGGTTGGTGTGATTGCAAGTGCATGAATGTGAATCTCAATTTTTAGGGTTTGGGTGAGATGTGATGTGCTGTGATTAGTACTTAGAATCACATTTAGGTCATTTTGAGCCCCAAAATGCACATTTGAGGTAGATTTTGGCATACAAAGTGGTTACAATGTATTTGAGAACTTAATTGGATGATAGTAGGTTGTTAGTGGGTGTATTTGGTGATGTGAGATGGATTGCCTCCTTCTTACTTAGAATTACTTAGGTCAAATTCATTCAAAAGTCTCATTGTTGGAGTCCATTGCTCGGAACGCAATCTAGGTAGGTGTCCCATACACTCCCCACTGGCCAACTCTAGGGGGTTTCTCCACCTTGCGGTGGAAAAGCCTCATAAGTTCTCTATGGGCCCTTTGGCCCACAAGGTGGGTATCCAAAGCAACGGTCCACCTCTCTTGTGCATACGAAAGTGGATTGCATGTATTCCTCAATTGCTTGTATTTATCACACAAGCCACATCGAGCGAAACTGTCTTCATGTGTTTTTGGAGCAAATTCTGGGAAAGAAGCATGTTGAATGTTGCTCAAGCCACTCAAAGAAATTAGTTGCAAATTTAAAGTTGCATTGGCCTCATTGATTTTTGATAATTGATCACTCCAACAAAATGCAGATGGCAAAACCATTGCAGGGACTTTCTCCCCTGATTCGAGTGTCTTCATTTTGTGTGGCATTTTGTCAGCTTTAGAAACCACTAATGTTCGAAGTGTCGCAGTAGTTTGTACAGTATGTTTCCTTGGTTTTTTGGACCCCAAATTCCCATGCGCCTCTGCTTGCTTCCCATCCTTGGCCATCTCTTTGTACCTATAAAAGGTAGCTTTTGAACCCCCATGAATGGTCCACCATCTAGTGGACACACTTCCCTTCCTTTCAAGGTAATCTACTCCTTGCCAACAAGATCTTTGTGGATCTACCTATGCACCTCAAGAAGACACTTCTTTCGAGCATATACTCCATCGTTTACATGGAGTTGAGAATGAATGGCTTGAATTTGCCCACGTGAAAAAGGTTGCAAACAATTGTTTGGACAACAAGTTTTGGTAGAGACTTCAGTGATTGCTTGAGGAACAAGGATGGTCTTTCTTTTGGATTAACTAAGCTCCATTCTCTCTCAAAAGCTTTCATAGGATCGAAACCCCTTTACAAATTCTTCTATTAGTAGCATTCATGGCCGTGTTGTAAATATGCATCTGGTCATGGTCATACAAACTGACACCGAAAAAAAAACTCGCTTGAAGTGCCAGGAGTGAATTGATCACATCCACCCGGTTGGGACTTTTGCCTCATGCAAGGACTGTGCAATTTGAATGGAAACTCGATCATTGCCACGAGGCTTCCCGTCGTTGTCTACCACAACATCTAGATCAACACTCTATAAGACTACATTTGCGACATCATCCCTTGCTTCATTACAGAGAGTGACTAGTTTAAAGTTCCATTTTGCATGAGGAATCCCGTCACATGTACAAACATCAGGGTGTAACGTAGGCACCGAGTTTGCAAAATCTTCAAGTTTGTGAATATCCATTTTGCGGACTAGACCCAATTAGTGAATGAGAACGATTATCTCAGATACGAGAACAACACATGATCGTCTAAATGTGTCACACTCAATTTCAAACAGAAGACTATATGAAATATACGTTATACACAATCTATTTTGAATATATTACAAAGAGAATTCTTATCCTCAAACTGATCTGAACTATTAATCAATTGGAATTGTAGATAACACAAATCAAATTGGCTGACAGAATAATCACAAAATACATATGTCTATCCTCAAACTGAGGATAGAAAAAAGAATTGTCTTTAACTCAAAATTGGTAACTACAAAAAGTTTCCTTGTGAATAATTTCTAAAAGTATTGTTCATGTGAAGTAATAAATTCAGAAAGACTTCAAGCAACAACACAAAAATCATTGGTCCAATAATGTATAGGAAATTTTGACTATTTCTACATGACGTAGAATTTGACTCTTGATTATTTATCAAGTTCTTAGTCATATTCGAACTAGAATATGACTCTCGAAGTTAGAAATGGGTATCGTCAACTCAACAATAATCATGTGTGAATCCAAAAATATAAACCTTCCAACATTATCATATGAAGGGCTTATTGTCAATTACGATATATAGAAGATATTAATTGTGAATATATAAATTTCACATTCATGAGTAAATAGTTAATAAGACTAATGTATTCTAAAATGAAATAAATATCATCGAATCGAGGATAACAAAACCTCTAAAGGGACATTAAGGCTATCATCAAATCCAAGATAATGTGTCAGAGACATTCCAAGGAACACCAACAAAACATAGTCGAATAATGTACGGAAGTATATTATATTATATAAACTCAATTTGTAAAACAAAGGAAAATTAGAGGATTATGCACGAAGTAAAAATGAGTATCACTGAGTCAACAATATCCTCTTGAGAATACAAATATATTAACCTTCCTTAGTTATAATCTAACTTGGAGTCCAATAAATTCTTATCGATAATAGAGATTATTCTTGAAAATGTGACTTATCCTCAAGTCAACGATATGACCATTACACAAAATATTTCTCTAAAATATTTTACAATTTATAAACTAGGGACCCAAATTATGAGATTTAAATATCATCGAGTCGACGATAAAACTTCTTGAAATATAAACCTTCCATCAGTAGATTTTAAGATGGATATCGTCCATTACAATATAAAATCGATATCATTTGTAGGAATATAAAACTAAGACCTATCCTTGTGTCGACGATAAGACCCACATATTACTAAATTAAATAGATATCGTCGACTCGAGGATATACTCTATATTGATATAATATAGGATCCTCCATAATTTTCGGCGAAAATTTCGAGAGATGCATATCTCACCATCTCGATGATGCATAACACCAACACTCTCATCGGACACAATAGCAATCAAATTTCTATGTTTCACTCTTTTGCTAATGAAACTACTAATCGAAAATCAATGGGATGTCAAGTACAACAATAACAGGAAGTAGTGCGTATTGTACAAATCAGAAGTCAAAGCACAATACTACTTACTAGCAACTGTAGTCAATGTACACACTCGTCTTCTTAAAGTCCCCACTATCTGAACAAGCCTATTGGCAACAAAGGTGGATTGGAAATGTGGAAAACAAAATGCTGAAGCATCTTGTAGGTTAGAGATGAGCAACTAAAAAATGAGAACAATCAAATCGCGCGGCTATGCAGGCAAAACACAGTTGTGACATGAAAGTTGCAAAGGAGAGAGCTTGAGCTTCCGCCAATCGAGGGGCATAGAAGAATTGGCACGGGAATTCAAATTCTTTGGAAATACATGGCATCTAACAATGTTCATGGTCCACTTTTTGTGGCAACACTTAAATGCCTGTTTATGTACTGCTTTCTGTCATCTTTGTAGCATAAAGATGCGGCTAAAGAACAAAAGTAGCCTCGAAAGGGTTTCTCTAATACCAGCCCAAAAAAGGCTTCATTAAGACCAACCAAAAAAGGCTTTACTAATACTAGACCAAAAGGCTTTACTAATACCAACCAAAAAAAAGCTTCACTAATACCAACCAAAAAAAGTCTTTGCTAATATCAACCAAAAAAAGGCTTTACTAATACCAACTAAAAAAATTCGTTCGTTTATAGTGTATCTGCTATTCATGTCATTGTTTTAATTTTTGTTCATGTGACTCTCATTACTAGGGGATTCCTAATAATTGCTTCTTTGCTTATACTTTGTCCAGTGTTCGAGTTTCTTAAAAAATCCTTCCTTCGACGGTTTGGGATCCTAATTATGTGCAATGCAAGGTTCACGCCTTAGGGGTTAGGGTTAGGGTTTAGGGTTTAGGATTATGAACAATTCTAGATTTTTGGAAAAGAAATTTGGAATCTCCTAAGTTTCTTAGGAGATTGAATTTATGTGAAGTTCATCGCTTGATTGTATGAAAGTACTCTTTAACCCCTAAAGTCCAAATGTGCTTACGGGAGACAACATGGATTTCAAGTAGGTTCCTATGAGCTCATTTGTTAGTGATTTTTTTAAAACTTTCTCGTAAGATATAAAAACTTATTAGCTTTTGGGGAATATAATTTGTATTTCAATCAATGGTCGGAAGCAAAAGATATGCCACAATAACCTAAAAATGGGGAGAGTGGGAAGCAAACAAAATTTGTAAAAAATTGAAATATTTTTTTTATTATTTTATTCTTGTAGATTATATTTTTTTCTAAATGGGAAGCTTTGATTCATCCCATTTGGATTACTGATATGAAAGATATAGAGTTTCTTATTTAGCAAGCAATTGGATTGTCTTATTCAAAACAAAAAATTCTTTCACTGTGACTGCTAATATCTTTCAATGCATATGGTCAAATATCATGAAATTTTTAGTACATGATCCAAGAAATGTTTGGTAGAAGATGCTATAGTTAGATTCTAAAAAAAGTATTTTTTTTTATTCCTTACATAAATGCAGTAGAAGTAGCAGTTTTGAGTGGTTTTTGAAAGAAAAATGGCCTTGGGACTTTAGGGGTGAAAAGCTTAGTATTTTAGGGACATTTTTTACTACAATGTTTTCCATAATTCATTTACTGTCATTTGTGAGCGGTTTCATGTAAACATGAAATATGGCAATCCATTTACAATTATTGTATGCGACAGTAATTTGTCTCTTACTCTAAGTATGAATACTGCTTCATATATTCAATATGGAATATTTGATATGAATTCAATATTTCAATTGTACTACAATTCTGTGTTTTTCTGTACTTACATAATTCTTATTCATTGAAATGTAAATTCAATTTGTAGTATTCATTTGTAGTATACTTGTAGGGTTTAGGATTTAATGATATGTATTTGTCAAGTGATTTGCATATGTCATTCCATAATGGCAATGTAATATGCATTTGAAATTCTAGTAGTATTGGAATCATTGTTTGTTATAATGATTTAACTCTTCAAAAGAGTAATGATGACATTAAGCATTATTTTGGTGTACACTAAACAATTTCTACTTGTATGGTGAGATGAAATCATGCTCCTTTGTACTCATAGTTTTATTACTAGAAATAATAAAATAATCATAAACCTTGAATATTTGAACTCTATAAAATATTCTTCATTGCAAAGAAAATAATTTCATGGAATGCAAGTACTTATACTTTTTTTCAAACTTTAGACTTCTAACAAATTAATTAATTTACATTACACTTCAATGAAGTTAGTGGCGCAATCAATATTGTCATAGGACATTGAAGAACTATGGACATAACCTTCATATAGATGTTCATGCATTGGTATGAATATTATTGATTGATATAATTAATGCCTAATTTCCTTTATGTATAATAAGAGTATGTGATTGAAATCAATGATGTCCTAGAAGCACCATGATGCCATAATCACTAGAAGAAAAACCTGTCCGCCACAACCGACTCAAGTGCAACTATGTGTCCTATACGACTATTCTACAACTATAGCCCTTTGTATTTGCACCAAATTTGACATGTATGTTGTGGTTGCAAAGTAGTTGTAGAATGATGTGTAGGGTTATGGAAGTGTAACAGAGGAGTTAACGTGAAGTATTCTACATCTAGTATTCATCATTGTTGATGATGTGGACAACGCTAGGATTTGACTAAGAAAAAACTAGAATGCAACTAAAGAACAATTGTCATGCAATTAGAGAACAATTGTTATGCAACTAGAGAACAATTGCCATGCAACTAAAGAATAATTGGCATGCAACTAGAAAACAATTGTCATACAACTAGAGAACAATTGTTATGTAACTAGAGAACAATTGTCATGTAACTAGAGAACAATTGTCATGTAACTAGAGAACAATTGTTATGCAACTAGAAAACAACTGTCATGCAACTAGAGAACAACTGTCATGCAACTAGAGAATGTCTGGAATACAACTACAGAACAACTACAATCCAACTGCAAAACAATTAGAGTTTGTTTAAAAAACAACAATAACACCAACTAGAATTTGACTACAAAACAACTAGAATTTTGCTACAAAACAAATACACCAAGCCAATCTGAAGTCAACCAAGCCACACACTTCAAAAGACCAAATAAACATGCCTTCTGATATTAATCAATAGTCTATTAAGAAACACTTAATTTCTAATTGCCTCTTTGTTCTACAAAGGACAAACAATTGCATATGATTGTATATAAAATTTGTTGGAACTAAAGAACATGAAGGTAGTGTCAAAGTTGGAAACAACAATCTAATATTTTGCATAAATGCTTTTAGTATCTTGCAGATGCTAAGAGACTATCTTCTATAGATAATTCTATGGCTCCAACTAAAGACGGGATAGTAGGTAGAGGAGGCACATCCTCTGGAGCAGCTAGACCAGAAGCTTCTATAGTGGTGCTTACAAATACGTCTGATGTGTCCACAAATTCTCGTCGAGCACGAGCTTCTTTATGCAAAACTACTTTCCAACCTTCTTTCCTTATATCATCTGCAAAGAACACTTGAGTTGCTTGGCTTGGAAATATAAAAGGATCAAGCATCCTACGCATTTTGTGGCGGAAATTCACTACAAGGAAACCAGCGTCATCCCTAATGTACGTTGGATTTCCTTGGTTGTCTGTTTTCTTCACCCATTCACACTGCATTAATATCACAAGGTTGGTGAGAGATCCATAATCTAACTTCAGTATATCTTTCACTACTCCAATATAGTGCACTGACACGTCTTGAAGATCAGGAGCTGGAATTTGGAATACAGATGCAACACCGCAATCATATGTTTGTAATTGATTGGAGGTGTTGTCATCTACCCTAAAATGGTTTCCAAAAGCTTTCATACGAGAATATCGATGTGCCTTCTAAGATGGTTTTTTGGATAATAACATCCTATCTGTGTCCTCTAAAGTATGAACATCACTCTCAATGTTGTGAACAACCATTTTTATCCACTCATGAAGCGGTGTTGTGCTTGGATCTATTTCACATTCTTCCTTCCACTTCCTACACATGCATGAAAAAAATTAAAACCAAGAATATCAAGATTTCCTAAGTAGCAACAACTACAATTGCTCAACTCCATCCACCTATTACAAACATTAATTTTGGTGACAATAGTTGCATGTTAGTTGCATGTTCATTGCTTGCTAGTTGCATTCTAGTTGCTTGCTAGTTGCCTTCAAGTTGCCTACTAGTTGCATTCTACTTGCAATATTTCCTTGTTTTATTAATAGATTATGCACGATGAAGAGGCTAGTACAACTTACTTGACGAGTGGCTCCAAAATAGCAACATCGTTCAACACATAATTATGTGTTGCATCCCGCAATGCGATAGACATTATAAACGGTTGACCCACACCCTCAAGAACTTCTTCAGCATCACCAAATTCTTCCTCTGCATCCCACACACGCCTCTTGACTACATCAAATCTTTGCAAATACTCTATTACAAAGTCAAGGCATTCTTCCTTCAAGTACCCTTCTGCCATGGATGCCTCTAGTCTAGCCATGCTTCGGACATAATTCTTCAATGTTTTCATATATCTTTCAACTGGATACATCCACCTTGTGCTCACTAGTCCACATAAGTCAAGTTCTTGCACTAGATGATATGGAAGGTGTGTCATCATGTCAAAAAATGATGGTGGAAATTCCATCTCTAGTAGAGCCATACTTTCAGCCACATCTAATTGAAGAGATTCAAACTCTGCTGGATTATAAACTTTTGTGCATATTCTCCTAAATACCTTACACATTCGCATAATGGCCATACGAGGACCAGACTTCAATAGCCCCCTCAATGCCAATGGCATCAATTGTTGCATTAACACATAATAATCATGTGATTTGAGGCTTCCAAATTTTTTAGCCTTTATATGCTTCCCAAATGACGAGGAGTAACCTGAAGGAAGCTTCATGGAGGCAATAATGTCTACAAATTGCTCATACTCTTTCTTAGAGAGAACATATCCTGCAGCTGGTTTCAACATCTTACCAGCTTTGCGAGGGTTTGGTGTTAGCCACAAGTGCTTTCGTATGCCTCTTCTTTGTAGATCCCGTCGCACTTTCACTATATCTTTTTCCCCGCTTATTGTTTTCAAAAAATTCTTGGCAAGATTCATCTTGCAATGCATGACATCCAATGTATAGTGGATAAGAAGTCTCTGGCCACATGAACATTCTTATCAAATTAACATGGGAATGACAAAGGAAAAAGAAAAACACTATGTAGACACATTCAATCACTTGTACATCTTCTTCCTTGATGGATTTATTATCATTCCATCTCTCTCAAAAAACGTATAGATGATTTTGGTAGAAAACCTTGTTTAATTGTAGTATACTATAGTCTATAGATACTTCAAAGTCCACTACATGCAATAATTACAAACACAATGCTACCACATCTATGACACAATTTATGTGCAACTACAATACAACTAATATGTGACTTTGAGACAACTCATATGCAACTTTGTCACTATTGATATGTGGCTACTCTACAACTGATAATCAACTTCTCCATTTCAACAGGCAAGAGTGTGGGAATCTCCAATTCTGCCCGTTGATCTATTATTTTGTTTGTGAACTACGTTTATGGTAATAAAATTTGGAAGTCACGATGCTTATAGAAATGGAGTTTTTTGCAGTTTCGAGGATATATTGACATGCTTCGCCAATTTCCATATGCATCATGACTGCAGCAAGTACACTAGGTGTGCACTCTGCCTTCTCTTTTTGGGTCATTCTACTTCATCCTGTGAGATTCCAAGTAGTGGAATGCACGTAGAAATTTCGGATTCACGTGATCACAACGAGTTGTGTGTCAACGATTTTCAGTAGCAACACTCATGTGACAAAAATACTCTGCTTCAGCTTCCGAAGATTTGTTAAGTCGATTGTTTCTTGATGAGAAGTGGATTGTTTGTGCAAAGGTTGTGTGGCGGAGGAAGATTCTATAGTATGGTAGTCAAAGGATTTGTACACATCCCAAATTTCTGAATGTATCATTCGCAGTGCATAGGATTTGAAGTTACATCGCTATATATTAATTCTGCGATTCTTCATTGAAAGTTTGATTACTAGTCAGCTTGTACTATTCATACTACAAAGTCAACGAGAGGCCCAGACAAGGATGTTGACCTTGTTCTTCACTATCTTGCTGTAGGGCTTAAGAAATTTTAGGTCATGTTTGCTCTTTGGTTTGCGAGCACAGAGGTATTGGTGTTCCTGGAAGCTTAGGATTCAAAGGATTTTGTTGGTGTTTTGAGATGAAATTAGTGACTAGAGATGGCAGGGGATGGGAAGAGAGATTCAGGGACTCGAATTCTGGTAGTAGTAATTGGGGATTTTGGAGTTGGCAAATCTAGCATGATTTTGGTAGTCGGGACTGATTTGTTTGCGTCCACCCCCCTACACATTTAACTGCGGATTTCTATCCTGACTGCATACTCGCGAGTATTTACGATACTTCATTGTCGAGGTGAGAATCTCATGCCTTTTGTTGCTCTAATGAAATGAAACGTTGAGAGTTTAGATTGCAAACTTTGAGAGTTTGGGACCGAAACATTGAGAGTTTAGGACCCAAACCTTAAGAGTTTGGGACCGAAATGTTGAGAGTTTGGGACCCAAACCTTGACAGTTTGGCACCAGAACCTTGACAGTTTGGGACCGAAACCTTGAGAGAATGAAAGAATCCAAAGTAGTCTCCAAAAAAAAAGGTTATGCCTCAACCACTCCCAAACCAAGTCCCGATTTTACGTTTTCTCTTTCTTTCTTTTTTTCTCGGAAGGGTCCCAATTTATTTAATGCTTTCCCATTTCTTTTCTTTCTAGATCGCTGTGACTTGTTGTACTGGTGGTGATTGGGACTTGTGTCGTGAAGCTCACTATTTTTGCAGTCTAGATAGGGTTGACAGTATTGCAATGAAATGAAGAGGCAAGAGGGAAATAAAACTATTCAACGTGGCTTATTCTGTATTTAGGGTTTAGTTAGATCTTAGTACTCTATGTGCATTTTTGTGGACAGAGTTGAAGGTAAGATGAAGTTGGAGATGGAGCTTAGAAAAGCAAACATGATAGTATTGATGTATGCCTGTGATCAACCAAAAACACTTGCTCGTTTGTCTAGCTATTGGCTACCAGAAATTCGATGTTTGCTTTCGAGTTTCGCACCCTTATAGCCCCGGTGTCTACTTCGAGAGCGAGTCCCGCGGACTTCCCTTCGTTGAGTGCAACCGCTGTTGGCATCAAAGCTAGTTCGACAAAGGCCAAGAATCCAGCAAGTAGTAAAGGTAGGTTTGACTATGTTGCGCGTCCCTCGCGGTTTATGGGCTGTTCATTGAATGAAGGAGCTGCGCCACATTTCAGATCGCGACTTTTAGCATTCTGATGTTTCTAGCAGTTTTCAAATGGGCAATGTGGTTACTAGGGAGACTTGAAAGATTTGGTTGTTGGGCCATTGGGCCGTTTCTTACTAGATAGATTGTTATGTCATGGATTGGTCTGAAGTGGTGGATTGAGATGTGAAGTCTACCTGTGTATTCCGATGAGTCACAGTGTTGAACGCTTGTTGATGGTCTAGTTTGTGTGGCCTCTTGGATTAGGATAGCTTTAGTAGTGAGTGCGGAGGCGAAGGCGTTGAGGCAATGGTGCGAGAATCAACTAAAGAAGTTGAGTATGAATGAAGGTATATTAGAAGTATGCTTTGGAGGGGTCGAATGAATTGGGTTGTCGGGACATGTGTTGTAGGCTTGGCAGGGAGCCCGCGCTTACCTGTAGATGTGTCCTATGGTTTTCAAATGTGAGCAATGTGGACTTTTCCATTGTGGATTTCTGCATCTCTTTGCCGTTTGTGAGTGAAGCGAGTGACTACCTTTCTCAGTACATGTCCACTCTTCTTAGGGCATGAGATTGTGGACATGACTCTTAACAAGACATGGTGCTACTTTGGGTTCCGCCGAGACCGTGGGGAGATGCTTGTTGCCACGCATGGCAGTGGCGTCATTGCATGAATTTGGTGCAGTGCGGGGGAGTGAGTGCGAGAGGCGGAATAATGGACGGCTTTGAGTATTGATTGGGCAAAGAATCAAGTGGAAAGGACGATGTGAGGTGCCGAGTGGAGGGAAATGTCGTGCTTATTTTTTGCAGATGAGGTTGGAACTGAGTTGGATCGTTTGAGCGGCAGGAATTTTGTGGAGAGACAATTGCACGATGGCAGCGGAAGAGAAACAGTTTAACTGGGAGTGAGAATTGAGCGAGACAAGCACGCGGATTGGTGCTCCGAGGATTGGGAATCTGAGGTGACGGAGACCATGGCGACGTCCATGGTGTCTGACTTGGAGGCAGCATGAGGATACCTCGCGTTTCTTTTGCAGAGCGTGAGAGGGAGCTGAGAAAACTTGGGAATTATTCGACCAAGCAATTGGTCGTGGAGGGTGGAGAAGCGAGACAACTAGGTGGCCTCGCAATGACTGATAGGGAAAGGGTTTAGGAGAACAACCAAGCGATGAGAGGGCCAGGCACAAAACGAGAGGAGGATTCCGCAGTAGAGGAGCTATTGGAACTCATCGTGTAGTACAAGTTCGCATTGGCGGAGTGGACCTTCAACTCAAAGCCCATCATCACGAATTTGACAATTATAGCCGCGGAGAATGCACACGCTGCTCATGGCATTAGGAAAGCCATCTGTGACCACATTAGTGCGGTATGTCTTTCAGTGAAACTCGGTTCAGTTTTCTCCATCCTTCACGACCTAAAACGACCTTGTCCGTGTTTGGTCGTGTAGTTAGAATGAGCAGAATGAGGGGCAAGCATCACCAATGGTTTAGGGTTCTTGATGAGTACCTGACATTTTCGCCTGAGCCGGCGGTTTGGATTTCACGGAACTGGGATGCACCAGAATTTTGTTTTGGTTTAGGGTGTTTCCTGTTCGGGGCTTAGGAGGATAATCATCTCGGAGATACTTGGAAGCATGAATTGGATGCATCTGGTGTGAGCTTAATCTTCTTCTATAGGCGTGAGTTATAGCAGTTGAAGGAGAGATGTCCGGTAGCAAAGCAGTTTTTTGGTCGATTGGAAATAGTGGTTTTGAGAGGGCAGGGTATGATAATGGGGTGTGGAAGCTTCGAAAGCACGTGTCTTTCTATTTTTTGTGGTTTCCTTGTTCCATCATTTACAGAGGTGCGGATTGTGCATTAAAATTCGTGGGTGATAATTCTCTCTACTTGACGAGGCACCGTGATTCGGTGATTCCTTTTGTAAATGGTGGCAGCATTTGTGAGAGTTCGGTTGCCTCGATTATTTGTTTTCAATGGAGTAGTTCATCAGCCATAGGTTCCTGGGAACGTCCGCGATGTTTTCCTTTCGAGTTGGTCAACTGGATGGTAGTTTTTTGGTTTAGCATTCGAAGTTGATGAAATCACTGATGTCGGTGGCCCTTGGGTTAGGTTCCTTCAATCCTCACAAACGAATGTTTGGTTCACAAGGTTGGGGATTTGGGGAAATCCACTCCTCGTTTGTCATGAACCTTGATCTTATGGAGTCCCTGACTCTCTGATGACGGAATGCCACGACTTTACCCTTTCACTCCGACTCTCACGTTTGCATATGGTCACTTATATGTTTGGGTGGTTTTAGTCTATGGTCGATATCTTCCGGCATGGTAAACTATCCAGTCTCTATTCTGATGGCTATGGTGGCTTTCTGATTTCGAGGTTCCAAAGGAGCAGAAGCTTCCGTCTTTGTACCTCGTGGACAATATCAATCAGAGCATCGGAGGTGATTATGTTAAATGTTTTGTTGCACGACTCCCCGAGGTACTCTCTAGACATAAGTGGGCCATTTATCCTTGTCTGATTAGCTCTATGCCAATAGAGTTATGTGCCTGCGTCTTCACAGTGGTTGCTTGTCGTGTTGGTCTCCTATTTTCTTGCAAGACGGCGTCTTTGGGATAACGTTCCTTACGGGTGGGAGGTGGTGGTTACAGGTTAAGGTCGATTTGTCATGTTGCAGGACCATTTGCCTACTTGTACGCAGCATGTGTGACTCCGTGAGAACCGCCATCACCAGTTGAGTCTTTGTCGTCGGTTTTGGTCACGAGCTTGACAGTTGGATGCGCTTGGGACTTTTCCTCGTTGGTGTGTGGGATCCACATGCACATTATCCTAGGTCGGGCAACATATCAGCCTCCTTTTAGTGAAGTTGCATTGATGATATACGATGTTATGGACGAAGCTTCTTGGCTTGTGCCAGGCATTTGAGCAGCGAACCTAGACTGGTTGAGTTGGTCTTGTGATTTGGTGTGTTTCGTGAGGTGCAACTCCACATTGTTTAATTTGGATCTGATGCTGTGTGTAGGTGTTTTGTAAGCATACAGGCATGTGGATCCTAGTCTGTATATGGCGATGTAGCATCTATTTTGGACTTGGCGGGGTGTGTTTCCACCGATTCCTCTACGAACGATCGAGACGAAGCTTCAGTTGAATCTAGAGCCTGTGGGACCTGCAATTGGCAGTCAACCTTCCAGAGCCATGGAACCTCCTGTACGTCCTAGACATGGTATACATGTGAATCCAAAGTACTTAGAACAATGTCAACTTTTACAACAATCGAGAACTCGCAGGGTCTGCATTTCATACTTACCATATTTTGATGTATGCTAGATGTGTAGTCTTTATATACTTGCTTGCTCTGGAAAGTTACGGTAGGCAGATGTTTTTCTTGTGTTCCTCGTGTCAAGGATGTCTATTTTCCCCCTAGTTATTGTTATTGTATTCATGAGTGTAGTTCTTTGTTTTTGAAATTAGCTAATGGGGTTGCACCTGTAGAGCACATCGCATCGGCGATGGGCAAGTTAGGCAAGACCGAGCTCTGCTGAAGGAGAATTCAAAGGTGTGGTCGGAAACGCAGAGGTCTATGGTACGAATTCAGCAATGATTTGGCCGTTGGAAAGCTCCTCCTCAGCATGTTCCTTTGCTTGCATGTCTCATTTTCTGCTGGACTTTGACTCACTTCTGCCGTGTGCTAGTCAAGCCTATCAATAATTTATTTCTTGACGACAGATCTTGTAGAGGTCTTCTTGGTTTGTCGAAGTCGGCTGTGTTCTTTAATGGATGGGTTGTAAATTGTGGGGCAGATCAGGAACCTCAATCACAAGTGTTTTGGTGATGGCGGTTACACCAAAGATTACCCCGATTATGAGTTTGAGAGGTGAGGGGGAGTATGGCCTGACCTGGGTAATTCGAAGAACCTAGATGGACTAGATCAAGGAAAGAGCAGTGCATGGATTTGTGATGGGGACATTGGTAAGGGCAATGGAGTTCCTAATGAGAGGATACAACCATATCCTCCTTGAAATGGCTACGCCCCTAGAACATCCTCTGGAGAGTAGGGAGCGCCAACTAACCAAAGTAGGGAGCGCTTTGCTAGCTGACCAGTTCTCTGGTTCAGTAGAAATGCGGCAGCTCTTCGCAGAGTAGGGCTCTCACCTGGACTATTGTCATGGGTTTGTTTTTGAGGTCATGCATGACAATTTGTTGTGGGAATGGTTGGTCTTTGTGCACTTTCAATGGCTATGTTGTTTCATCAGGGAATAGTTCCTCTTGTAATGACATGTTTGGAGCATGAGGCGTGAGGTCTGAATTTGACCATAGAAGCATAGTCTTAGCGTAGCCCATTGTGCGCAACTTGCTTTTACTTCGTTCTAACGTGAGTCTTGCAATGTTGTTTGTCAACAGGAGTCGGAGGAGCATAGCCGCCTTGCCCTTCCCCAATCCGGTCATGATTCTCATGCGAAATTGGAGCCTGACATGGAGTCTATGCATCCTACACATTCCAAGTTGGTTACACTTCAAGTACTTGAGGGCGGCATTATATAGGGATATTTAGTGCCAGATGGATTTTCGTGTGGGTCTACAATATGTAATTTATGACCCTTGCTTAGTTTGGACAATGTCGAGCGTGGATCCAGTTATTGTCGTTGTGTTTAGGAATTCGAGATATGGCTTCTTCTGGTGGATCCTTGTTGAGCTTGTTATGATGAAATTGCCACCTTGCAATCCGTATCCCTTATGTGCAGGCAAATCTTCCAAATTTCAGTATGCCATTAGCTGCATCGAATGTACTACCCCAACCAGGGACTACTCCACTTCCGTCCTCAGCCATAGGGGGCGTTGTCTTAGGTGTCCAAGGGGAGTATGGATTGCGTCTCAGCTATCCTCCAAATTTGGAGCTACTCCCACCTTATAGTAACCCCAGCACTGTGACATTTTTTCAAGGCCAGAGCGATGGGCTGATGACTCTAGGTAATCTGCCACTGCCCCTGTAGCAACAACAAATGAACAAGGATCAGAACCACTCATCGTGTGAGCTTCGACCTCCGATGTCATTGCCTCAAGTGTATGGAAGCGCACTATCCCAGTTGCCCATGTTCTCTCTGGGGCAGCAGAAAACCCTTGTTCAGATTGCATTGATGTCTCAACAGACGTCACACATAAGTGTAGAAGGCTTCATCAACCCATTTTTGCAACAGTCCCAAGCCACAACAATGGCCTCGTTGCAAGCTCAACAATCTCAAGGGAACCAATTCCATCAACCAACGCAAGTGGTTTCCGATCTACCAAGTAGCCAACCCGACATGCTACCCCTCAATAGTGCCGCCATTTCTGAGCTGCTGAAGATGGTCCAACAACTGCCAACTCCCTAGAATCAAATGCAACAACAACAATCCGTTGCAGTGACCTAAACCCAGGTACAAACTGTAGTACCAAGTGAGGTGTTGCAACCCGCTTCAGGTGCACCTCCCTTGCCGAACAGTCCACCTCCAACATTTATGCAAATAGCATTACATAAATTCCTGATACAACAGGGAGTGTAGTACCCGATAGGACAAGGTCAGCTGCCGCCTCCAATGGTGTACTCAAGCCAACAACAACCTCATTTGAACCAACACCCTCTTCCTCCTGGTCCTCCCCCACGATCTGCTTTGGCAATGAATCCCACTCCTACCCCAACGCCAATGAATCAATGTGACACTCTGTTTAAGTCACTGCTAGCCCAAGGGTTGATATTAGGGTCTACTTCGACAGCTGCTATCAACTTTCAACCTCTAGGTGTGAACCTTCAACAAGGCATGAATGTTGTAAACACAAGTTCGACGTTCTTCAATCCAAGCGCTCTTCAAGTGGGCAAAATTCACAGAAGAAGGTTTCCGGGAAGTGGTTTGTGAGTGAGAAAGATTGGCTTAGTGGGACAGGGTCCTCGACCACACAATCGTCTCCTTCCTTCTTTGCTGCAAAGGTCAGGGCAGTTCTGCCCAAAGTTGATGAGGGAGAGAATTTGGATGTTCCAGCAGATTATAATCAAAGTGTTTGTGCATTATGTGGAGAACCATTTGATGACTTCTATAGTGATGAGAAAGATAAATGGATGTACAAGGGCGCATTGTATATGAATGTTCCCACAGGTGCTCCTATAGAGGGATCAATACTACGACTTTGGGCCCCATTGTCCATGCAAAGTACCAGACCAAATCAGCAGCTACAACAGATTTGACTAATGACAAGGAAGAGGTAAATTGTATGATATTATTTGTTGCACAAGCTCCATGGCAGGTGATACAACCCTTGGTGGCATTAGCTTGTCAGGGAGGGAATCTGGAGATTGTAGATACAGCTGCAAATACAATAACTACGTCATTTGTTGTGCACAATAATCAGACTGTTTGTGGTGTACGCTGGCTTGGGAATACACAACTTGTCTCATTTTCCTACATTGAGGTTCTGCAATTTCTTCTAGCTTGAGATGCATTAGTGCATATTCATCTTTCATCAAATGGCGATATTCATTGTGATATTGAATGGCTTCTAATCTATTCATTTATAAATTGACTGATTTTATTCATTTGTTATATTTTGCCAACCTTTTCTACTTGTTTTGGCCGATTAGTACACGTATCTGGCTCTATTTGAAGCTTTTCTTGATTCCCTGTGTATTTGTGTTATTATTTCTTCATTTGTTGTGAACTATTGAGCATTTTATTGTGTGCTATGTTGCGAAGGACAGAATCTCATGATCGAGACCATTAGCTCAATTTATTCAATGTAATACCAATTTGTAGTTTTAAAAGGGAAATGGATTTGTCAGCAACAACACGTGCATTCGAGTAAACCAACAGTTTAGGGTTTGTTTATGGCTCTACAATCTCCCGCAAAAAATAGTTATATAAGAAACTCATACATATTCAAATTTTTTTTGATCCCAATAGATCTCTCGTACCCATCCAGCACTCTAGTAACTTTTTGTCGACATCCCCAAATTCCAGCCTTACATGCTAAAATGTTCAAACTGATGGAAATTGTATCCTCCAATGTACAAGACCATATAGCAGGATTGTAGATAACGCATATTAGCGCAATCCACCTTTCTCAAGCTTATAGAGGAAAGAGACTTAGTCCAAGTAATAGTAATCAATCCTAGGTAGTCCTTATCCCGTGCAGTTAGCATGGCATTGACTTCTTAGGGTTTTGTACAAACACTTTGTATCGGAGACATGGTTTCCGTTCCGTGCTTTAGTGGTGTGCTTTACTGTTGTGGTTGACATGGAGTGCAATCCATGCTTCAGTTCATCTTGCTGCATTATTGCGTCAAGCTGTTGAGGTAAGGAAGGAGGCGCTTGTGGGTTTGCTATCTGAGAGGCTTTTGGGTTTTTTCAATTGATAGCAATTGAAACTTCTTTCGAAACAGAAGTAGAGTGCGTACTTCAATTTGTCTTGTGCATTGTCTATTGTGGTTGAGGTAAGCAAGGAGGTGCTTGAGGGTTTGATACATGTGAGGCATTTGAATTTTTTCAATGGACACCTTAGTAAACGAAACTTCTTTGGAGACAGGAGGTGTAAGGATATGCCGCCAAGAGTGTTGGTACAGTGGTATTGTAAGAGGATGGTTAGCATTTTTGAAGGGGGTGGTTAGGTTGTCTTATGTTATTCAAAGGTGGATTGAACTACTGCACTAGAAATTTAGTTGGACAAGAATTTCGAGTTCAGCAAACGTTCTTCTTGGTTGTGGTTACAATCAGTAGTAGTCTCAAGGCTGCTTTCATTTGGGGTTTCAATTTAGGGTTTCATGATCTTCACTTGCAATGTTTTTCTGTTCTGGGTATAGGGCTCTCCAATGCTTTTTTTTATGTGTGCTTGAGGGGCTAGCTATTGATAGTTCTCTTTTGAGGAGGTTTTCCACTTTTTTTCCCTTTTCCCTCCCCTAGCTACGGATGGATCTATTTAGTTATTGTGGACACTAAGAAGCATAGGAATTGTGCTCTTTAGAGTTAAGGTTTTCCAATACAGTAAGAGTTTTGGCTCCCATGGACTCACTTAAATTAAATTTGAGATAGAGCCAAGACAAATTTCAGTAGAGGATGACTTTCAAGTTGCTCTTGCCCTAATGCCCAACTCTGTAGGTTTCAAGAGAACAATCTTTTGCCACATGCTAAACTAAAGGAGTTCAAAGTGATTTGCCAACAATAGTTCTATATGATCTTGCTATTTTATCAATGTGGCTTAACTTTGTGGTCATTTGTGGTGCAATGTTGGAGCAATTGTAGGGAATTCAAAGTTCTCTCAGGACTTGTGCAAAAGGTGATTTGGAGAAAAAGCTCTTCACTATGGTAGTCTGATTTTGCATCGCCATTTTGTCATTTACTAGTTTTGCTTCAAATAGATATTGCTAAAGTGGTGACCTTGTATGGTAACAATTGAAGTTCATGATTCTTGTTGGGATGCTTCATCTAGGAATTTAATGGCTTCAGTCAGCATGGTTTGAACATTTAGTTGAGATTATGAATAACTTCTAAGTAGATCTTATTGGATATGATTATACTTGAGGCTTCCTTGATTGATAATGACAGTACTTCTCTTCTTTGTAGAGTTCATGAGGTTTTGAATAGTTCATGAGGTTTTGAATAGTTCATGTCAATTTGTCAACAACGTAGAATAGTAGTTGTCTTGATGCATTCTCTTGTGCTAGCAATAGAAAGAGTTCTTGAAGAATTGTATGATATTGTAATTGTTCATTGAACCATTTTTTTGACTTGTTAGGTAGGTGAGTGAGAATCACTTGACATGGATTCTAGTGACTAACAAAAGACGGAGATGGAATTACGTCAAGATGCTAGAAAAGTAGAGCTAGCAATACAAATACAACCAATGGAAGTAGCAATAGAAGCAGCAGCCAAGAATTTGTAAGTACCTCTTCAAAATTTGGAGATTGTCTTTAGTCTTCCAATGATGTTTACTATTAGGTGGTTGCAATATTTTTGCTTACAGTTAGTATTACAATAGTTTTTATAAGAAGTTCCTTGAATATTACAAAAATAATTGAATTGAAGTAGTTTTGAACTTGCTCCAGTTGTCATATAATTGCAAACTAGTTGCCATCTAGTTGTTGTATAGTTGCAAACTAGTTGTCATCTAATTGTTGAATAGTTGCAAACTAGTTGCCATGTAGTTGCAAACTAGTCATCTTGTTGCAAACTGGACCAATGGAAGTGATGTCATAAATCTCCATGTATTATGTGGCTACCTAAATAGATGATTGTTTTTTATATCCTTTCCCTTTAAAGCTATAATGTTAAAGCTATAATGTTGGTTTGTTTGCAGTGGAACTTCAATTGCAAAGCCTAAGGCCAAGAATGTGAAGGAACAGCGTCCTCGAGTTCCGCCATTCGCTAGGCATAAGAGTGCTAGAATTAGTGGTAAAGACCCAAAAGCTATCAACGAAGATGTGAGTATTGAAGATCATATGTCAGCTTTAGAGAACTCTCATAGCACTAAAGAACGTGAGTTTATAAAATTTTACTTTCATTAAACTTCCTTTAAAGAAAGTGAAAGGTTCTTCCACGTAAGATTATTTTTTCTTTTATACATTACTTCTAATACTACTATTGTTATTGTAATCTTTTAGGGAATGAGGACAGCCAATCTGAAGAGGATGATGGTTGCATATATGGAGAAGCCTCTGGTAGCAAAGACAAACGGATGAGATTAGGAGTATCCTCACCTCCTCTTCATGGTGGATTCGAAAGACAACCAAGGCACCAAAGCCTAATTGGACAATGGTAGTGGCAATGGGTACCACCACAGTTTGTGCCACCACCACCTACTGAACCTCCACAATGGGCAATGGTTGAATCTCATATTCCACCGTATTTAGCTTCAGGACAAGGGCATGAGCAATCACAAAAAGTAATGTGTAAGTCTAATAGCATTGGACGTTCTATTAGACACAAGAAGGAAAAAGAGTTTGAGAAGAAAGCAGAAGTAAGAAGCAACAATGGCAGAAAACCAAATGAATTACATGTGCACTCGAATGGTGAAATTGATGCTTCTTCTTCTGGGAAGACTACTTGGGACCGAAGTATGAGGGCTTATGCCTCTTTGATACTTGACATGAGCGTTATTGACTGGGATAAACACAAGCCACAAACTTTGAAGAAGCTCAAAGACACTATGGATCTTGAGTTTGAATATGTGGGGAATCTTCTTAGTAGCAAGGGTTTTCGTAATGCAGTGTAGAGGTTATTGAAAGGTGAGCGATGTCGATTGAAGAAATTATCTGATCCTGAAAAAGATGATGACTGTCCAATGAATATTGATCCTGAACAATGGAAGCAGTTGAAGTTATATTGGAGCACAGGTGACCAAGTAAAGAAATCGGAGATGATGTCTAATGTTAGAAAACAGTTTCAAAATGTATCAATTGAAAGCGTGGTCGACGAGGGAAGGCAGGTGAAGAAGCAGATGTGGTGAGTTTTTATTTGAACTTTATTTTGGCTTGTTATCATCCTTGTGAATCAATTTGTTACTAGTTTTTTGTATTATTCTTCTAAATCATTTTGACAACATCGTGGTAATGTTGGCCTTCTATTAGGTGAAAGAGAGGGAAAGAAGTCCAGGGCTTAGTAAACTTGTAGATGGTCTACAAGCATTAGGGTCATCGGTAAGTGTTCTAAATGTTATTTTCATTTCAAATTATGCATCATTAATTTTGATAGGTCTGTGTGTAGGTTGAGTGTGTTAGTTTATGAAGTCAATGAATATAAGTCCTTGTATTTGTAGAGTGGTCAAATATCATCATCTAAGAGAACTTAGTGGTGTAAGAGTTGTACTGGGATTGTAGAAATGGTAGTCTTTGCAGTTGCATATTATGTAGGAGTTGTATAGGAGTTGCATAGGAGTTGCATAACGGTTGGATAGTAGTTGGATAGGAGTAGCATAGGAGTTGCATACCAATTGGATCCGAGTTGCGTAGGAGTTGCATAATGCTTGGATAATAGTTGGATAGGAGTAGCGTAGGAGTCGCATACCAATTGGATATGAGTTGGATCTGAGTTGCGTAGGAGTTGCATAATGCTTGGATAGTAGTTGAATAGGAGTAGAGTAGGAATTGCATACCAGTTGGATCTGAGTTGGATCTGAGTTACATAGGAGTTGCATAACGATTGGATAGGATAGCAGTTGTGTAGGAGTTGCATAGTACTACCATAAGTGCTTTGTTCAAAAATTAAAAAAATCAAATTGATTTGTGTGATACAGGTAGTATCTTCAAGACTTCATGCAAAAGTCTCTTCCTTGGAAAGTAGACAAGACGAATTTGAAAAGTTCAAGGTTGAGGTACTAGCGAGCACTGAGCATAACACTAAGGCTGTCAAAGCATTGCAAGCAACACTAATGAAATTTTTACAGAAAGAGAGCATCCTTGAAGGAGAAAATGAAGTCTTAACTACTACAAAAACAAGTCCTTCTCCACCTATTGATCCAACAGGTCCTTCTACAATTGTTGAACCTATGGAAGATATCAACTTAATTGAGGATTCCTATGAGTTTTCCTTCCATCAGAGCTTGGAGCCTGTCAACAATCCTAGTTTAGAACTTTCAAGCGAACTATCATCATTACAAGACACTGACAATGGTAGTACAGAAAAGAACACACAAAAGATTGACGGAATGGAAGAGCAATCCATTGAGGGTCAAAAAAATATTTCTTGCGGGCACCTTGATGGGAGTGATGAGCCATTCACGAAAGGGATCGAAGTTGAAGGCAAAGCTGGAGCTGATGTAATAGTACTTGATAGCCCAACGATTATTGATCAAGTACCAAAGAATGCAAACCAAGCTACAGAATTTTCTATGCAGCTAAGGAAAGGGAAGAATCAAGAGGTGAGGGAAAATCATGGAATATAGAATTTACATTTGAAAAAGTGACTAAAAATTTTCATATGAATTTAATACTAACCAAGATTGTGGTATATGGATGCAGAAGCCTAGAATTAAGAAGGAAATCTTGAGGATAAAGGTATAGCCTACAGGAAGTCAGAAGGTGGAATCTCCTACACGAAGTCGGAAGATGGAACCTCCAAAAAACAATAAAGTGAGAAATCTATATGTCTAACCCCTTTGCAAATGTCTTTGTTTGCATTGTTTCCTTATTCATTACAAATTTGAAGTGTATATGTGTTATCTTTATGCATCAATGTTATTTTTATTATGTGTGCAGTTTACAATTGGACAACAACTTTCACTTGTGAACCCATCTGCCCCAAGGCAAGTAGTGGCCGCTGGAACCATTAGTGCTGTTGGTGGTGGACCTGGCCCACAACTATATCATAGACAACCTATTCCTAAAGGATGGTGTAGGCTTAACATTGCACATGCACCAGGGGGGTTCCTTAACTTGATGCATCCAAATCTAGCTGGAGATGAATTTCAGTTGAAAGATGTCGTGGGAGCAAATACAATTTGGAATGAACAATACATAGTCATCATTCCCCGTGTTACAGGTCCTGTTCCTTCAAACTCAAAAGGAAAAATTGGAGGAAAATAACTATTGTAATTTACAAAGTACTTGAGGGAGTTAGTAATACTAATTTTGTATCTAGTGATTGTGGAAGTAGTGTGTGCTTAGTATAGTATGTAGTAGTAGTACTGCATGTGGCATAGGATGTAAAGATGTGGCTAATAACTATTTTATAAATTAGTGATGGTTTGTGGAAAATGTTCTTCATTATTGTTTAAACAGTAATATTTGCATCACTGTGAGAAGTCATATAGGAGCTACATTTGAATCACCCATGCTCCAAATTACATGTGAGATAATCGGCTACGAAGTGCATGTAAATTGCCAACTAGTTGTAGATGAGTTGGTTGTAAGCTGCAAATGAGTTGTAGATGAGTTAGTTCTAAGTTTCAAAATAGTTGCATCTAAGTCAGCTTTGAGTTGTAAACTAGTTGTATGTGAGTTGCAAATGAGTTGTATGTGAGTTGGTTCTCAGTTGTGAGTTGGCTTTGAGTTGCAAACTAGTTGCATCTAAGTCGGCTTCAAATTGCAAACTAGTTGCATGTAAGTTGGTTTTGAGTTGCAAATGAGTTGTATGTGAGTTGGCTTTGAGTTGCAAACTAGTTGCATGTGAGTTGGCTTTGAGTTGCAAGATAGTTGCATATAAGTTGGTTTTGAGTTGCAAATGAGTTGTATGTGAGTTGGATTTGAGTTGCAAACTAGTTGTATGTGAGTTGGCTTTGAGTTGCAAATGAGTTGTATGTGAGTCAATTTTGAGTTGCAGTCTAGTTGCATATGAGTTGGAAAATAAGTTGCATAGAAGCTATAAACAAGTTGCTAGCAAAGAAGTTGCACATGAGTTGAAAACCAGTCGCAAAAAAGTTGTGAAGCTAAAACTAGCCGCAAAAAGTGAAAGGCAAATTCAAATGTAGTTGTATAGTAGTGGCAAAGAAGTCATACATGAACTCAATGAAGTTGCAAAGAAGTTGCGAAAAAGTTGCATATGAGTTGCAATGATGTTCCATGAGTTGCATACCAGTGTTATGTTAGTTGCAAACAAGTCGACTACAAGTGTCCAAAGTATTGATTTGAGTAGTCGATCTCATGTGGCACTCTATACCACGTAAGCAGTCACGTTAGAACAATTCGTTGATGAAATTCTTTGCATACTGTCGGATGACAAAAAAACCTGTGCCTAGACTGCAACTAGTGCAACTTGTCCATTGCAACTATGGGCTCCAAATTATCACCTAGTTGTAAACGTCCTTTGCAACTACAAAACGAGTCACACAGTATAGTTGCAAAACCCCTCATTTTCTTCTAGTGAATTGACATTGCATGGTGTGACAATTTAAAAACTTAGTGCCGTTCTGTAAATACATGAAACACTTTTATTTATGGTGAAGCGCAATATGTAGATGCTTTACAAAACTAATGAGAACTTAATCAATGCCACCATAAAGAGACAATCAAAGATTCTTTGTCAAAAAGAAAGAAGTTTAAAAAAGAAAATAAGATTATTAAAGGGTTCTCAAGTTCAGAAAAGGCTTTCAACAAAAAGGCATAAGGACATAACATGAAAATCAAAGTGATCCCAAGGAAAAAAATAGGGAATCAAAAAAGAAACTCCCGTACAAATGAAGAAATCATGATAAATAATCACTAAAAATGAAATTGCAAATGGATAGCTATTTAGGCCAAAAGGTGATTCTAACCAAAGATAAAGAAAGAAACAAAAATTTACCAAATACATACTAGAATATAAAGAACAAAAAATTGAAAAATTATAAAAGAGCCCTAAAATAATATATTCTCATTTTCATTTAATCCGACTCTTGAATTCACTTATTATAAACCCTAACATTCACATTATTTAGAGCAATGGAAAAAAATTTCAAATCTTGAAGTTTTACAAGTACAGTTCCTCAAACTAAAGTGCTTGAACAATCCTATAGAGATATGTCCAACCAAAAAAGCAATTTCCCCTTGGGTTCAATTCAATGATGAATAAATTGCTACTACATGTATTCATTTCCAATTTTGCTCCTACCCTTTTAGCAATTACAATTGCTTTTTAATTAGTCCTTATTAATGATAGTCTCTATTTCAGAGCACCCACATCTCTTGTCTTCTAACTAGATTGTTCTTCATAAGTATAATTTATCTTAAATGTAGGGTGCAAATAAAATTCTATAAACTTGGTATTTTTTTGAATTTCAAATCTTCAAATAATTACTAACTTCTATATGTTTTTTCTCAACTTGATTCCAACAACTTAAATCCATGAGTTCAAAAAAAGAAGTGTAACCATTGTTTAGGAATATTTCATTTTTGTTTCCCACAAACTTATAGATTAAGGATTCAAAAGCACAAAGGACTAGGAAGTGCAATTCTTCTCCATGATCCCCAAAACTAATCCTATGTATAAATACATTTGAGATTGCATAAAAGTAGGAAAAAAATGGATAATGTATATTTTGATTTTCTTGGGAATATGAACTTTGGGCCTAGTTTGTTGATTTTCTAATTTTAGAATAGCATGATAACTTTTATTTATACCATGCTCTTATGCATTAAAATACAATGGTACTAATATGGTGAAAATTTCAGATTTTTTGAGTCTATTCACGACAAGTAAGATTTTTTTTCATTTTTCTCTTAAGAATTTCACAATATTTCCAAATAATCTCAAAGTAGAATTTGAAACCTCATTTGGGGCATTTGTCCATAACTTTGACATCTAGAGCCTCAAAACCTCAAAAAAAAATTTAGAGATTAAACTTAGCTTAATTACCCACTTTTTTTTAGTTCAAAGTCTAGTGAATAATGACTAGAGGCCATCAATTTTGTCACAATGGCCTTTCTCTAGGTACACCTGACTTGTTCTCTGGGGTTGTATCTCACTACCCAATAATACGGATTGACTCCATGGTATACAAACAACTTATTTTAGAACCACCCTACACTTCCCAATTTATCATGTTCAACATTTTTTTTCACTTGGTGTTTTGACATTTGGAAAATATACTTAACTACAATATGTATGATAGGAAATTATTTTGCCTTCAATATAGTCTCTCATTGTGGACCTATAGCCTATTGTATTCTCCTTTCATCAAAAATATGGTGAAGTAGATGGTGAGTGTCTCCAAACCCTCAGGCGTTAAGGGGTTAAGGGCCTTAAACTTTATAGATGACTTAAGAAAATAATGTTGCAATCTGTTTTTAGCTAGTGCTAACCAATTTTTCATTCAATGTAGAACAAAAGAAAAATTTGAAATACTCTAAAGATTCTTTGTCAAAAAGCATAAATCATACAAAATGCATTGACTTCCAATGAGCACTTCCATTTTCTTACAAATTCATTATGTAATGCATTTTCAAAATTTCCATGGTCAATAGTACGTCTTATGGGGAATAGAAAATTAACCCCTAAACGTTGCGATGGATGTTTATTGTCCACTAAATGACAAGGAATTTTCCCCTGTAGGTTAGAATTGCAACTATTCATCCTCAGAATTAGGGGTGGAAAGTAAAGATCTAAAGTGGATGATATCACATGGTTTGAAAATGGCTGATTTCCATGGTCACTAGCCCAGCATTCAAAGGTTAACCCCTAAATGCCCCAGGCACCAAAATGTTGTGTTTGCAAAACTTTGGAGTTAAAGAAAACCCTAACAATTTGCTATTTTGAGAAGCTTGTATTTTTGGAAAGTTCTCTTTGAAGTCTAGTTTTAGAATTACAAATCCGATTTTGAAAATGAATGATATTGATTTTTATATCCAAGATTTTGTGCAAGGTTACCCATTGCAATCTTGACTTTCTATAGTGTTGAGGGCTCTTGGAAATGAGCCTCAAATCACTAGATCTTCAAGAAATAATCACATTCAAAATTCATTTAAAAGAATTGTAGAGTAGATTTTGAGAAGCCACAAATTGATTGGTGTTATGCATGTTAGGCCCTCCGACCTCATATTTTTTTGGTCACTTGTCAAACTTTTTAGATTTGACTAGTGAAAAGAGGATTGAAAGGCTTCACATCACTTTTGCAATTTTAACACCCTCATAGTCAAACATTATAATCTTTCACTCCTTGAGTGATTTTTTTTTCTATGTGATCTATAACATCTCTACTTTGAATTTGTACAGTTACAATTCAAAAAAATTGATACAACTTATGAAAATGTTGGCATTTTCTTCATCTAAGAGCAAATACCAAAAAACTCAAAACAGGCCTTGGTGGGCATTTACAAGTTCTAGAATTACTACAACTCATGTTTGGATCCGAATGTCTAGGTTTGGCGTCAGTTCAGCTTCGGGAAATTTGACAAACCTCTATATCGCACCTGAGGTTTGGATTCGGTGCGGTTCGTTCGGTGGAGTCTAAACCTGCTAAGGCGGCTCAACGTAGCATTGGGAGGTCTTCTCTCTCCCTGCACTACGAGTTTGTTACTGTTGCGTGTTGCGATTGTTAGGAGCTGGAGTCCGAAGTTTGTTTCATTCGATTCGTAGTGCGGTTTGTTGTTGTTTTCTTCTTGTTTTCTTCAATGCACACCTGTGCGATGTACCTTTACGATTGTTTACATTCCCTTGCTGCAAGCGTTGGAGAAGTGCATGGGTAGCTTGTGAGTTGGCCTCAGTTTAGTGGCTGTGGACGTAGAAGTTTCAATAGTTGCGGACACTTGCGAGAGGTTGACTTCACTATATTTACTCAGTTTGCATTGCGTAGTCTTTAGAAGTTGTGATTGAGTTCAAGTTCCTATTCAATTGTGGAGTTCTGGAGTTCTCAAGTACGATACAGTTTTCTCAAATTTGTGAGTTTTTTCTTTCTTTCACTAGTTTTGGTAGTTATTCCTATATTGTTTGATTGTTTTGATAATATTGCTAATTTTCTTTTTAGAAGTTGCTTACTTGATAGTTGATTGTGCTTGAACGTTGGGCACGAAATTTTTTCCAAAGGCTTTTTCTCACTTTGTTTCCAATACTATGGTTGCGCATTGACAAAGTAGAGTTGTTGTTGTTTCAAAATTGCATTTCTATTGTTGGGTTTGTTTAAGAATTGGGTTTGGATTCTTGGGTTTGGAATTTGTAGTTTTGCTTTCATGAGTAATTGTTAGGAATAGGGTTTTGAACATATTTTTCTAAAATGTGGTGCTCATGGGTGTTGTTGGATTTCACATGGACTTCTAAAACAAAGTTCAATGTTTCGAAATCTTTGAGATTCCTTTTCTGTGCTTATAGGTCTGTATTCCAATAAGGAAGAAGTGCAATTTCAGTCTCCAAAAGCATTCAGGAAGTCTACACCAAAGTGAGGTTTCAAGTATTCTATTTTATACAAATTAGTCTACAATTTAGGGTTTTAGAATCTTAGTTCAATCTTAGTATTCAGTTTTTGTTTGCAAATTCTCCAATTTTAGGGTTTAGCTTATTCGAAGACACGTATCATCGAGTTGAGGACACACTACAAACCTAGTGAATAGATTATTATGTAGAGTCTACAAGTTTAGGGTTTTGATTATAAAAGAAACGTATTGTCGACTCAAGGATATAGTCATGCATGATAATGTAAAGAAAAGCTTGATAACTTCCAAAATGTAATTCCCACATTCCCACTAAGGAATAACTGAGAAAATTTAATTCACAAAAAAACGTTGCCTCCCAAGTCATCCACCTTATTATCAAGTCGACGATACCCTCTTAGATAAAGAATTTACGGAATGACATACCAACAATTTAGGAAAATTTAGCCAATAAGTACCAGTCCCTACCCATATCATCGACCCGACAATACCTTTAGAATGATTTAAAGATCATTCCACCAATCAGAAGAGAAAACAGCACAGAATTAATGATCAAAAAGAACCATTTGGACATCATTGATATGAAATATGACTAATTTCATGCCTGAAAACCAACATCTGAGGGACAAATTGTTAATATAGTAACAAATGAGTATTAATGTCCATAAAGGTCTATATATCTTGACAATAATTTCAGCCAACAACCTCACCTAAATGCAGATGTCTTTGAGTCAATCATTTTTAAACAATGTTTAAAAAACGTCACCCAATTGTATGACCAATGGAATTTCTCCTCCAGCAATCCAAATAAATTTATTGTCAGATCGATGATAGATCAATTTCTAACAGATACGCACAAATCACTTGGGAGGATTAAAAGATGGAGAAGCTAGACCTCTATGATTATTCCATAATAGCGCATCATCTTCAGCCCTTCATAAACCCCATAAACGACGAGCCCTTCATCAATGAAATGGCAAATAGCTACAGAATGGTATGGGAGTTCAAAGATCATATCAGTACTTGGACCTTCAGTGTTAACCATTGGAAGAACTATATTTATCTTAGATACTGAATACAGGACAAAACGAGATACCTACCTTAGAATATGAAAGAGAAGGTGATAGTGATTGAGGATCACCAAAGCAATTATGTTGTCATTGTGCTTTGCGAAGTTGATGAGAATGGAAACGAGAAAGATCATTGTCACTCCATTGTAATCAATGTAAATTCTCATTACAGGAAGTTTGATCTCGAGAACCTCATGAGATTCTTGGAGGGGTTGCAAATGGAGTCTCTCAATGAGGAATTTGAGAAATCTGGCTACGTTCCCTAGAAAAATGGCATAGCAAAGTCCAATGTGACTAGATTGCGCCATATTTTCCAATCTCTTGATCGATATGCCTTAGCAAAAATCGAGCTTGTCCCATCACTTGGTAGAAACCCCGCACAAGATCAGAGAGGGGAATCCGAGAGTCGTCAACAAGATGGGTCTGCAGCCGGTGGTTCAGCAAGCAAAGCAACAAGACCAGGTCAGACAAAATCGGCGACAAGAAAGAGAGACAACATCTCAACAAAAAGGACCTCTATCTAGTAGGAAGAAAAAGAGAAGTTTTCCTAGAGGAGTTGCAGGTGTTGGAAGTTTAGGATCTGCGCTCACGATTGTATCAACAGGTCCAGCATCCTTCGATACTCCACAATCTGACTATGAGAAGTTTTCTTTAATTCAAAGAAACTTCTAGGCTGACCACAAGGCCTATTTTTTACTCGGCCAGGAAATAGTATCCATGGACATCAAACAATGCATCCTGGCGAGTGATCAATATGTCATTTGAATACTACAAAAGGATATCGTTGCTGCTATGAAGAATGAACTCATTCAACTGATTGACATGAAGCAGAGGCAGAAGGTGTGCCTTACCCTCGTCAATTCTTATAATCACCTTTTGAAAAAAAAGCCAGAGAAATGGGAAGAAATCATGAATGGACAGTTCATGATTATCAATAGTCAACACAACATCACGGCTTCAAAAGAGCTTCAAAAAGGAGGCTGTGGAGAATCCCACCGAGTAGAGCTTCAAACTTGGGATGCTTTTATTGTCTGGACCCTTGATCCAAACAAATTAAGAAACATCTCGAAATTCTACAACTGCACTAATCATTTGGATCATGCTCAACCAACGTGGGATAACCAAATCATTAGCTGCCGAAACATCTAGCTCGCCTACAATCGTCCCACAAATGTCCACTCGGAGGATTTAACTCAAAAGAACAAATCCGTTTTCAACTTGACAAGATATAAGGTATGCAATTGGTCTTCCTCATTATCATTGAGTCGAGGATAACTTCTTCATTTCCTATGAGAATGTAAATGCAAATTGATAATATCGAATATGAATAACTCTACATTTTACTACTATTTAGGGAATTACTTTATGTATGGACTATCTACGTTTTTATTAACATAGTATTATCATCGACTCGACGATACTAAGGAAACAAATTCAATCGTTTTCATGCCGGATTGTAACAGAATTACTGTATTGGAAAGTGCAGAGCTTCATGGATGCAGTTGTCGAGAGATTCCAAAATATTAATCCTAAAAAGGATGGTGCTTCCATCAAGGGGACTACGGATCTGAAAAATGAAATTCAAATCATCACCTTGCTCGATGATCTTTGGGCATACTAGAATCCATTTTTGACAAGGCATTCCAAAGGAGAGTTGATGGAGCCAGTTTCCTTGAAATTGTTAAAGGAAATTAAAGGTTTCAAGATTAAAGCAATGTCCTTGAAAAGAGAGTTTTTCAAGCATTGCGGATGGTTCACGGACATTGACTTTGGAGTTTTTGCGCAGCACCTACTAGATGAAACTTTGGGGCGTAAATCAATATACCCGAAAGTCTTTGTTGCGAGAACAAGAATACTAGTTCCCAACAAAATTATGCACGATGATTGGATAGAGCGGAGGAAACACAAGAAAGTTGTTCTCCAGGATTTGATGGACTTCAAACCCTCTCTAAAGTTCATAGACAATGGCGGCGATGTCATTGATATGACCTGGAGAGCATGGAAGGTAAGGCATTAGTTTACTTCCGTGTCGTGGGATTTCCTTCTCTCGCATCCTAGTACTAAGTATTTCAAGAAAAGGCTCAGGAATGATGTGTGGCGGAAGTGGGTGAAGGATCTTGAGAAACAATTTCTAGAGGTCCTATACATGTTCAAGAGGTTTATGAAGTTGAAGTACCAACTTCCTAAACCTGCCGGAGGAGTGTAGGTATGAGGAATTGACTTCATTGCCAAGGTGCTCGTCACCAACACAAATTATACCTATCATCAACGAGAGGTTAAATTAGTAGTGCTGGATATTAGGGTGGTCCCACGATCAAATCCAACTGATACCGAAAGCACTACTGACCCCTTTTTGACTTTCCTTGATCAGAAATTAGAACCAAAAGTAACTGAGCCAAATATCTAGCTCTTCATTCTCGGTGGGAAGGAGGACGTGAAGGCTGTAACTTCTTTTGCAGCTCTGAGGCTTATTGGGTATGACTCCGTCATATCCACTTACGTCCCCAATAGAGCAGAGATGTTGAATAACGTGACGAATAGAGGAAAAGCTCCGGATGTGCCGCTCCTCTTCCTTTTCAAGAAGGATAATGACTTTGCCACTGCCGCCCGCATGTGCCTCAAATCAAAATATGACACACCTTCTAGGTGTGTATACTATACCAATCCGTCAAAGAATACAGAAGCAAAGTAGAGGATACATCCTACTGAATTGTGGATGGAATTTTATCTAGAAATACTCCAAGCCTTTGTAACGCCTGATGAAAATGTTCTTGGCATCTACGCAAGACCAAAGTTCATGCTAGCTGCGAAGGTTAGTGTATCTTCTCTCTTAGAAATCATATTCTTGTATCTAGAATTATAGTTCTTTAATTTTTCTCAGCTTCTCTTTGAAGTATGTGCAGTCCATTGTTATCCTCGAGTCGACAATAATGTCATCTACCTTGGATATACATTCAGCATTCATTTAGAAATGCAAAATCTAAAATGTTTGTTTGTGATGTGTAGATGTTCGATGCGTACTTCTATGGCTTCAGTGACAGAAAAGATGCAAAGCCATACTCAAAAATCGCTCTCCTAGCGAATAAGATGGATAAAAATGACTTCATGATTTTGAATTCACCTTATTTGCTACTATACAATTGTTCCACAAATCTTGGACCTGTGGTCATTCACTCCAACTCACCTCCATCGCCACCCATGACGTTGGAGTCACCGCTAAAAAGTAATGTCATGGGGAACTGCTAGAGGGAAGCTATCGGGCCACACGTAAGTACTGATCCTGGCGTTGAAGGCATCAATCAATTCTAGACTAACACATTCCAGCTCCACACATGGATGGATGCTCCTGCTATTCCAATCGTCTTGCAAAGTCAATATGATGACGAGGATGTAGAAACCGACACTGAGTTTGAGAGACATTGGGAGGAGTAAGCTGAAGAGGATCAAGGGAGAGACAATGAGGACGTTGTCATTACCGAGGTGATCGGATCCTAGGGGAATCGTGGAGCTAAAGAGAATCACCCTTCAATGGGATCCGATGACCCAATCATCATTAGTGATAATGATGATATCGATCATCTGCATTCATCAGACGATGACGATGACATAGATGGTGTTCCTCAACCAGTCGAGCTAAAACCTATCATCGCACCCTCTGGCGTGGTGGTGAAGGTCGAGAAGGATTGGTGGAAGAAAGAATAGGAAGGTAGGGAGAGGAGGATAGCTAGGTAGAAGGAGTAGGAGGAACAAGAAAGTCTAGTTGCTGAGCTACTGGCGGGCAATAAGGCTGCCAATGAGAAAATGACTAAATTCTTAGAGAAATCGGATGCAAAATATGACGAGCTACAAAGCCAGTTCACAGTGCTCTTGAGTGCATTTCAATCCTAGAAGAGCCAATCGCAAAGCTGTTTGATTACATTCTCTATTGCTGTGAGACCACAACCTCAAGTGCTGTCGGGTAGTGCTCTAGCCATGCAGGAAATGGTGCACTTGGTCAGTGGGCTATCCTATCCTCGAGTCAATGGTAAGGATGAGGTGATCTCACTAGCATATGAGGACCTCGTCATCTCAACTCCAACATCCCAAATGCCCAGGATACCATCTCCAAATGAAGGGGCCTTCGAAGTCTTGGTTCCTGAGGCAGCTCTTGACGTTGCTCAACAGGAAGACACCATTGAAGGAGAAGAACATTATTGTCGAGGCAACAATAATGTTGTCAATGAGGCAGCACAAACGTCTACGGCTGAGCCTCATAATGCAGCGGTGTGTGAGGAATCACGTGAAGTCCTCTTGGAGGTGAACTCACCCCTTTTTGTGGAGGAAGAAAAAGTTCACTATAAAGGGGATGATGAAGACCTTCTCGACAACGTTCCGAAGGAGAGCGAGAAAGGACAACCTTCAGCAGCAGAAGTGGCACTAGAGGATCTAGAAGGAACTGCTCAGGTACAACCTTTTGACCCTTATGATTTCAATTGATTCTAGAACCTTGGAGTCATTCATGATTGTGTTCGGTGACTGAGGCTAGAAAGTCCTCTACTAGTTATCGAATCTCATTTGTATCCATGCTTCTTGATAGGATGTCATCGTTGCTACTTGATTGCTTGGCGTTGGCAACGAATCTATTTGTGGCTACCATCCCTCTACAATAGTGTAGCATAGTGTTGAGAGTAGTTTTCAGTCGACTAGAGATGTAATATAATTTTGCGGCTGTAATATGTAGACTTTGTAAATAAATTATAACCAATTTCCATGGATTTGTGCATTGGTCTAATAGTCTTTCGCTTTCAATGTTTCTGTTGCTTAGCTGCGCAAAAATAAAAGCATGCATCGTCCGCTACCAATGAAAGCACTTTCTTATAGGAGACCACAATCGATTAGGGTAACTGAATGCTTCTATCTGCTTTCTGAATCTCCCATTTCTGCATTTAAATAGGTAACTCCATTTCTTTGTTGTTATGCTCTGATTAGGTAGTAGCAATGGGCGGAAGAGAGATCGTGCCCAAGAATGTGCCTCCCGTACTTCCTCCACTGTGGAGGAAGTGGCTGAACATTGTCTTCGGCTTGAACGGCATACTCTGTCAAACGGCGATGAAGTCCTATGGGGAGAAATTCAAACTGTATAAGCTCGAAGATAATGGTCTCTACCATAGGAATCCCACAATCATCGGATCCAAAGCGGTATTCGCGCGGCAAAATCTAAGTGAATTCCTCCGACAAGTGTCCACGATTGAAGATAGGGTCTTAGTGTGGACAACGATGTTGAAGCGTAATGTAGAACTCATTGCTGGACACTTGTTCAATGGTTGTAGAGCACCCTACAATATTCTGAGTTAGGAAAGATGCAAAAAGATAGAGTACTCTCCGGGGAAGTTCTTTCATCTCAATGAGCAAGTGCATTGTATGAAAGTACTCTCCGAGACCTTGTTTACCAATCCAAGCGGAAGCACGTCTTCACCTTGAATAATATGCTTCTCATTGACGACTCTCCGAACAAGAGTGTCTGCAATGAGAATGGGAATGCCATATTCCTAGACACTTAGAGGCACCATAATCGCAGAGATGACGTCCTCAAGGGGAAACTTCTACCATGGCTTAGACGTCTAGATTCGAACTGCCAACCGGGCCAAATGCAGACATACGTTGAGGAAAACTGCATTGGTTTGAACCCATTGGGAGCTGGGGACTACAAGGTGGAGGAGCTCATAGACGGGATGATCGAGTCCTTGAAGGTCATGGTCTCTAGATATGAGCTCCCTCAAATAGGCATAATTATAGAACAAGGCCGATGTAGGAAGTACGCTGTAAAGAAGATTCTTTCTAGATGTGAGATAACATTTTGTGTATAATCCTTGATTTGTATGCTACGATCTTTTGTAAATAATATATTCAGTTTGCATTTCCCTTGAATCTTTGCCATGTACTCGGGGTTTTATTATACATGTCTCCTAGTCTCAATTGAAGATGCTTTTGCATTTGTTGGACAGAGGTAATGTGGGTGGGCTTATTGATCATATATGTATTGCAGGTTGGAAGCATTCGCTTTGTTGAACCACTGAAAAGGCAACGGCTAACTAGAAGTCTCCTCTCTAGATCGGAAAGGTCGCTATCCAACCAGTCAGAATCCGAGGGGGGGAGTTGCAACATCGCTTCGTATTCCAAACTATACCTGCTGCTGTTTGCTGCAGACACTACATCCACAACCATTGACTATTCCAAGGGGGACGTTGAAGATAGGGTCGTGGACAACCCCTTGAGTCAAAGACCTATGAGGACTCCCATATGCTCTCTATCGCCATTGAAGCAAGCATCCTCAAGTCATGGGAATTCCTTCTCGCCAAAACTGCAAACGGACACGGTAACAAGTTGCAAACTAAAACTACCCTTGCATGAAGCGCCAGGACATCCTCGGCTCAAAGATGATGTTCCAACTCCGTCTGTAGTTCCTAATGTTCGCATCGATGGATTAAAGTTGGTGGCTGCGTTGGAAGATGACAAAGGGGGGGTGTTACAGAAGCCGACTACTCATGTTATTGTTCTTCGGATTGAGGATAAGCAACCTCGTCCCTTACAATCTGTAGGAGCCAGACGATCTCCTTTCACCGATAGTCTTTTCAGGCAACGAATTTCCAGAGAACATCACCGTTCGCTGGACTCCAAAATAATAGGGATTCGACTTTCAAACATAAACAATGTCAATGCGTCGCTACAGAGGCGACCTCCTCGAGGGTCAAGATCGCTTTTGGGTTCAGGGGACCCCCAAGCCACTCGAAGGTCAAAGCGAAAGGAAAATGGAGCTCAAAGCTTGAGCTTATGCGAGTCTTTGGGGGGGGGGAAGTGGGCCGCACTATCATTCTCGACATGAGGATATCTTTAAAGGACTAGCAAAGCTCAAAGCATTGGAAGTAGCTAAGAGCAATTGTATAGAAATAGACAAAGTAAAGATTTTGCCATCAACAAGTAAATCAAGCAAGTAAATATTTTGAAGTACTTAGTTTTGAGGTACCCTTTACTATTAATAGTATAGTAAGTAGACATACAAAAATATTTTCAGAAATTCAATGCTTCATGTATAAGAAACCACTACGTGGATTCCACTGAATCTTATGCCTTTATAGTTCATTCACTACAAAGAATATTTACATACTCTTTTTGTATTAAACCGCACAAGTAATTCCAACTTACTCACTTTAAAGTGACTCCCTTTCTTTGTATGGAGTACTTCAAGTCCTCTATCTGAAAGAAAGTCTCACATCTTCTATTGTATTGATGCAATTATAATCTCATGTTTCAAGTCAATTGGAGCATCTTGTTCAAAGCTTTCTATTGTTGTTACATGGCTAGCTCTACAGATCGTTGGGTTCAACAACTCTTAATTCACAGGAGCTTTGCATCCATTTTTTAAAGTCTCAAAATTGTCATTTTGTCTCAATTTAACGAATAAGGCCTTATTTATGTCATATTTACTAGGTATTACATCTTTACAGAATACATGCCAAATATATGATTGTTTATGAATTTGTAAATGTATTCTGTTTGGAATGTATAGGTGTAGTGGGAAAATTTATTTCATGTATGAATTTTGTATAGTTTTTCTACATATATGTAGATTATTTTCTACATGTAAGAATTTTTGCAAATTTGTAAATTGTGTTGTTTTTGAAATGTAGAAGCATATCTAGAAAATGTATTTCATGTACAAGTTTGTAAAGTTTGTTGTGTGTGGAATGTATAAGCCATTCAAGTCAATAGGCAAAATTTAGCAATAAAGACTAGGATGGTGATGACATGATGGACGGTGATGATGGACACTATAGGAATGAGAAACATCCTAGCGGACTAGGGAGGGTTGATGCCCTAGTAACCACTATGGAAGGGGTTGTCAAGTGCCTAGTAGCGGTCAATGATTGTGCTGTTGTTGATGAAGCTACGGTCGAGACAAGGGTGAAGATGAAGCTACTGTTGGGATAGGGGTTGTTGTTGAAGCCATTGTCGGGAGAGGGAGTGAAGATGAAGCCATTGTTGGTATAGGGGTTGCTATTGATGCCCATGTCATTGTCACCATTGATAATGAAGCCACAGTCAAGACAAGGGGGGAAGATGAAGCCATTGTTGGAATAGGGGTTGCTGCTGAAGCCATTGTCAAGAGAGGGGTTGAAGATGAAGTCACTATTACAATTTCTTACAATACCTCTTTGTTGAAAGACTTTCAAATAAATGTTTCTCTTACAAAACACTCTCTCTATTCAATTGTCAAACTTGTAGGCCCACTCACTATTACAACTTTGATGCCAATTATTTTGTGTACTATTGTCAAAATTCCTCTTGCAATGATTCCTTGTTAGACTTAGATGTGATACATTTGTCATTGCCTAATAGGAAAAGACCAAGGATGATGTTCTTGAGGTAATCTACAAGGAGGCCAGTGACAATATTCTTGAAGACATACTTCTATAGTTGCACATTCCTCTTTTGGAACATTGGCTAATACAATCGTTTCTTCCTTGGTTTGTGTAGTGGCGGATTTTGTGATCGAATTGTTATTGTTGGTATTGGTATCTTCTTCTTTGACATCATTTTTTTTTGCTTTCAAGGTTCAAATAGACATTTTTACATTCTATTTTTCAGCACTTAAAAATGTGATGAACATTGTAATAATTGAATTGTTTACATATTTTGTTGTATTTACTAAGCAATGTACTTGACATGGTAGCAATGAGGCATGCATTCTGTCACATGAGGCAAAGAACTATGTCTTCCCCCTACTCATGTTCGAGGTGACAAAGAAATGGCTCAATGTTGTTTTGGATTTGAATAGGATACTTTGCATGTGTGAAGATTTGAAATGTCATACAAAAGATAAATGATACACCAAATCCAATGAAATATATTTTGATTTTGAAACAATCACTATTGATGTCAAACTATCAACAAAGTCACAATTCAACCCCATTAATTGATGGTTCTTAGGAAGTTAATCTTAATTGTGAACATTTCGGTTTGGAGCACTATAAATAGGTCTACAACCATGGAAATTTTCAAGTATTTGTTCCAAGTCATATAGTCCCCGTTGCATATCTTCGGACAAGAGTAATGCGACATATTGAGGTACAAAGTCAAGCATGGAAGGATAGGCAACTACAAGGTGAAGGGAACAAACAAAGACTTCTTCCTAAAACCATTGGAGAAGTTAATCTAGATGAGGGATTCCATGTTCTTGATTGAAAATACGAGAACAATCAATGACTATCCTATAAAACACATAATTAACCACCCAAAGAAAGTGATTCTAACTCTTTGATACGTGGTCATTTGAAGGTTGTAGAGGGACAATTGAGATGTTGATCAATCATCTTCTTCCTTAAATTCAATGCTTGCACCTAGCCAGATCTTAGAAATTGTACCCCTACTAGGAGATGTTTCCTCCTAGTTTAGGAGGACAGCTTAACTAAGTTTAGGAAGCTAATAAAAACAATTAAGGAGTCCAATACTATTTTCTTTGATCGGAAAGTAAGAAATCCTAACCATACATTCTTTTTTGAGGAATCGGATAGAATCCAACATAAGGAAGTCAAAGGAGAAGACTCTTGTATGTTTTTTGTCATGTTTTGGAATCACAATGACAAAGACTTATAGGTATTGGTTGTAGTACTTTAGTTTTATTTCAATTCATTTGTATTATATGTAGAATGATGATGTTATGTGCATAATTGTTTTGTCCAATAAAAGAATAAATGACTATATACCACATTGCATATTTGTAATTGTATAACTTACCAACCAATGTTTTGATGAACTTACATTTTGTATTTGTTTCTAGTCTTTTCACGGTACTTGAGTCCTTTAATTTGACTGTGACAACAAGTGTGTTCCCTCTACTTATTCTTTCTTTGACTATAGATAGTTTGTCATATGCCAAAGAAGATTGGGGCACCTCTTGTATTGGGCAACCACCACACAATTGACAATGGATTTCTTGATGATGCTCATCAATGGCAAGGTTGTCAGTAGTCCTCAAAATGGAATAAAACACCTTCACCCATGTGAATTCTTTTTCTACATTCAAATGCCGTCTTCAATTGATATTACCTTGGGATTACTCTAAGATGAATTCCATCATGCAAAAAAATCTCTAAGTTGAAGAAATGGATGTGGTAGTTGTCCTCTAGGTATAGGGGTTCTGATCTATTCATTTAGCAATCCAATATCTTTTTTCAGGAATATTTGTCTAATGTTTTGGAATGTTTTCCTATCTTTGTATTTCCTTTGTTTATGAAGGTCAATGATGTATTTGCTAAGTCTATTGTTATCACCTCTAATGGTTTGTAGGAAATGGTGCTTGCTAATTCCAATTATCAAGAGCAGGCCACAATATCTAAGGTCTTATGACCTCTTCTACCTTGATGCAATTCACGAGGGGTTGTAAGATGCCAATGCAAGATACATGACAGACAACATTGGCTTCATTTGGGTCGCCATCTATGGGATGCTTGGCAATAGAGGTCCTTGAGGAAGCATTTACAGGAGATTGCAAGCCAATTGAAAGATCCTCGAAATATGTTGGATACAATCAAGGACTAGAAATATTCAAGGCAAAGGAAAAGTTGAAGATCAAGTTGCACTTGTAGTAGTTATATTTATGATAAGGTAGTCTTCTTGAGAAGATTGAAAATACTAAAATGTTTGTGATTGTTATAAACTTTGGATTTGCAATGCTATGCTATTTTCTAGCAAAAAATCACGATTAGAGATAGAATGATGAAGCAACCATAAATTGTTGCATTTGTGGTAGCCAATTACCGCATGTTCAGAGGCTATGTTGGAGGCACCACCACCATCATATGTAAAGCTTAGAAGAGGAGGCCTCTGGGTGTCTAGAGATTGAAGTGAACGACAAACTTTATGTAGAGTCCAAGTCAATAGTGGACAAAAATTTAGGAAAGAAGCCAAGCATAGAAATTTTAGAATCAAACTATGGGTCATTCTTGTTTACAAGTACTCTCACAAATGGCTATGAGAATGGCATAATTTAATTCTATAATTTCTAAGTTCCTTTCTTGGATTGTCTCTAGTGTTGACTTGGATTGTAGCTAGAGCTTGCCATCGACTTCATTCTTTGGACACTATGGACTCTTCTTCTCAAGCAATCGACTTGCAATTGTGGTGATGTCTATAGCATAGTCTATGAACATGAAGTAATCGGCTTCTTGGATTGCAACAATTTATGTTGTCTAGTGCTTCTTGTTTCCTAGTATGTAGATCCCATACGTGTACATTTGATGATTACTTTCTACAAATTGAAAATTACCTCATGGTATTTTAGAGTTATGGAACTAAATTATGTGCTTTGGATGTCATTGTGTTGCTTATTTTGTATTTATTGATGACATATTCTCTTCAATTCATGGTTTTTAGTGCTTCTAAACCTCCCATTTCAGTGGAAAACTCCCATTTTAATGAATATAATGTTATTAGTACAAGTTGATGGTGAGGGGTCGACCCGTAACTTGGATGGATGATGTTTGGGCGAATGTCTACGGATTCCAGAAGAAAGGATCTAGACTAGCCTCTCAAGTAGATAAGTTCATGACCAGAAAGTTTAAAAGTCCGGCCCATGCGAAGGAGGGGTATGCTATCAATGACTGTAAGGATGAAGGTAGAGATGGATGTTAGAATTTTTCATTCTAATCTTGTATCTAAAAAAACCTATCTAGTTTACGGTCATGGTGGTCAACACCATCTTTGGGGCAATGGAAGGTAGACTGATACATTGGGGGAAGGTTATCGCAGGCATAGTATCCAAGCTCTCTGACTATGTAGGAAAAAACAAGTTCAGCCCCATCAATCCTTACCTGTTCCATCTCTACCATCAAGCAGAACTTCTCAGTAGTGTAGAGATGATAGAGTATAATAATAGATCCACTCTCTCGTAGTTTGGCCTCACGAGCAAAGTGGAGGCGGATTAGCCGGAATTCGAAGAAGAAGAGCCAGAAGAAGAGGAGCAGCTAGTTGATTGTAGGGAAAGGAGGAGAAAATCCAATGATTTGACATCACGAGGAAAGCTTCTTGTTTTGGAGAAGTAGACGGAAATTGTTTCAGCGTTCTACAAGACTAGAATTGATTGGGTATTGCAAGCATAGGATTACCACAACAACTGGGCAGAGCTCTTGATTGAAATTGGCAAGGAGCTTAATGTCGAGCCAGAGAATGTCCTAGATGAAGTAAAGGGACTACCGAATCTAGATGAGATGAAATGGAAGGAGGTGCAATTCTAGAACCTAGAGAAGGAACAGGATAACCTCCTATCCCAGGTGAATTGGGCGGATGGAGAGCTTGTAGCGTCGAAGCAAAGAGAAAGGGAGGCTTTGCAACTCATCAAGAACTTGTCCAATTTGGTGGCAAGACCAACAGAAGTCATCAACAAAGCTACGCTCTTCCAAGACCAATTGATTAATGGAGGGCATGTAACCAAATCGTAGATAGTGACAATTCTAGTTGACTTTTCAGCCCGAATGGAATCCGTTTTGAAGGAGATACGACAATTGTTGGGGCGCATTGATCCAGATTGGGTCATGGACTTCAAGCAATTCCTAGAAATTCCTTTCATTACGGGAACTTTGGTTAGGCATACTTCATCGGTTCCATCACAACCGCGATTAGAAGGGCTGAGGGATGCCCTTCGTCAATCTATGGAACCCTTCTCGAGTCAAGTACAAAAGGCGATATGGAGGAGCGGGAAGACAGTACTTGAGCCAACGAGGCAACTGAGCATATCAAGAGATGTGGTACCACTAGAAGTTTTTGCCTTGCCAACTATCCTAACCACCCGACTCATTGTGAAGGATGCTTTCCAAACACCCAGATTACCAATCCAGAGTGATTGGATTGATCGGATCGGAGGCATGACGAATCTGGCCCAGACCCATCTGGAAAGCTTCGAACACATGCAACAACCCCAATCCAAGAAGGAGAGAACAACCATTGTGTTGGATGAGATGTCCCCAACAGAAAAAGAGGAAGAAGAGAGGGAGGTCTAGAACATGGGGAAGTCTAAAGAAAAGAAGTACCATATCGGAATGGAAACAAAAGAGGAGGATGAAGACAATCCATCCCTACTAGTGACATGGAAGATTTAGACCCATGCAATAGTCAAGGTAACTCCAATGAGGGCACCTAGCAGGGCACCAACGATCCAAGGTGACAACAGTCGAAGAAGGCAAGGAAGGCGAAGTAGTTAGGTTTCAGTTATTTAGGATTTGAATTTTAGATTCGGAATGGGTTTCCAAGCGTGGGCTCGGGTTCCGGATTTTTAGGATCTACTTGCACTTTTTGGATTTCTCAGGAGGTTAGTGGTTGGTCGCCCTAATTTTGGGGTGGCTTTTGCCTTTTGGTTTTGGATTTTAAAGGGTGGGCAAGTCTATTGCCCTCTCATTCCATCCTAGCACTTATAAGTTGTTTATTTTGTTCTCTTTCTTTAATTTGAGCCACCAAATGGATATTCATGATAGAACTGTGTACATCCAGCTTTGTTATTTTGCTTGTGAGAGCGTTGAAGTGTAAGGAGTGAGAAAGGAGGAATCCGGATCTTGGATGACTAGATTTAATTATGAGGGAACATTTGTGATGTAGTTTAGGCTTGTGAATACAGTTTCACGCATGGTGCCTTTAAATTACTAAAACGATAATTCGGCAAGGAGTAATGTAGACGTGAGTTTGGAATCTAGGGAGGGTTCCATGCTTAGGTAAGAAACCACCATCGAAAGATCCCCACTCCCTGGAAGGTTTGCCAATCCTAGGATCAGTCTATTGAATGACTAACAATCCCCCATCGGTTCCAGTTGTTGATCTGTCATTGTAGTGGAAGAGGCTGGAGACAACTCTGTGTAATCTACTTTCTGGATAGGCCATCTGGAAAGTTGTGAGAGTGTTTTCCTTGTTCGATCGATTACAACATTTGGTCAAGAGTGTTTTGTGTAGTTAGTGAGAGAAGAGACTATGAGGAGAATGAGTGGTGAGTCCCTACCCCTCTACAGGATCAAAAGCAGACCTTCTGAGGATAAAACAGAGGAATAGAAAACCGATGTGTCAAAAGAGATGGAATCGGATACCAGAAAAAGGTTGGATCTAGATTGACTTCCGGAAAGATAGTGAACTGCATAGAGAGAAAGAAGTTGAACGGAGTGAGTAAAGAAGAAATCTAGATAACTTCACTTGTAGCAACATACTAGAATCCCATAGGATGATATTACGAGTAATTTTATGATGTTTTGGTGTTGTAAGGATACTTATACCTAGATTGTGTGTACGATAGTTTGATACACCAGTAGAAAACAATGTTGCCTTTAACAAAATCCAGGTGACATATTTTTTATTTTTCTAGCCCCAAATGCAAAAATTGTGTTGACTATAACGTAGTTTTTAAAAAACTATGTTGTAGTCAACGCAAATTTTGCATTTGGGGGTAGAAAATTGAAAAATGTATCACCTAGATTTTGTTGAAGGCAACACTATTTTCTACTAGTGATAAGACCTTTAAGGATATTAGACATCAGTCTTATAACTATCTCTTAAGAGGTGGGTTTCTATGGAAGAGGCCAAAAAGAAAAGATGGAGTATCAGTGAGGGTGGTTGATGATGTAGAGACTAAGAGCCAAGTTCTCAAAGAGTTCCATGATTCTCTTTGGGCTAGATATAGAAGAGTTTGGGCCACTTATCATAAGATCAAAGAGCAATATTGGTGGAAGGGTTTATATAAGAATGTTGGATAATTTGTGGCTTCATGTGATATATGTCAATTGCAATCAAAGATTAGATTCAGGGATGAATTGTACATCCTACATACCCTCTTGCCACTAGAAGAAAAACGTGTTTCTACTAGCATGATTTTAATGCAAAAAACATGTTTGTGGAAATACTTAAGGTCAACATAAAGCATCGTATTGATTATGTTGAGTTCCACGTTCCGAACACTCAAAGATGGACTTGTTGCACTGTTGTTTTCTATGTTTTGGTCCATGTTTATAATGTTCCAATAAATGTCGTGCATTTTCCATTTCATTATCCACATGTTTTTTCCATTCCGTATGTGTGCCGTGTCAGATATTATGTGGCTTTCTAAACATGTACGAAAATTTGCTCACTTGAGAAGACACATGTCTTTCACTGACTATGTTCACATCTAGTTGCGTGGACCTAGCAATTGGTGCCACCTATTAATTTCCTATCATGAGTGTCTGTTATTGATAACATAATTGCTTACTTAGCAATTATGTACACTGTACACTATGTTGTGCTAAATGCAAGAGGGTTTTGAATAATGTCATGAGGCCTCTATTTCACAACAACTGTGCTACATTAAACATGCCAATTATGTTCAGTGCAACGTCGTTTCCTATTATTACATGCTTAGTTTCATGCATTGAACGTCAATTCCCTAGTTTATGTGCTCCTCATGCATATTTGCATTAGCATACACAATGACAATTTAAAATCACACTTTCAATTAATCTACAATGTCACATAATGTACGCTATAACTCCCCTATTGATTGATGAGGTCCTCCTTTCAACATGCAGTTGCTGAACACTCAAACAAAAATCCATAATCTTGTAGCACTTAAGCTTCTTCCACCAAACATACACATTGCATTGTATTGTGACATGAAATTGTCATTTTCAAAATGCGGATATGGCATCCAACCTTACATTTTCATACTTTCAATACAAGTCTTTCAATGGATTGCGCAATAAAATAAGCTATTCCTTTTGCGAATTGTTTGTGCGATTCACAACCCTACAAACGAAAGACACTACATCTCTGCTATTCTAGTGCACATGCACAAAAAAATTAAAAAAACAAACCATACCATTCACTACATACCTCACGGATAGCCATGCATACATGGACACCTTGCCAATCTTCATTAATGCTCCACCTCTATTACCTTCAATTCCTATTTGGATTTCTCTATTACTATACGCATTTTGGTATTTCTTGAAAGTGTAGCCCATGAAGTTCAAACTATTCGTCCGAAATTCAAGTTCAATATATAATTTGCTTTCGTCCTCCTCATTCAGTTCAAGGCCTACACATCAAACAAGAGGTCAACTACAACACCATTTCGCAGCATTAACCTTTTTAATTCATAAAATGAATTGAATAGAACTATTCACATAATTGAAGCAATACAAGGAGACTTCAACATTTACAAAGTGTCATTCACCACACCACGAGTGCCTCTTCTTTCATAAAAAATTTATACATAAATCGCACAACTCTTCTTCCTTTTCAAATCCTCAACTTTAGCTTCAAGCCTTCAAGGTCTCCCTATGTCTCCTTGACCTCCTCTATACAAGACATCAAACGCCGCATACAAATTCAATGCTTACATTCCAACTTCCTCAAAATGAAGACAAACTCCTCCATCCAGTGCAACACAATTATTGCCTTCTATGGGATGAATGTCTCTAACGCCTGTACAACCATTTGTCACCTATGTCAAGACACATAGTTTGTATACCATTGAAGTAGTAGGCAACACTAATGGTGTTGCACACAACACTCTATTTTCTAGCAGAACGAACAAAAAATCTCCAAACTTACATACAGACGATAGCCCCATCACCTTTTGTTTTCTTAAACTAAACATATACATACAATGATGTGCATGCGTCCACAATATATGGGTACTGAAACTCAAACTTCATTACGCCAAATACAATGACCTCATAATGCAATTACCAGTTCACAATATACACACTCTTGATGACAATGGTTTTCTAATTCTTTACACCTTTAAAGATTGCGTACATATTGTCAACATTGCCTAAAATCATTTGCCCAATGACATTCACTTCCACTATATTAGTCTTGACGATGACTTCTCTTGCACACCACCAAACAATAATTAGTTCCCAACAATACTATCCACATGCTTTTTCTTTCTCTAGTGTCAATGCACACCATCTTCTACATTCTTCCTTTGGTGCAAAAACATTGCCCTTGTTCACAGAAGAAATACTGCTAGTGTCCACAATAATGATAAAAAATTGTCAATGCTTCTAAAAAGAAAGAAGGAAATGCTCTTTGAGGACATAATGTATGACTTAGAAGTCATATATTCTTTACCTCATAATTTGGATAGTTGTCGACAAACATAATCTCACTACTAAAGTACCCTATTAGACGAACAAAAAATCTAAATTTCTAATTCTTCTACTTGAATTCAATTCTGTTTTGCCACTATGGGATATGTCTCGTTTCGGAACACTTTCAATTCAATTTTGAGCACTACAATAAAGTAACATCACATGGAAAACCATTGTACCTTCAATTTCCAAGGCAATTTACTTCACTATAAGTGTTCAAACATTCTACCTCCCATGGTTGACTTTGACTGCTATCAAGGGAAATAAGAATCGTCTTAACTTCTGCACACATAAAAAAAACACAATTACTATGAAAACTACGAACTTGTCATAATACTAGAACCCATTCAAAGGAAAATACATGGCCCTTCCTTGTAAAATGTAAGAATCCTATAATCCTTGAACTTGAATTTCTTGCCCTTCAATTCTTGCGACAATTTCTGAATTCTTAAGGACTCCAAAAATCACATCCAACAACTACAACTTGCATCATCCATAACCAAAAGTGCAAAAAATTCTTATGGTTTATTTTCAAAACTTCTATGATTGTATGTGATATGTTCCAATTCCATATTCATACACATTATTTTATGCAAAAGGTGCACATGCTATACTAAAATTTGAACAAACACATGAACCTACGATGGCGCACATTTCATGATTTAGTCATATACCAATATAAATTTAGATACTCCTTCATTTACTAATACAAAAATCTACCCATTATATTCTAAAAAACCATTGCACTTCTCAATTCAGTTTGTTCCATTACAACTTGCCCACAATATGCTCTTCATGATTTTCTGACAATTTATAATGTGAGAAAGACTCTTATGTAACCATTTCCCTTTGAAGCAGTGTCAAAGGGTTTTTCAAAGTGATGCTTCTACTCAATTTGCATCAAGGAGCAATGAAAAATCTATTTTAGTCATTTGAGGAAACAAAAACCTAAAAACAGTGAAATTCTTCATTTTGCTCACAATTCATATTACGACCTTAAACTTCCTAATATACATGCTACACTGTCATTCATTATAAATAATTCATGTTACATTCATTATATACTTCCATACTCATAAACCTATGTACGACATCTCCTTCTTGCACTACTCAATCGTCCTAAGCTGAAACTTGCACAGTGATTGTATTCTACTTCAATACATTAATAAACCACAATTTAAAAAACGGTCATTTACATAAACCCAACTAACAACAACCTTTAACTACGTGCTTGCCATTCTTTGCTTACATAATTCCTAAGAACAAATTCAATATCAACATGACTGTATGTAATCCATAGAGCCTTTGCTGCTAATATTTCTCTTTAGACTATCCATGTCCTTATCTCCACTTTCTATTTCAGCAGCATACACCTTCATTCTCTTAGGTAGTCATCATCTAAAAAATTGAAACGAATTCAGTGAATAAACAACAGTAAATGGAATTGGAACTTAAGCATAAGATGACATCAATAATGAAGGAAGCATCCTTCATTAGCCCATACAAACATAAACATTGGTTGTTCAACAGAATGGCTTGCTACTCTTTTAGAAGAACAGTCAAATGAAAGGTGAAGAACATATACATAGGAACTTGGAGAAATTTCAATTAATTAGATAAGGCTTCATAATCTTGTGGACAATGGTTTCCGAGTACTATGTCATCACCATAGTCAAAGCACTTGCTACACACAAAAAATTCATACTACAAATAATATTGTGCACCATCTTCCTCAACAATTACGAAGATATTGATATAGTGAACACTACAAAATTTATGACTACATCATACCAACATGCACAACCAAGATAAAATCACTTTGACATGACTACATTTCTAGTTTCTAGAAAGAAAAAAATTACAATGCTATAAATTGACCACCTCATACCCTTGTCCACGATTTCAAATTAAAGAAATGTCTCTGTTTTTGCTATGAATTTCCATAATTCACTACTGTAAGAAAACCGAGATACCAATACCTACTAATGATTGCTTAGCAAACATGGTGACATACTAAGGGTGTAGTGCTAATTTTATATGCACTTCTTGCTTTTTAATCCCTAGTGCTAGTCCCAACCGTACAACCTATATTCACTAACCCATATTTTCATTTCACATGTCAATGTACTTCAATGTTTCATGCACTTTTCAAAAACAAACGTCCAAAACATTATGAAAACTATAACTTCCATGCACATGTACAAATTTAGCTAAAACCACTAGAAGAAAAACCATACAAACACTAAATATTCCAATCTTTAGTACATGAGGCCCAAACCTACTTCACCAAATTTGAATTGCGCACAAGCAGATATAATGAAGACAGTGAAGGTCACTTGCTTTATAAGAAGTGGCTTTCCTTTTGAAGGCTTCTGCTAATTCTAACAATTTCAAAACAAACATGTTTGTCTTTCAAGAAAACAATAATTGAACATTTTATAGTCTTCAAACTGTTAATTCGTCTACAATACAACCATATTAATTAAAAATCCAAGATAGTCTTCTAATAAAAACAAATACAAAATTCAATTTACTCCAACCCTAGTAGTACTGGCCACCAAATTGGCCACTGCTTTCGGTAAGCCTCACCTAAAGTTGTACACTCCACTTTCTCGTTGTCATCAAGTTCCATGAACGTTAGTAGTGCCTCTAGACAAATCATAGTCTTCAACAGCACACGCACCAACTTTGTGTGACTACAACCAGGTATGGCAACCTTGTCGCAATCGAAATTCGATTAAACAAGACTCCCAGATTTGAAATACCTCCTAGGCTCGGTATTTTCCATGAGCATGATTTCTCCAACAAAGGGTGTTATTCCCTGTCATTGAGATTGAAAATAGTTCCATCAGTCAATGTATCATTGTCTACTATATACTCTATCTGTGAAGGATAGTTCCTTCAAAGAATGAAATGCTTACCAGGCACTTGTTCCCATATGAAAATGAAAATTCAAAGTACACATAGCTTGTCAAACAAAAAATAATATTCAGAAATTGTTGCGGTTCTTTTACTACTTATGTTGATATTCTTTGTAGACTACAAATAACTTGTACTTCACTTTTTTTTTTTGTGAAAACCCAAACATATTGTTAGAGGATGTGGAACACACCTAGTGCATATTGTTCGGTTAGCAATGTCAATGAATCATATAGTATGTTGACTCTCAGTAATACAATCACAATAACAAAGGACTCCTATCCAAGTTGGTGACCGAATTTTGCTATACTAACTTTGAAATCCATCGTTGCATAAACATAGTCCACTTTTTTTTCTTAAAAAGGATGACACTAAACTTTCCACAAGCTTATATAAAGTCACTCCCCTGGAAATAGATATGAATTTGCTAAGGACATTTTTGAATTGCAATCACTTGCAGCGATGATGAGGCGTAGACTTGACAATAAAATTCCTTCATATTCAACATGCACATTCTTTGCATGTTTAGCATACCTACACTCCTTTAGGTGCTTTTGGGAGAGAAGTCTTCATAGGCTTCTATGAATTACTTTTTATCTTCTCTGGGATTGGTGGTTTGTTGGTAGAGTGAGGCATGGGTTCCTCTTCTAGGATCACTACTCTTGCAGCTATGTTAGACTGCAATTTCTGCCTCTTCAGTGGTCTTGACCCTAGGTCTTCCTCATTCTTTGTGGCCTTGTCAGAGTCCTATAGAACAATGAAAAATTAAAGTCCATTACCATTGCAATGACATGTGGGATTGTCTGCATAAAATATGATTTCACATCATAAAAATCTAATTCCTTGTTTAGGGTTTGTGTATTAAGGTAGATATCTTTTTATCCTTGGGGCGCTCCATCACTACCTTCTCCATGCGAGTTCCTCCTTCCGAACTACTAATGGCCTACAAAAAACCTATCAGTCATTGTCCATGTCTGAAAACTTATAGTACAATTAAATGGATAAATAGACAAGTAAACAAGCATTTCAATTTTGAAGTAATTAATGCAATGGATACCTACTTTCCTTTCTCCATCACTTTGGGATTGTCAAACAAAGTGCGTATGCCCTCTTTATTCTTCAATTGTGTTGTAGACCGGGTCTCCAAGATAGCAAGTCTCAACTCCTTGTTCAGGGTTGTTGTGACTTTACATTGCTCTAGACTACTAAGAACAACAAAAGTTTTCTTCGTTTTACCTTTGCTAACACTTTGAAGCTCTGGTTCTACTACCTGAATTGCCTACACAATATCGTCAATGGCTTTGTTATTGTCAAATGCATTATCTTCTTCCTCAAATTTGCTCTCTTCATTTGCAGAGGACTTTTCCTTGTCGTCAAATTCTTCGTCGTCAGTTGTTCCCAAATCCTCGTCCTCTTCACTTTCCTCAAGTCTGCCCTCTTCTTTCTCAACCACATTACTTACTTCTTACTCTTTGGCATCAATTGCCCTAGTATTGCAATTCACAAATTTTTCTTTACAAAGGTCCGCTACCATTGTTTTCCATACTTGAAACTCCGGCTCCCACTTTTGAACAAAAGCCTCTAGCACCTCCAAGCGCTTGTCCAAGTCTTTTGTTGCTTCCCTTGCTACATTGCTTGTTGTCGTCACAGTTTTGAGCCTTTTTTGCTCTGCGGCTTCCTCCTTCACTATTGCCCACTCTTTATTCAAGGCCTCTTTAATCTTAGCATCGAATGGTTCCCGATTCAAGTCCTTTGCCTACATAGGATGCCAGACATGAAAATAAGCGTTTCATCATCCAAATTTATGCTACCACCTTTCAAGCTTCTAGTAATGGTATCACTACATACATTGTCTACAAATCAATTTTGAATACATAAAGAAGACCAGAATTTCTAATTTGTGGAAGGGCATAATAAGTGCAATGGGATGCATTTTTTCTTACCATGAAGAATTGAAATGGTTGTCCCTTTAAATTTGAATTTGTACATCCCATTTAGTTTGTGACGATGAAATTAAGATCCAAGTGAAGTGCTTACAAGCTTGAAGAGAATAGACTGCTCTAAAGACTTCTTGGTTGTATTCTTCGATCCTCGACCTCTAGCGATGATGGCCATTTTGGAAGACTTCACTTTCGCCTCATCACTCTTCCTTGTTTCCTTTAGGGCATTTTAGTATGCTGAATCCAAATCAGAAGGCTTATCGAGACCTCTGTTAATGCTCTGGTTGAGTCTATGCCTGAATTGTATTAAAGCTAATCCTATCTTTTTTCTAAAATATTTTTCGTTGAGTTGATTAGAATCCCCATAGAAGTGATAGTCGTGCATTAGTTATGAAATTAGTCTCTCCTTTGCTTCCTTGGTCTATCCATTCCATCCAACAATGGGATTCATGTCTTTAGCAAATGCCACAATATCCCCATGAAACAATGTCGTACGTGCGTAGGAGCATAAGTATCCTTACAACACCACAACGTCGTAAAATGACTCGAAATATCATCCTAGGGGATTCTAGTATATTGCAATAAGCCAAGATTATCCGTATCATCGACTTAACCAATCTTTCCACTTCTTTTCTCTCTTCTGGATCTCTATCTTTCCGAAATCCAATCCAGATTCACTACTTTCTAAAATCCGGTTCCGTCTTCTCTTACACACTCTGGTTTTCTATTCTTCTATTTTACCCTCAGAGGATTCACCTTTAATCTTGTAGAGGGGTAGGGACTCACCACTCGTATTCCTCACACTCTCGTCTCTCTCTAAACTACACAAAACACACCTAACAATATGTTGTAATAGATTAGACAAGGAAGTACCCTCACAACTTCCCGAATGGCCAATTCGGAAGGCAAGTCACTCAGGGCCATATCCAGCCTTTTCTACTACAACGACAAATCAACAACAACCGGAATTGATGGGGGGTTGTTAGTCGTTCACTAGATTATTCCTAGGGTTTAGCAAACCTTTCGGAGAGTAGGATGGGGATTTTTCCAGTGGTAGTTGCTTATCTCTACATAGAACCCTCTTTGGTATTTCAGACTCGCACCCACACCACTCCTTGTTGGATTTCCATTCTAGTGTTTTAAAGGCACCGCGCGCAAGACCGTATTCACAAGCCTAAACTATGTCACAAACATTCCCTCCAAATCAAATCTAGTCACCTCAGATCCAGATTCCTCCTTTCCTCTCTCCCTCTTACACTTCCACGCTCTTACAAGCAAACACAAAAAAGTTGGATATACAACCGATGAAGTCTTGAATGTCCATTTGGTGGCTCAAATTAAAGAAAAGATAACAAAATACCAACTATAAGCGCTACGATGGAATGAGAGGGCAATAGACCTGCCCTCCCTTTAAAAACTCCAAAATCCAAAGGCAAAAAGCCACCTAGAAATCCAAGCGACCAACCACTGACCTCCCGAGAAACTCGGAAAGTTAGATCTAAAAATCTAGAACTCAGACCCACACTTGGAAACCCGGTTGAGATCTAAAATCAAAATCCTAACTAACTGAAACCTAACTACTTCGCCTTCTATGCCTTCTTCTGATTGCTACCACCTTAACTTGTTGGTGCTTGGACGGGTGCCCTCATTGGAGTTGTCTTCACCGCTACCGGGGTCTGAACTTTCTGAATTATTGGAGGCGAATCTTCATCTTCCTCCTCCTCCTCTTCAGTTTCTAACTGGTACTCCTCTTTGTTAGACTTTCCAATAAGCTGGACTTCCTCTTCTGCCGAGGACGTTTCATCCAACACAATGGTTCTCCTCACCTTCCGGGGTCGAGATTGTTGCATGTATTCGAAACCTTCTAGATGGGTTTGAGTTGGATTTGTCATACCTTCCATCCAATGAATCAAATCACTTCGAACCGCTAATCCAAGTGTTTGGAATGCCTCCTTCACGATGAGCCAGGTGGTCAGGATGGTTGGTGAGGCGGAAACTTCCGATGCCACTAACTCCCTTGAGAAGCTTGGCTACCTAGCTGGCTCTGTAACTATCTTCATGCTCCCCCAGATGGTCTTTTGTAATTGACTCGAGAAGGGCTTCGTAGATTAGCGAAGAGCCTCCTTGAGTCCCTTAGATCGTGGATGTGGTGGGAGTACTGGAGTTTGCTTAATTGGAGTTCCCGTAACGAAGGAAAGTTTCGGAAATTGTGTGAAGTCCATGACTCAATCCAAATCTATGCACCCCAGGAGTTGTTGCATCTCCTTCAAAACGGATTCCATCCGAGCTAAGAAATCCACCAGAATTCTTACTACTATCAATCCGGTTAGATGACCCTCTTTGATTAATTGGTCCAGACTTGGACGAGGGATGCTTTGATGATGAGTTTTGATGGTCTGTCCACCAAGCTGGATAGATTCTTGACAAGCTGTAAGGCTTCCTTCTCCCTCTATTTTGATGTGGCTAGCTCTCCATCTTCCCAATTCACCTAGGATTGGAGGTTATCCCACTCCTTTTTTAGGTCCCAGATCCGTTCTTCTTTTTGTCTTAGCTCATCTGGATTTGGGATTTGCTTGACTTCATCCAAGACATCTTTTGGCTCGACCTTAAGTTCTTTCCTGATTGCCCTCAGGAGTTCTGCCAAGTTGTCATGGTACTCCTACGCCTATAGTACCCAATCGATTGCCGTCTTGTAGAAAGCCAAAATGCTTCTGATCGTCTCCTCCTGAACAAGGAGCTTTCCTCTTGAGGTCGAGTTAGTGGACTTCCTCCTTCTCTCCCGACAATCAACAAGTGGCTCCTCCTCTTCTGATTCTTCCTCCATTTCTTCGATTTCCGATTGCTCCACTTCCACTTCTTTCATGAAGCCATACCATAAGTAATTGGATTTGGTATTGTATTCTATCATCTTTGCACTAGTTAGGAGTTCTGCCTGATGATAGAGATGGAACAGGTAAGGACTGATGGGATTGAGCTTAGTCCTTCCCACATGATCCGCGAGTTTAGATACTACACTCGCTATAACTTTCCCCCAATGTACTAGTCTACTTTCCATTGCCCCAAAGATGGTGTTGGCCACCGTAACCATTATCCGGGTAGGCTTTTTTCCGGATATAGGATTGGAATGAGAAATTCTAATACCCGTCTACGCCTCTCATCCTTATAGTCAATGATAGAGTATCCCTCCTTTGCGTGGGCCAGACTTCTAAACTTTGTGGCCGTAAGCCTATCTGTCCGAGAGGCGAATCCAGACCATTTCTTTTGAAAACCGTAGACATCCGCCCAAATATTTTCCATTCAGGTTACAAGTCGACCCCTTACCATCAACTCGTACTAATTCAAAGCTCCTACAATGAGCTCCTAAATCATTTCCTCATTTTTGAGGGTCCAAGGTCTACGTATTAATCTGACACACCCTATGCACATTAGATCCTCTACTAATTATTTCCGATCATTTGGATCAATGGAGATGGCAGGATAGACCATTTGGGCAGTAATTGTAGGCTTCTGGATACTTTCCTTTGCCATCAATACCCATCACTAAGTACAGATCTAGTGTAGATAGCATCGTCCTTACTTCTCTCTTCTTGAAACGATTGCTAATTCACCACTCTTTCACTCAACTACCTAAGCGCAAACATCTGCGGAAGAAAGAGAGAGGAGAAATGGAGGTGGCGGGGTTTAAATATCCGTCAACCTACTAACCATTCCTAGTAGTAGACCGTTCACTGTAAACAATTTCTTAGATTTCTAGACCAAAACTCTATGCTATAGGTTGTCTCTATTCGAGTTTCTAGATTTTGGATCCATCCTAGATCTAGTTACGGAACACTTGGATCATCTTTTTAGCCTAAGTGTAATGTTTAAGCTAAGCGGATTCTAATTCCTTTTGCTTAGCCAAAAAAATTGAAATTTTACTACTATAATAATTCTATCACATACTAACTTAACCCATTCCAAGTTTCCATCTCATGACAAATAAGGTCTGCATTTTGCTAGTGGGTTTGTTAGTCTTGTCTAGGTGTAGTGGTCTTCGACCTCTTCCTATTGTGTTTTTGTCCTTTTCAAAATTTCTATAAGATGAGGGAGGTGGACTACTAGCTGGCCAGCTCAAATGTGCATACTGAGTTGTCAAAATGGGTTGAATACCAACCAAATACATATCTTGTAGTATAAGTGGACGCCTGTCATATCTACCCTCTTTGTATCATTGTTGGTCTTCATAATCTCTGTCCTGCTTGTCAAAGTCTTTGCCCCGACTATCATGATACGGCTCTAAAAAACATATAATCAATTTAGAAGAAATGATTTGAGATGTGAAATACAATCTTCCAAAAAACATTAATTGAGAAGAGAACCCATGATAGCTCACAAAAACAGAACTTATTTCATAAGTGGAAGTGTACTACAGAACAGTACAAGAAGTTGGAATTTCCTTAGGATGGAAAAAAAAGGATATTTTCACAATCCCCCTGGTAGAACTTTCAGCCTTCTTCACATTCTAGTTACAGTATTTGAAGTTGCATGAAAAATCTAATAGGGAAGAATCAGACAATACCTCTACGGTTGAGGAGGTTTGAGCGCCCATCATTATCTCTACTTAGCACGACTAGCTATGCACCTTGACCATCGTATCGTTTACCATTGTCATATGGATTTAGTGACCAAGGCCTTCTGAAGTTACTTCTATAGGAGGAACCCAAAGCATGGTCATTTGAAATATGATACTCTACAAGCCATTCTTGCGAAAGTCTTCTGTTTGGTTGTTGTCCATGGTAACCTCCTTCAACTGGTCTCAGTGCACCTTGAACTTCCCGTTGATGTTCTTCTTGTTGCTTGCTGTGGGATTCTTCCTCAAAAATATCAAGTCGTTTCTCTAGGGTTTCACCTAGTCCATCCTCTTCCATATTGGTGGTGGTGGGAAAAAGCTCAACATAGTCTTTGTGTTCTGATTGTAGGTCTTCATTGGTTGACAATGATTTTTTCCTCTTCGAACCTCCAACCTTCTTCATCATTTGATTCATTTCGTACTTTTGTTTTTTACAAGGCCAAGTCTGAAAACTTTCTTCACCCTACATTCCAAATTATATAGTCCATGAAGTGATCAAAAATGTAAGGCATGGGAAAATCCTTTTTAACAAGCTAAATACAGGCTAGTTATTATTTGAATTGCAATAAGATCAAGGAATCAACCGCAAGTAATGCACACTCTAGAGTATAGAGAAGAATGATTGGAAAAAACAAATTCAATGTTGAATGACATGAATTATTCAAACAAAACGGGATATTTTAGAATAGACAAACTCAGAATGTGCCTTCAATCGTGAGAAACTAGATAACACGACTTAGGCATTCAAAAGATGCTTTTCAAAAATCCATGATCGGAATTTCATAGGTCTCCGTGCACATTGAATTAGACTTCGTAAAACCCTAAAATGAATGGCGCCAATACTTGAATTGTATGAATACATTTTTTCATTGATTTTATGAAAGAGCTTAAAACGGTATGAGAAAAATTCCTCAAGTACCAGTACAATTAAATGAGTGTAAAATGCTATTCGGAGGAAATTAGGAATTCTACTTTATTCGCTACGGAAGTGCCTCTATAACTTTAAAAGCATATCATAGCCATGACGTACTATTGAACACCATCATATCTTCTGGAAAAAAAAACCCTCCAAAGCTCACATGGAGTTCACAACATTTGGACCTTGACATTCAGAATACAATATGCAAACAATATGGCTGAGAAACTTAAGAGGACCTGGACAATTCTTCTTCAAACTAGCTAGAGAGTCTACTTACAATAATAGTGAAGAAGGCTTCTGGTTTAGTACTCTTTGAACCTCAAGCATCAGAAGGGTATAGGAGACATATTGCCCTCTACCGACGTAGGTCAAATGTGCATCACAATTTCATAGTGCAAGACTCACTTTTTTGGAATGCCATCTCCCATCGTTTCTAGTCTTTCCTTGAAAGTGAATCCCCAAGCTAGAATTTTGGTAGGAGAAAGTAGCAGTACCACTATACTCGTATTTGAAATTGACAATGTCAGAAAATAATGTTCATTTTTTGAGCAAAACAAGCGTATAGAAGATGACACTAGATCTAGACAAGTGCAATTGTTCCTTTGCCTAGGGCAGACCCCTTTTGAATGACTAATCCCATGATTTCAAAATGTTCAGTTTCACATACCTCAATGAAGCAACAACAATTCTTATAGACTACAAAATTGCTTCAGTCAAGCACTACAAATTTAGAAATAATAGAATAGAAGGAGCACTTATGAGAGAACCTACTTGCTTGGTCTTTCCGAGTGTATCCTTATCCTACCCATAGGATGATCTACTACCAAATCCTGCGGTCATATAACTTGAAGCTTGACGTGGGAATACTCTATACTGAAGACGTTCAGAGGCAGTTGAAGAAGGAATGAAAGTGTGGCCTACATTTGTTGGACATAGTTGTAACATGTGGTCATCAGGGGCAAAGAAGGGTTTCTAAGCTATGTGCAGCACTGTTCTGAGAGAATGGCCGAAAATTATTTGGCCACCATAGACATTAATGTGCTAGCATAATTCCTTGCACAATTGTTGATGAAAACAATGAACAAACATATCAGGGGACTGAATACAACACTTCTAAAGGTATTCACCCCTTTGCGTGGAAGAGTTGCAACCACGAGTATAGTTGTATGCATCTAAGCTTGCTACATCTGCCTCCTTATTCTCCTCACAATTATGTTGGCCAAAGGTGTTGTCAGAACTTGTTGTTGTTTCTTTATACGCCGAAGCTCCTTGTCTTCCATAGTATTACTAACCTCGCTCGAGAAAGCCGTTCTAAGCGCTGCAGCTTCAAAAAATCCAACAACTATTATGGTGCCTTCTATGGCGTCGTGCAACTCTTTCTTCCTTTAGTTCCATTGTTCTTCATACTCACTGATGTCAGTGTCAGCAGAGGCATGTGTTAATGAATTCTCCATTATTGAATTCTTGGTGTCTAAGCTCTCTAAGTTGTCTATTCATTTTGATGGTCTGTGAGATACTTACATGTTTGTGAATGTTTGAGTGCAAAGCTCCTAATTCCTCAACCACTGAGATTCTACCACATGTTGGAATAGTAGATAGAAAGAGCATCACAACTGCATATGAAAAAGTTAATGGTTATGTAGTTCTAAAAATCAATAATTGACGTTAATGGATTTTAGGCTCGAAACAAAGTAATGATATACTGTGATGTGCTTGTTTATTTAAGATATGGAAAACAAACAAGTTACAATTCTCAAGGTTGTATTCCTACTCTAGCATCTAAAGTAGGGAAAGTAATGTTTTAGAGCAATTAGTGAAGCATTGGGGAGACATATTTTATATCATATGAAGGACGATTAAATTCTGGAGAGTTGTAGACCATCAATCCTTGTCTGAATAATTGATGAAAAGCTTTTTAGATCATAATCCGTAGTGTTCTCATTTGAGTTCCAAAATTACCAGAGGCACTAGAATGTTCATTATTTTACTTGTGTTTTTGAAGATTCAACATAGTTAGCACATGTTCAACATGTACAAATAGGTTAAAAAATTAGCATCTACTTGAGTTGAAATATTGTTTCATTTGAACAATTTACTTTAATGAGACATAATTTTAGTGAGAACATGTTTTATTTTTTCACATGGTTATTAGGACGAAATTAGTATAGTGTAGCCATTCATATGTTAATTTCCCGAATCAGTCACGGGAATAGGGAGTTGTACTTCATAAATTGAGTGCATTGTACTATGAATTGCAATCAATTTTTCTAATAATGAAGATTTTAGCAATAATGTGATATCACTTCTTTTTTTTAAGGCCAACTTACATCTATGAAAGTGAAAGCATTAATCAACCTTTGCCTTAGCTTATGGTCATAGTGATATTAAATTAAAGCCTAATTAGCCTAACTGATATTGAAAATCACAAGGACAAAATGAAAAGGTACATACTAATTTCCGTATAGCAGTGAAAGGAACAGCATGCCTATCTAATTATAGTATTTGAAGTCTATGTTAAATGAGTGTAAAGAATTTTGTACACATTTGTTGGCATTGTTGTATGGAAATTGCAAGAAGAAGTTCATTTCTAGTATGATGATTTAGTTGCTACTGATAGGGTGTACGTAGAATATTAAGTTTAAATCAAGGTATTAATTCTTCTATACAAAGATATGCCAACAATTTAGTGCTTATCATGTTCTGATTGAATCCTTTGGTCAATGTTGTCGATTTTGAATTCATTGTTTTGGAGTAGAACGAAGTCCTCGACATGGATGATGGCAAATCTCTACATCTCCACATGGCACATGTGTTGGCTATGCAATGCAACTTGGCTGGTAAGCAGGATTTCGACAATGAGGGACTGCCACACTTCTTCTCAACCCAAATAGGACAATGTAGTATTGAAATTGGAGATGCTACCCTAAGCAATGATGAAGCATCATTAGTGTTGGAACTTGGCGTTGCAAGAGCAATGAAACCGAAAGTGAGTTACAAAGAAGCATATGAGAAAGCAATGGAGGAATTAAAGACTTGCATTGATCAAAAAAGTTCGTGTTCGCAATCAATCGGCATTAGTCCTTTGAAAGATGGAAATGTACAAGAATGCATGACTTATCAATATAAGAAGAGAAAAATTTGTCTAGAGTCTTTGCTATCAAAGAAACCACACAACCAATCTAATAAAAGTACATAAAGTTTGTGTTAGGTTTTCTCTAGTGAACACTGTTACAAAACATGAACATGCATGATGTCATGTTTGTCATATATGCAAATAGTGTTAGATAAGGATGATGAATAGTAACAAGGATGTTCGTGAACACAAAATGTATGTAGCTATATTATAGGGTAGAATGTCCAGTGTGATTAGATTTCTATAGATGCGTGCATACTGTTTTTTGAGAGGCGGTGAACATGTTCCATATGTCTATTAGAGTGAAGTAGTTTGAAGTCCTCATTTGTACACATTGTAGCACTATCCATAGCAATGGGAATTTGTTCGACATGGACAATTTTGGTATGAAATATTAGCAAAAGTTATATGGATGCACCTATGTTTATGTATTCGCTATTGTTTGGCTATTGAATTATGTTTGACGTGTAACAAATTGCTATAGAAGTTTCATAAACCTGTTCAGAGTGGAGAAATTATTGTTAGTGGCCCACAAAAAAGATTGAATTCTACTGGTACTAACGTTGGTTAATGAGGTTTTATACTATTGAAAGCGTGTGTGGCATATGAAGTTGAGCACTAACAAGGGTGTATGACATGTGCTTGATTAGGTAATGTATCAAGTGCTTCTAATACTTTGAACTTCAAAAGAGTACTACAATTTATGGTGAAGCGAAAGTGCTCGTTGTTACAATCATGGTGGTGGGAGTGAAACGACCTTCATAATGCAGGGACTTGGTTTTATGCAAGACAAATTTCTTCAGTGTATGTAATTTCCCACTATATTAAGTTATTACAAAGAAGAAAAAGAAGAATTGGAATTGAGGAGATTGAACAACAGTCACCATATTTAGAAGTCGGGGTCTACATATTCCCATGCAAGATTTAATATTGGAGACAAAACTACGAATTGCAAGGGAGAAAAATGTAACTTGTTTTCGTTGTCCTTGTTCAAAATGCCATGGTGGCCATCGATACATCATAGGAATACTACAAGGACACCTCTATGTGAATAAGAGAGATCCATTTTTGATGCATTCCATGTTAAATGGAGATCCTAAAGGAGGATATTCAATGGAAGGCATTTGGGTGAATGCAATCGGGGAGACCATGCCAGAAGAGAATGTTTTTGATGTTGTAGAATTCGCACAAAGTATGAAGAACATATGGACTCGTATCACGATGTTCAAAGGCAGGTGTTTGATGCTTTTGACAAAGGAGACCAAATTTATGAAGACACTCGGCATATTGACGAACAGGAGGGAGAGGACGACCTACACTCAGATCCACTAGAGTCTATGGATTATTTATATGGGCAAGCCTCTCGCCCTATGTATTGAGGTATCAATGTCAATGTCATCTTAGCAACAATTGTGTTAATCAACATGGCTATCATACATGGTATTAGTAATACTTATGTAGATGAACTCATGAAATACCTTTCAACAATATTATTGCCTAGTAACAACTTGCTTCCTATGAATCACTACTAGGCCAAGAAATTAATACATAAGTTGGGTTTAAATTACAACATCATTCACATATGTCTTGATGGATGTGTTTTGTATCGTGGAGATAAAGAGCATTTGAAGAATTGCCCAAATCCAAAGTGTAGGAAGTCTAGGTACATCAAGGATTCGAATGTCATTCCAGCTAGAGTCATACGACATTTCCTACTTATTCCAAGATTATTATGTATGTATCAGTCCTAGGCAATAGCTGAGATGTTACAATTTCATGCAAACCACCCAAATGTTGATGAAGGCGTCATGAAGTTTGTTGCCAATAGTCCAGCATGGAAACACGTAGATACAAAAATAGATCCTTCATTTGTTGAAGAGGTGAGGAACTTGCGTTTTGGAAAGTCTCTTGATGGTGTGAATCCATTCACACACAATAGCACTAGTCATTCCACGTGGCTAGTGTTGTTGCTTATTTACAACTTGTTGCTATATATAGTGACAAAGAAGTTTTTCATCCAATTAAGTATTCTTGTGCTTGGAAAATCTTCACCTACCAATGAAAACATTGATGTTTTCATACACCCAATGATAGAAGAGCTATAGGAGTTGTTGTTACAAATTACTGCCTAGGACTTCTCAAAGCCATCCATGTCATGATACTTTACATTGAGAGGCATTTTGATGTGGATAATATCCGATTACCCTGGATATGGCCTAATATCAAGATTGTGCACACATGGATACAAGGCTTGCACTATTTGTGGGCTAACTACAAATGCTAGATCAACAAAATTAGGTAACAAAGTGGATGCTCGAAACTCTGCAAAGGGTAGGAAAATTGTTTATGCCAGTAGTTGCAAATGGACAAGGAGGACCCATCCATATAAGAGAAATTTATAGTTCAATGGGAAGGTAGAGGATAGATCCACTCCTAGTACAAGGATGACAAGACATCAAATGAGATGTTGTGGTGAGGAGCGTGATGCATACATTGCAGGTGGAAGTAGGAAGGGCAATGAGAGTGACCATGTTCACAAGCATGGAATAAAGTGCAGAAGTGCATTGTATGACCTACCATACTGGACAGTAATATTTTTGCTTCTTTAGATATCTGTGAAGATGTTTGAAGGTTTTAGGAATTGTGTGTGGGAATTTGTGGTCAGAACCATTTCGTTTTAAAATTGTTTAGAACTTAAGACAAACAGAATGAGAAACTCTACGTTAGGCAAAAGTTTGTCATGTATGGTTTGTGCAAACTTTAGTAATAATTATGTAGAAATATTGACATCAAACAGAAGTGAGTAATGTCAATGTCTTCATCAATGAGAGGTAGGATTTGAGAATGTTATGTAAAAACGAAATGTTGTAGGCATATGTTTCGTATTTAGTACACTTTATATTGTGTTTTTTGCAGCCTTGATTGAATGTTCATTGCATTTGCTACAATGGAATAATCAAGAAGTGTTGTGGAGGGTAGTACGAACATTGAGTTCAGTAGATGTGTCGGATTTGTTTGAAATGAAGAAACCAATACATATAGGGTGTTTACCTCAATAATGGAAATGCAGAGTATGAATTCAATGTATCTTTTCAGTTATACTCGGAGTCATATTATAATTTATAATGCGAAATTTGATTGAATTTACCTTCGGAATTGGTTATTGAAAGTCATAGGCATATGCGTAGAAGTTCTTGACTGTGCACTTGACAATTACAACTTGCAGCAATTGACATGGAAAATGTGTTATGAGGAAGAGGAATAATGAAACACACATGAAAGTCCTGAAAGAGAAGTACATTTTTTTGATGTATGATGAACGTGTATTATATGCTTGTAGGAACTCCTAATTTGACATCTACTAGATCCTATGTACTATAAGAAAAATCTTTGCGAGAACCTGATGAAGACATATATGGGGGGGAAGGATTCTTTGGGGAGCTGACAAGACATGGAGGCCATGAGTGTCCGTGTAGAATTATAGCTTGAAGCCTCACAGAAAGATGGAGAGTAGTTTCACATGCCTACAGCTCCATGGGTGATTGCAAGAAACACCTGCCAGTTTCATTGCGTTTTTTTTTTGGAGCACTATAACTTTTGAATTATAAATCCGATTCCAAAACCAAAAAAACTGTTTCTAGATATCTTTCTTGTTATTGTAATCCTTATTTTTCAAAAAATTTTAAAAATCATTTTATATTTAAAAGTCAATTTTGATAATTTGTCACACTTTGACATTTAGGGTTTTTTTATACTATTGAGTGGTTTAAATTAGTGATTTTCAGCTGAAATTTCTATGGTATATTAGTTTAGTAGGCATACATGTACCTACCAAAGGAAATCTAAAAATGCATTATTTTATATCCTCCACGTTCATGCAAATAGGCCTCTTTTGCAAGTGCAATTCTAAACAATAGAGATAGTTTTGAACTCATTTTTTTGCTCAAATCTCATCATCAAAAAGTCCTCCCAAATGGCCAATTTTTAGTTTTCTTGAAAATTGTTTTTCCTATTTTCTATAAATTAAAACGTCAAAGTATGTATTTTCTTTGTTAGAATTCTATGTCCCAAAATATATCATGGAAAATACATACTTTGACGTTTTAATTTGTAGAAAATAGGAAAAACAATTTTCAAGAAAACTAAAAATTGGCCATTTGGGAGGACTTTTTGATGATGAGATTTGAGCAAAAAAATGAGTTCAAAACTATCTCTATTGTTTAGAATTGCACTTGCAAGAGAGGCCTATTTGCATGAATGTGGAGGATATAAAATAATGCATTTTTAGATTTCCTTTGGTAGGCACATGTATGCCTACTAAACTAATATACCATAGAAATTTCAGCTGAAAATCACTAATTTAAACCACTCAATAGTATAAAAAAACCCTAAATGTCAAAGTGTGACAAATTATCAAAATTGACTTTTAAATATAAAATGATTTTAAAATTTTTTTGAAAAATAAGGATTACAATAACAAGAAAGATATCTAGAAATAGTTTTTTTGGTTTTGAAATCGGATTCATAATGCAAAAGTTATAGCGCTCCAAAAGAAAAACACAACGAAATTGGCAGGTGTTTCTTGCAATCACCCCCATATATTCTCAAACCAAGTGAGACAACCACAGTGATGGAAATAATTAAGAGCTTGAAAACTCCAACCAATTATGTTGGTGCAATCTACAAATGTCTAGAAGATGGGAAACTATGATACTTAAAGTCTCATGATTTCCATGTATTTATGCATCAAGTGAATGATTCAATCCCTCTGGGTTTTTTTTTGAAGAGGTATATATATTAGTGTTTTCAATATTTTTGTAACAAAGTTTGGAACATGAAATGAAGCAAAGCATGTACAAATGCATTGCTTGAAGGATCTATTTTGTTTGAGCAATGGAGGAAGAGGATTACTTAAAGCATGGATTTTCTAATTTTGATTAACTTAGTGATGTTTTGAAAGGTGTAAGAGGGGCAAATAAAGAATTTGATTAAGAAGTATATGCACATGCATGTTCTTCCTTTGGTTGTACAGAATGTGCTCACGGATGACGTTCGTCAAGTTGTGATGAAAGTGAGTCGAGTTTTTCAAAGATTATGCAAAAGAGAAATAAAGCTTGCAGATAGAGAAGCAAACATCATTGAGGCAGTTGACACTTTGTATTTACTAGAAAAAGAGTTCCCACCCACTTTTATAGACATCATGTTACATTTGATGATCCATTTGGTAGAGGAATTGTATATATGCAAGCTAGTTCATTGCCGATGAATATATCCAATAGAGCGGTAAATGAAGACATTGAAAGAGTATGTGAGAACATATGCCGGACCAGAAGCCAACATGGTAGAGGGTTATGCAATGTCGGAGACTCTAGGGTATTGCACCGAGTACTTACAATGATTCCAAGGAACATGTTGTCATGTCTGGGATGATAAAGAGGAGTAGAGAATGAACAATGAAGTTGTGCAAAGAAGAAGATGGGAATGACCATTGTCAGATCAAATGAAGGAATGGACACATGATTTTGTGCTTTCCAATTCAGTGGACTTGGGGGAATGGAGATAGTGAGTGAAACATTGTTCTGAATGTGTTTTAAAGAACAGACTGTCAAGTTTTTTTGTTAATAATACTCCATGTACATGTTGAAGAATATTGCGCATTCTTTGTAGAAATGATTTCAGTTATGTTTTCATTGCAAACGGAATGTTGGCAATGCCAATGTATAATAGAGGATGCACGGTAAGTGACACAGAATGTTTTAATAAAGAGAATTAGAAAGAGGACAACATGGTGGAATGAAATGGTTTGAGCTTGTAGTTTTTGTTGTTTTGTATCATGCTTAAGCAACTAGGTAGGCAATTGACTAACACATGCACACTCCTACTGGAAGTATATTGTTGCATTTGAAGAAAGATTCGGAGATCGAGAGGAGTTCAAGTGAAACTATGGTCCTCACCGTAGTTGAACATCTACAATACAATATACGGAGGAGTGTAGAACATTGCCAAAGTTTGCACAGTGGATATGAGAAGAAGTTGGGAAGGCTAATGAGGGACCGAACAAGCCAAGTATTGACGTTATAGAGGCATCAAAGTTACCAAAGACAATTGCAACATCTTATAGAGCCATGTATGCTCATGGAATGCACTTGTGGGTGGAAAGTGTAAAAGAAGAGAAAGTGACTTGTGATAGTGGAATAGCAGTTGCATTGTTGAGTCATAAAGGAGGAAGGGCATCCATTGAGCACCCCCATTGGGAAAGGATAGAGTATGTGGGAAATATTAAAGAAATTTTGGAATTCAATTACCGCAATCATTGTTGTGTCATACTTGTTTGTTCATAGGTGCAAGCAAAAGAAGGAGGAGTTGTTAGTAATGTTGTGCGAGACAAGTATGGATTCACATTAGCCAATTTTTTTAATCAATTGCCATTGGGACCCAAATCATTTGCATCTCCAACGCAATGTCAACAAGTGTTCTTCTCCGATGATGTTGATAGAAGAAATAGTAATGGAGGGGACTGGAAGTTTGTCTATAGAATAGAAATGAGAGGTCGGTGTGTGAAAACTGAAATGGAGAGGCCTGAGATCAATATGCTTGCAATAGGCAAGGATGTAGACTTTGTTGGTCTCCAAATTTAGTGCTTGGTGGAGCAGGTTTGTCTTCATAGAAATTGCATATGTATGAGACAATGTTCAATAAAAATAGGACATGGAGAATGTGGGCTTGACCTTATTTTGGCTTCTTCTGTTGTGAAATGCAAAAATGTGAACTGCCATGGTAGTAAGTCACAAGAAAAGATTTCTTCAGTTTGCAGAGGTGGACATTATAAGAAGAGTTTGACATTGAGAGCATATCTATTTCACAACTTATTTCAAGGAATTGTTATATTTCTAGTGGTTGCAAGTGATGACAGTGACGTTGAAGATGCATTCATATGTTTTGTCTACATGAAAGAAGTCGTAGACGATGTTCAACCACACTAGTATGTTGCATGCATACAAGTGAAAGTGTTATAGTTTTAGACGTCATAGACATAGTGAGTGCGGAATGGTCATTGTCATTGGTTGGTGACATGATTCACAACTAATTGTTGCACAAGTGTTCACATAATTGCTCGGTTTCTACACATGCGTCTGAGTGATGTACATTGTCTAGTGCCATCAATTATGTCCAAGAATATTCTTAAGTGTACTGGTTTCCATGTACATTGACAAACAACTCAAAGTTGTTGTAAGGGTGTTCATGATCACAAACCATGTTCATGAATTATTTGAGTAGGATGTAGCAGTGAATGAGAATCATGTTGAACAAAGTTGTTAGCCAAGAGTGGAGCAAGTAGAACTAGTACACATGACTGAAGGCCAAAAATACAATGGAATTTTGAGGAACTTCTTGCCTTCAGATGTATGAGACATTTTTGTCATTTGTCAATGAGAGTAGCATTGTATAGAGAGGGAAAAAACATAATGTTGTGGAAAACAATTTTAGTTGGTGAATGTATGTGCTGAATGCTTAAAAAAATTCGAAATGAGCGATAGTGAAGTTGCTTTGGCAATCTATCAACCTTAAAACTTGTGTTGGACAAAGTGAAATTACTTGAGTACGCTTACTACTGAATGAAATCACTATTCCAAGATGTAGATGAGGAGGTTAGTGATAAAAGTGTTGAAAGACTTGTTCCCATGTTTTGAACGCCATAGAAATGAAATTATTTGAACGTTGAACAAAATACTGTAATGCTGTGGAAAACTTGAAGAACATGTTATTCTTTACACATGAATGTAATAGAAAACATCGTAGTGATACATTGATTGCATTGTGCATGCCTATATAAACTTTTGTAAAAGCAAAGAATCATGCTTTTTAGCTAACAACAGAATTGGAAATAGTCATATATATGTCCAATAATGATTGCATGCCCACAATGAGCAAAGGGGTCCACCTTCTTTGAATTTATTGCAAATAGAAATCAAATGTCTTTTGTTGACAGGGCGATTTTAAACCCTTCCATGTAGAGTCATTGTGCAATCATGTTAGGTGTAATACTACTTTTATTTATTGTAGCAAGAATTCAAAACGTAGGTAGTGCGGTTTGATTATGTGTTATCGGAAGTTACGTACATTAGGAAAATTCTGAGCTATAAACAAGGTTGCGAATTTTGCACCCCTGTGGTGCAATTATGGAAAATAATAAAAATAAAAAATAATTTTTTATTTTTAAAAATTTGGAATTTGATATCGCACTACTAGTGCCACATCAATGACACGTCAAATTGACTATTTTTTTAATATTTTTTATTTCTTTTGTACTTGCATCACGGGTGTGTGAAAAATCTAATACTCACAACCTTGTTTACAGCTCAAAATTTTCCTAATGTCATGTTCTGCTAAACGTTTTTGTCAACGCATAAGGAATTGTCAAAGTTAAAACTATGTTGTACTTGCCATCCAATACAAAAAATCACATTTTAACAAGGATTTCAACATGCTTTTCTTCTAGTGTGCCATTCATTACTAGTGGATGATTCATTTGGTTTCTATGCCGCTTGGATTATGGGGTATGAAATATCTTGTTTTGACAAGAAAAGAGCTTTCAAATTTTGTTGAAGGTAGATTTCTACGAACCAAGACAACGGTGGGGATTTGCAAATTCATACTTGAAGACATTTTTAGTTGGTATGGGAGTATTGGCAGAATGAGGGCGGATAGAGGAGAATTGGATGCAATTGAAGCACGAGAGTTTTTCAATAGATATGGTGTGCAATTGAGGTTAACAACGGCTTTCAATCCCAAGGCCAATGGAAAAATTGATAGAGGCCATCTTCCTATTATTCAAGCATTGGTGAAGGCTTGTAAAGGAAAGCCTAATCTTTGGCCTAAATTGCTCCCATTTGCATTATAGGTGGAGAGAACCACTCACAGCATTGTCATTGGCTATATGCCAATTGAACTCATGTTTAGCCAAAAGCCTATTATGCCTACAACGGAATCAATGCCTACATGGGTGAATATGGATTGGAAAGATGGGTTTACAGGAGAGAGGTTACTCGAACTTTGTACCAAACAACTTGAGAGGTTGCCTAAAGACCAAAAGATGGCGTTGGAAAGGTTGAAGATTGCTAGATTGGAAAACAAAAAGAGATTTAACAAGATTCATAGATTGAGGACCAAACCAATTCATGTTGGAGATTGGGTGATTGTATTTGACAACAACCTCGATTCTTAGAGCTCCACGATAGCTTCCCATTCCCATAAAGGCAATTAATCTTGTCAGCGCTATCGAATTGTTGGTGGAAGACAATTTATTGGCTCTAGAAGAGTACTAATGATGGAATTGACGACAACTAGGAACATGCACGTTCAAAGTTATTCTCTCTTAGTGGGTGAGATGCCCATGATGTGCCAATTTGTGGCACTGTGTTGTTAAAATGCACTTAGACCATTCAATGGAAGTCCACATGCCCATACTATTGCCTACTTTTTGGACAACACAAGTCATAAAGGGTGCTTGTTGACTATTGTATGACTCTTGAATTACCTTCATAAGACATTCTAAGTCATTTTGTAGTTATGAAGAAGTCGCATGGAAGTCATTTATGTGAATCTTCAATAGATGCATGTGCATTGCCGAACCCATGTGCAATGCATGATGGCATAAGTGTTGTACTTTAAAATAGATCATGTAGAACTTAGGAATTGAAAATTTGCAATCCCCCAAAATCCTAAACCCACAATTTCAATTGTACTTGACAATATGGCGACATGCCTTGCTTTGTTTGTATTTGGCATAGAACCCTCACTTAAAATTGCTTGCCTCTCATGCTTTGAGGGCACTACTTGCCTTTTAAAGTTCATAAGCCCAAATCCCAATAACGTGAAAAAGGTTGCCTTGAAGAATGCGCTCTAGAATTTACACTCATGTCACAAAGATTTTCCAAGCTTCCTTGGATGGAATGCATGATCAAATTCATAACCCCAAAACCCTACATAGCACAATTGGTTATGACACACTCCTGCATATTTTTTCCTAGTATATTCTCTAATCTTCTACCTTTAAACAAAATGACTAGAAGAAGTAGAGGACTTTGTTGACGTCAAGTACCCCCTAGTCTTGCAAAACTCTTTTTTCAGTACGCTTAAAGTCATTCTTTAGTCACACTTCAGTGATATATATGACAAAGATGCACTCAACAACAACTATGCCTCCACGTTGGAATTCATTCCTACCACGTCAAAAACCCAAAGACGTTGTTGCTCAATCATGAAGGATGAAAGTAGCCCAACATTCCCTCCTCATTCCATAGTCGCAGACACAACTCTGCCTTGACTCGGACTAAGTGTTGATAGTGGTAGCGGTGCAATTAGGGAGCCCTAGTCATTTTGAAGTCACATTATTCATGAAGTCATTCTTTGCAATCATGTTTTTGGCCATTTCTTTATAGTGGGGGGACTCCTTCATGAATTTTGAGGGGTCCAACTTGGTGGTTCAGAGGGTTCTCTACCAATATGTTTGTAGCCCCTTGCGTTTGGAATTGGTATAGAATTGAAGAATTTCATAAAAGTTGGATGCTTGGTTTTTTGGAACATTAATTTGTGTCACATTGAATGTGATGTCAAGTGTATGGCTCTAAACCTCACTTGCATGTGATAGAGGTTATAGACATACCTATAGTTATACCCAATTTGGAGTAATTGCATGGCTTCAGAATCGATTTAGAGTGGCTTGACATTGATAGAGTAATTACATGAACCTATTGTGAACTCCATGCAAATTTCTTTAGTCAACATAGTTCCTTGATTTTTGAAATAGTCTTCATGGTGGATAATATTCTATCCCCTTTACTTGATTTGTTTTTTGTTTCTTTCATTGCCTATAATGATTGTTTCTTATTTCTATAGCTACTTCAAGTATGAGCTTGAAGTGAAGGGTGCAATCGAATGGAAGGACCTACGTCCATTCTTCTCATCATGGTTGGATCGCGATTCAAGGGACTGCATGTTCTCACCAAACCAACTATACACATTCACCATAGCTCACCTCAATGGAGGGGCGTGGTATTTGGACTATGCCGTAGCATTCATTCATTCGTTTGAAGTGCAACTACATACATATTTGGATGACAAAGGTGCCATCAATTTGAATGTAGATGAGTTTGCGGGCATAACAAATAGGCACAAGAGGAAGGCCACTGTGAGGAGGGAAGCTAATGATAGAAAAAAAGAGGCCCGCTTCCAAGTCCTTCTCATCACCAAGGAGAAGAAGGAAGCGGAGTGACTTGCCAAGTTGGTAGAAAAGGAGAAGGAAGAGAAGGCCAAGGCCAAAGGAAAGAAGAAGGATGAGACTAGTTGCTAAGTTCCAACATCCTTGATGGTGGACCAAGGCTTTGAGATGCAAGTCAAATCGTAGAGCAAAGTGAAGAGGAAGGCCACTCTCTCGCAACTCACAAAAGAGGTCATCACTCATGTGATAAAAGCAATTATCTTCACTAAAGACAAGTTGGTCAAGTACAAGAATTAGATTCTCAACATCTCCATTGACAACCTCATGGACGACATGGAGTCTAAGAGAGAGACTTGGTATAAAGAAGTCTTGGATTTCTTGAAGAAGGTATTCATTTTGGATATGACATTGAAAACATAGTTATAAATTTTCATTCACATGATCGTAGTTTGGGTTTAGAACTAATAATTGCTTGCACTATACATTAGCAAGTGTTGGCAGGGAAGCCTTCCATGTTTCATGGTATGCCACAAGCTAGGCTGGGGGTAGACATCATTTTTTTTTACTACCCAAAGAACTTGCCCATGCTTGGGTTGTCTTTTCCGCCAAATGAGGTGTCAGAATGGAACGAGAATGTGGGAGATGAAGCTCTACAATCCGCGTTCAATTTTCTTTCAATCATCTCCAAAACCACGACTACATCATAGTCTTCCATTCGTAGAGCATATCAGTGCTTTTCATTGGTGTGACAAAAAAATACCCTTAGAGTTGGGCCGATGGAGAGTGTATGAGACCTTTACCTAGTCCGCCTTCCAAATAATGGACTCCCTAAGTTATTTGCTACAAATTACTATTTTTAGACTCTACCCTAACCACACCAATTACACATGCATTGACACCACAAATGGACAATACAAATGGACCACCCCCATTGACAACAATATTTTAACAATACAAATGGAAAAAAATTAAGCATAAATTTTCGAGCTCATATAAATCAAACTCACATAACCAAAAAAACTCACAAATTTATCAAAATGCAATGAAAATTGCTAAACAAGTACAAGTTAAGAGATTTGAGGAACCTCGAAATCCATTGAGACCAACTGCCACTTAAATGACCACTCCGTCTTTGTTTTTGATTGGAATTCAATGAGTCTAGGCTTGTTGAAAAGCTGGCTTCACTATCCACCACCCCTCCAAATTTCAGCTCCATCAAAGATACTTTCCATTGTAGGTGTCCCCCCGAAGTTGGCAGTCTTGGTCGCCATTGACAACCAACCTCCTCTCAGTAAAATGCTTATTGCGTCTTCATTTTTTCTCAGATTCTACGAGCCTAGGATTTTTGGAAAGTTGACTTTACTATCTATCACTCATCCAAATTTCAGCTCCATTTAAGATACTTTCCATTGGATATCGCCCTCCGAAGTTGGCAGTCTAAATCTCACTCAAACTTCTACTTTCATCATTGTTTTTTCCCTCTTCTCACAACATGAGAGCTAACATTTTCGACAAATGTGCTAATTTTTAAACCTAACTCATCTTCTTCTTCTCACAACAACAAACATCTCTCTCTCCAAAAAACACAAAATGCAAGAGCTAAAAAAAAAAAAGAGGCAACGGGAGAAGAAGAGAGAGAGGGTTTACAAACCCTACTTCCCTCCATCTACTCAATGTCTACATCTACTTTCTTCTAGTCTTCTAGTCTTGATCTTCTAGTCTTCTAGTCTTCATCTCCTAGTCTTCTAGTCTATTAGTCTTCATCAACTTGTCTTGTAGTTTTGACCTTCATTTCTCCTAATTTTGTTTTCACTTCTAATTTTCAATTCATTTTGTTTTCAATCTATATTTTTTGTATTTTTTACTTTTTTGTTTCTAATTCATCTCTTATGCCATTTTCTACTTATAGTATTTGGTTTTGGTTTTGGTTTTGTATTTTTATGGTCGTTATATTTTTGATTTCCTATTTGATTATAATTTAGTTCTCCTAACTAGTACTATTTTGGTTATTCTTTTTACCTCATTTTATTGTTAGCCTAATTTGGATAACCCATCAAATCTTGTCTAAAGTCATTTTTAAATTTATATCCCCATTTTTTCCCTAGAATTTTTCTTTTGTTTTCTCCTAATTGCCTTTCCTAACTTTTAGCAACAATTTTCCAAGATTCCTAGCCTTATCTAACAGAAACTCACTAATGGATAATTGTAGTGTAATCCAAAGTACTAATACTTCTAACTTGTAAATTCATGCATAATGTTTATATTTTTCATTTTATAAAAGGTGAACCAAGATGGTGGTTTACAAAGCACCAAAGCAAAGTTGGATATTGCTACATTGTGTAAAGCATACAAGATGGTGAAGAAAAAGGAGTGGATGGGGATGAACCGCATGCACTTGACTTTAGCTATAGACAAAATAAAGATGGTAAAAAACATTCTATTTTTTTAGCTTCAAAAACCACTTCAAAATGCATTATATTCTTTGCAATTCTCATGTCAATTGTACACCTCTCTTGGATGCCTGTGTAGACGCAAAAGTTTGAAATCACCCTTGTGGTGAAGGACTTAGGCACGAAAGGGAAATCCAATTTCTCTTTCAAACACACTACCACGATGATCAAGGCTAGTGTCGACATCGCATTAGACGACATATTGATGAACTACACCCATCCAAATGATATGGCAATAAATAATAGAAAACCTTGGCAGGGGGCTTGCGAAAAAGAACCATGATTCTTTTAGATCCTCCTTGAAGCTATAAGCGTTGAAGAAAATTTGATTCTCAACTACACCGCATCCATTGGTTAGTATTCAATGCAAGTACTCTACATTCTGATTGTAATCATTCTACCATTTACATTTTTCAACTAATATATTTGAAATTTCTTGCATGCAAGTGCATCCATTATCACTTTTCATGGCACGAGCTACCACGTTGTGGCTTTGGAAGAGAACAAGTACATTTTTGATGCCATCTTTAAACCCATGCCGAAGTCCACTTTGACTAGAACAACATTACTACCACCACTGTCAGTTATGGTTTCCTAGGATTTGGATGACATGCCCGTGGTGCTTCAAAAATTCATTTGAAAGGGAAAATTTAGTAAGTAAGTTGGCACTTTTTAAATTCATTCTTTACATGGTGACTTCCTCGTTCCAGAACTCTAATATGGTGCCATTTTTGTTTGTAATCATTGAGGATTGATGTCAGTAGATGCTATCATGAAGAAACAAAGTCTTTTCTTTAGTCCAAAGAAGACTTTTGAGCTTGTAGTTTATGCCAACCAAATGGCAACAACCTTTGCAGATTTTGGTTGCCCTAAACCAAAAGGCTATAAAGACACTTATGCTCTAAATGTCCTATAGTTTATAGATGGGTCTACATGTGAGGGTAGAGAGTCTTCAAACTCGTCTAAGACTATGACTGAGAACACAACAACTTAGATTCACAAGATTGACATATCTCGTAAGTCACGCTATTGTATGTTGATTTCTATGATGATTGGATTCGTGTGTTTTACGGATATAATTATCTTAGTCATGTGTTATTCTAATTTGCATTTTTTATTGAAAGACTTTCATCTATTTTTACTATATTTTGTTGTTGAAAAATCAAAAAATCAAAAAAGGTACAAGGGCTTGAAATTTTGAAAAATAAACTCTAAATTGTATGAGATTTTACTTTTTTGTGTCCATGGTCATAGGTCCCTCATTCCTTTTTTCTTGAAAAAACTTTTTCCCCCTCATAGGCTCATGGGCTCAGAAGCTCACACTCTGAGGCTCACATGCTAGCAACCTTGATCTTATGTCTAGGGCTTTACTTAAAAACTCACTTAAAAACTCTTTTTCTTATACTAGTATAATATTTAGTATTAGAAACACCAATAGTTTCTCCAAATAGTAAATTCTTGAATGGTTCACAAATTCTTTTGAATTTGTGTACTAGGATAGTAATTTCCCAACTTGTAGTTTAGTTTTGAATATCAATATGGAAGGACAAACCAATGCCTTTGGAAAAAAACAAAGTAAGTCCTATTTAACCCATAAATTTTCGAAAACTTCTGTGAGCTTCTAGTAATCTACTATAATTGAATAGCAAAACAAAATCTTCAAAAGTTTTATTATTTTTAAAAATTATAATCATACAAATTTGAACTAGACATGTTAGAGATCACACACGAAAATAAAACATATCATTATGGATTGTAAATTTAAAGATTAGAATGTTTGATCATGAGGATGGTAAAACTGCCAAGGTCGTTAGAAATCTTACAGCTTTCTTTTTACATGTGACATCCCAAATTGTGGTAATTCAAAAAAATGGGATTCGAGGGCCTCATATAAAAACTACAAGCAATTCATAGTTGTGCAAAATGTGCTCTACAAATTTGTACCATTAATTTCTAATGTGATTATTTCTCTAAGATATTATGTATTTTAGACTCTTTTCTAGTGTCAACACTACACAAAGCCAAGATTGCAATAGACACCCTTGCAAACAAATTTGAATACAATAAACTTTGTGAATCATTTTGGAAATCGATTCTTTCATGTTTATAGAAGACTTCTAAAACAATTATTCAAAAGTAGATACTACAAAAATTAGAGATATAGTTAGCTTTTATTTAAATTCAATGTATGCGAAACACCAACATTTGGCACCTTAGACATTTAATGGTTAAAGAGGGTTCAAACTGGCCGAAATTATTGTTGAAGGGCAAACTACAACGAAAAACTATTTGCTTTGACTAGTGTTTGGCAGTTACCTTTCAATAGCATAAGACCCTAAACCTTAGAATATCCTAAATCCTAAACCCTGTTGAATGCCTAAACCTTGGAATCTATAGAATGCAAAGCCTAGAATCTTATAAAGGAATCACTAGAACTCTATGTTCATTTCCCTTTTTAGATAAGAAACGGACACTTTGCTCCCTATTTTTATTATAAAGTGAATGGAGACAATGAACAACAACCATATTTACGCTGACAATGGCATGAAATGATCAGACATTTTACTATTTCAAGGAAAATTTAGACATATTATTCTCCTTAAATTATAGAGGGAATGTACTAGAGACAATAATTTGTGCACAAAAAATTATTAAGAAATTGTAAAGCGCATAAGAATACAATGTACTCTATGAACATCTAGAAAGGTTAAAAACAATTTAGACTTTGGAGTGCTTTTAATGTAAAAATTGAATTTGCAAGGCACTATTGACTTTGAAGAAAGTAATGGGATTATTAAATGCCACCAATCCTTTGATGTTGTCTTGTCAATGAACAGTAGCCAAGATTTGAGAATTTTAGTAAGTGGCCACAAATGTCGACATGACACTAATGAGCTCAAACGTCTTAATTTAAGTTCTTGCCATTGTCACTCCCACCAAAAGTCATCAACATCTCTCAACGTGAGGCTCTTGTAATCCTTCTCTCATTTTTAGAGGACTTTGTGCAAATCTATTTGCATGCAGTGGCTTTCTTGCACACTAGAGTTTTATCGTCTTTCAAAGAATACAACATGCAAGAGTGTTATTTAAGAGTTTTTTGTAGAGGCACATTGTGTTTCGAGTAAGACATCAACATTTTTTTTATCATTCCAAGGATTATCAATTAGTTTAGTGCAAGCTTAACCTTTTAAGCACATTCAAGTCTTTCATGTCTACCAAGATCACCTTGTAGTTCATTCGAGAGTTTGTTGTTGAATGATGAAAGACTCCTTAATTGTATACCAAATTCATGGATTGTCTTGTTTTTTGATTGTTGTCCTTTTGCAATGTATCACTACTTTCTACAATTTTCATATGCTCGATCATTGTTTTCTCGCCTTATTGAATTGCATAGGGATACTATAATAGTAAGAATTATCCAATTTTACTACTAGAAAATTAAACAAAGCGGTGTCGAAAACGAATACTGAGTTCCATAAAATCCAAGACAAAATAGATCAGCTCAACCTTACTCAATAGAACATTTAGGATTCTAGATTAGGTCAATCTGAATTGAATTGACATGTACATAATGGATTTAACTCTAACATGTACATATTTAGGTCGAGTCAACCTAAATATTATATCTTTGATGATTTACTTAGATTTAGTTTATTGAACTCTTTAAGTATAACAACAAATTACATCGACTCAATCTAAAATGAAGTATTACATATTTCACTTCTTTACAACATACTTATTCAACATTATATTCATTAAAATGGGAGATCGGCAACCTTTTAAAATAATATTACCCATTTGTAGATCCAAAAATTGAAGTGGAGCTGAATTTAATTTAAGTTGAAGGGAACTCAATTCTTTAGTTGCAAGTTGCAATTTCCATTAAAATGAGAGTTTAAAGTAGTTGGAGAGTCTTTTACAAATTATAGTTGACATTGATAGTTGTGATTTCCCATATAAATAAATATTGTGCTCCTTGTTGAACACAGTGAACCACCATATTGGTTCACTATTTAAAAATCCAAAAATATAAACATTAGGCATGAATTTATAAATCCGGAAGTGTTAGTACTCCGGATAAAGCCATAACCATCAATTAAGGAGTTTTCCGCTAAATAGCAATGGAAACTTCGTGAGGTTACGGCAAGATGCTAGAAAATGCAATTAGGAGGAAATTAGGGGAAATTCTAGGGAAAAAATGGGGAGTTAAAACTAAAAAGAGGTTAAGCAAGATTTGGTAGAGTAACCAAATTAGGCTAACGGTAAAATGATGAGAAAATGAAAACAAAAAATGAAAAATGAAAATGAAAACAAAAGACTAGAAGTAGGAAATGAAACTAAAAGTAAATTGAAAACCACAAAAATAATAAATAAGAAAAAACACAGAAGGAGTTAGTTAAACTAAAACTATGGCTAAAACACTAGCATAGTGGATAAAACACTAAAATAGGGCTAGAAACACTAAAATAGGATTTTACAGTAAGTTAGAGGGTTTTACAGTAATTTAGGGGGTGGAACACAAAAATAGAGCAATTTACACTAAATTAGCGGATTTACAGTAACCTAGTGCGATTTGCACTAATTTATCGCATTTTGCACCAAATTAGTGGATTAACAGTGAATTAGTGTAGGATGAAAGTAGTTTAGAAAAGTAATCTGTTAGGAAGTTGGATATAGGCAAAATTAGGGTTTGGAGCCCTCTCTCTCACAACTCTCTCTCAATTTTCCCACCTTGGTCTACATGTGTGTTGGAGAGCATTCTTGGTGATGAAGGGCGTTTTGAAAGCATGAGAAGCTAGGGATTACGATGAGGGAACCAAAGTAGGACAATTTGTCGAGTAGGTCACCATTTTATGAGAAAAAATGGTGAAGGAATGATGGGAGTGAGGTCAGATGGGAATTGGAGTGGAGAGAATTAGGGTTTTGATGAATTGGGAGGGGACTGCCAACTTTGGTGATTGATTGCGGGAGATTGGAAGAGAGGAATGGGCTGAATTTTTGGGAGGATGGAGAAGAGAAAGTCAGCTTTCCAACGTGACCAGTCTCGACCAATTCCAAGCAAGGACGAAGACGGAGCGGCCGATTTAGTGCGAGGAGGTCAAGCCGCTACCGCCACGGAAGATCGACGACTTTGGCGAGCGACTGTGGGAGTTAGGCGAAGCGGATCAACATGAATTTTTGGGATGATGGAGAGGAAAAAGTCAGCTTTCCAACAAGACTAGTCTCGACCAATTCCGAGCAAGGACGAAGCCGGGGCAATCATTTTAGTGGGATAAGGTCTGCTGCCCATCTAGCGGCAGTTGATTCTGAGTATTTCATCTTTTTTTTTTCCTTATGATTCAACTGAATCCAAATGTAATATTAATTACAATATAATATTTTCTTATCCATCTTGAAGCAATAGTTCTATGACTTGCATGCAATGTTCTTGTGGGGTGTGAATGTGTAGAGGGTCTATGAGGATTTTCTTAGGGTTTTAGGGCAAGCGCAAAAGCGCTGCCCAAATTGGGGGTGGAATTAGGGTTAGGATATGGATTAGGAAATTGAAGGAAGAAACTAATTGGCCTAAAAAAAATGGGTGAATATGTTAGGGATGGGATCTATGGAATTAGGGAAGTCTTGGGCATCAATTTAGGAAGTTAGTTGGGAATTGGGGTGGTTGTGGTGTGCTGGAATTTAATTTCAGGACACCGAATTGACCCATTTGGTGCCCAAAGGGCAAATTTTAGGCAAAATTAGGCCTAGTAGGTTGCCCTAACCTCCCAAAGTGGGTACTAGGGTCATTGGAGGATTTTAGGGTGCATATTAGGATGGTGTAAGGGTGCTGCCCTCATTTCACTTAGAGTAGTTTAATGTTAAAAAATTGATAAAAAAGTATTTAGGAGTCCATTGCTTGGAAGGCAATCTAGGTAGGTGTCCCATACACTCCCCGCCGGCCAACTCTAGGGGGTTTCTTTGCCTTACGGTGAAAAAGCCTCATAAACACCAAGTCGTAAGTTGAATGGTTGGTTGTAAGAGGCTATTTATCTCATTCAGGTGGTCTAAATTTGATTTCCATTGAATTCATACGAGCGGTTATGACATATACATGACTTGGAGTTGCATAGTAAGCTTTGCAAGCAAGCAAGTTGTAACAATAGACCAACCCCAATCCCTAAGCTATGACAAGTGCTTAATGCATTAACAAATTTAAAAATGGTCTTATCTACTACCAATTTCTTGGAATCATATTATATTTTCAAAAAAGAATTACAAAGTCCAAAAATAAGAAAAACAACATCCACATAGAGAAAAATCAATATATAATATAATAGTAAATATATTAAATTCTATGTATAAGTGCATTTAGTGAGCAAGATGCTTTATATAATATAAAAAATGGTCCCTATACAAATCTATAAAATCAAATCAAAATACTCCAATCTATATTATCTACTCTACAACACATGATATAAAATCATATAAAATTATCTTAAGTTATGAAAAAGCAAAACCATGGACAAAAACACCACATACAACCCTTCAAATGTAGTTTCAAATACTACAAAGTATTATCTACTACTAACTAAAGCATCCTTCCCTTCCAAAATCAAGCCTTCTATAAAGGCTTTGAAATTTGGTACTTCCCCAATAAAGTGAGGAATTGTAAGCATTGAATCCACATCCATGAAGGACTTCATAAAGGAGGGGAAGGTGGGAAAGTTCTCTTCTTTCAACTACATACTCCACCTTCCAAACAAAGCGTTGATATTATCATGCATGTGACCAACCAACATAAAATTCACATAAACCTTGCCAAATATCTTCTTAGTAGTAAGAAGGGACGAGATTGTAAACACCAATCTATTCTTGTTGTCCCCTATGACATTGTCCATTTGAACATTCAAAACTAGAATCAAATGAGTTGCCGAAATTACAACTTTGAGCATTGGTTGAAGTAATGATTTCCAAACATTATAAGAAATCTACATTTTTGGCTATGTTTGACAACTAACGCATGATGTCTGACAAAACATGACGATGTCAAAGGGCAACTAGCCCAAGAAGGTAGAATATTTTAGATGTTGGGGAAAACATTGGCACATTACTATAAAACTAAGTTGATGTTATGATTGACGTTGATGTTTTATTTGATATGATTGAAGACATGTTGATGTTTTTTGAAATGCCAAAAAAAATGGAGACTACCACATCAACAAGGAGACCCATTTTGACTATAGGTAAGTCAGTAAAAATTACTATTGTATGTGGTAAAAAGTTGACCATATGTGAAAAATTTAGGGGAAGGGTAGCCACATGGCTTACCCTACCAAAAAAAGGAAATGGATGGATGTGCACCATGGATGAAAAAGAGATGGTCTTTAAACAAGCGGGTGGTCAAAAGTGAAACAAACAATATGGGATATGTAAAAGAAGAATTGTGTTCAATGTAAAATATCTGAAACAACATCCGGATGTCTAAAACAATGTTTAGATGCCTGAAATAGTGTTGAGATGTACAATGGTCAAGTTCCCATATTCTAGTTATCCCATATCTTTTGTCTCACCATAGATGAATAATGAATATAAATATGACCTTTGTTATCTTCATTTTCACTAACTTTTAATGAAGGAATTCCTTCATTTTGCCATCAAAACTTCTCTTGATGGTAGATGGTAAGTTTTCTTCAATTCTTGTTGAATTCAAGAAATTTTGCTTGTTTATTTTATTTTTAATCATTCTTTCTTTTTGATTCTTCCTGATAGGTATTATATGCACAAATTGATGTCTCAAAATATGAAATGAAAATTTTCAAATGATATAAAAGTGTGTTGATTAGGCATGCCACGTCATCATCTTTGGTTATTACATCGCTTTTCCCGCCGCTCATCAAAGTGCCATGTCATAGATGGTCTAGATGAAAAAAATCCCTCATGGCTCTCCTCACCTACATGGCGCTTACATGGTGTCCACGTGCCACATAGTAGGGATCTTGGAAGATTATGTTTTTGTGATGTTAGAAAAAACAAGCTCAAATGGGGCATGTCTTTTTAGATTTTACCATGTTTTTGGCCTGTCCATTATAACGAATTTTAGGTGACATCAACATTGATTGCTTCCGTGTCAAATTGAATGTCCTTTCATGTTTTCTATGATGTCCAAAAAAACTCAAGTTTCTTATAGTGAAATGTCTACACCTTGTAGTACCACGCGAAATAGAGGAGCAAAGCTCAATCCAACAAACAATTCCTAGGAGGAGTATGTTGTAGGTAGTTTGAGGTCCACAAGAGCTTTGTTAATCCTACTATGTAGTTTGAGTCTTGAAGGAAGATTTGAAGACCGTAATGCAAGTAATACACATCACTGTGCTTGTGAGCAATCTTACTCATCATTGAGACCGATAGCTTCACAAGTCCTTCAAGTACCATGCTCTTGTGGAAGCACACAAGGGAAGCCATTTTTGCATGATCCATTTTTTCAAGCATTTGTGAGAGTACAAGCTTGACCTATAGTCGTTTGTATAATATTGGTCTCTATGTGCTTGAGTTGCAACCAAATGTTTTTCTAAGAGATGGATCAATTTTTGTAGTAAGCCAACGCTAGCGGTCCTTTGTAGAGTGTTCAATCTAAGTATCACATTTAGAACAATGCACAAAATTATCCCAGACCTCATAGTTGTAAAAGCTTGCTCTATAGTAGTAGACTAACTTAATAGGCCAAGCTATTAATGAATAAATTTGCTTTTGGGATATGCCCACTTCAAAATGTGTCTTCAAAATGTGCATTGCTACCTGAATGTTTTGAGAGGACATTGGCACTGAGGATAAGATTTGAGCTCACATTGTGACAAGTACCTTCTCCAACAAATACACCCTCATCATTGTAAAGAGTGGCGCACTTTATATTTTGAAGATGACACAAAAGCCCTTTGCCTTCTAGATGACCAACATTCCCTCAAGAACTTCGAATTCGTCATCCCATAAGTCCATTACGTCAACCAGTATGGCATTGGAGTCCACAATATCTGGAGAAAAAATATAAAGGGGTTAGTTAGGAATTAGACACAGAACAAGAGCAACATTGGGTATAAATAAATAGACCACAACATTTCAAGTCGACTCAATCTAAACTAAATTCAACTCAAAAAATGTTTAGAATAAATTTGCCTTGTGCCTAAAGACAACAATTCAAATCGACAAGAGTTGAATTGCACACAAGTCCAAAGATTCTTCAAAATGTTAACTTAGGTCGCCAAGAATTGAATTAAATGTAAGCCCCAAGGATTTTTCAAGATGTCAATGTAGGTCAGCAAGACCTAAATTGCATGCTATATGATACATGCACATGGCAAAGTAAAGGAAGTAGAGGTATTTCTATTCAACTCGGATTGACCCAAATGGTCTTCGGTTTTACGGCAAGAAATATGGGAATCCTTTTACACACACAAGACATTCTAAAAATGAAGGAACTCAATGTCCTTGCAAATGCAAACTCTATCAATATACTTGACAGCATACAATAGCATAAAATGAAAAGCATATCCAAGAATTTTCATCGGCCTCAATGCTAATAGTTATTTCTGAATGGTATTTTCCTAGCAAAAGTAGACTATGAACAACGGAACCCTAAATCAGAATCATAAAATGTCCTTGTACTTCATATGGAGTATACAAAATAGTACCCAAAACTACAAGCAATGGTGCACCTTCTACAACAATGATGCACTCGAGGAACTCCATGTAGAATACAAAGAAATTGATGATTGAAAATGTGACACAACTATGAAACAAAACAATTCTAAGTGCAAGCAGAGGTTTATACAAAGTTTAAAAAATGAAAGAAAAACCTCTTCAAAGGCATGTCTAGACTTGTCAAGGACCTCTTGGCGGTGAAAAAAAAGCACCAAAGTAGATGGAGTTTGAATTGCCAACTGGCGTCTGTATAATGAGCATCCATTCATGGAATTCTAAAATTTCCTTATAGCTATAGAACTAGATAAGGAAGCGGAATTTCGGTAGTAATAATTTTTTTTCCAATTTTTCCAATTTGCAAATCTTATGGTAAGGGGTCACTTTATGGACCTCCTATCCAACAATGCTAGAGTGTGAGCGTTGAGCAACGAGCGATTAGATTTGAATGCTCGCTGCGAGGATTTTTACTAAAAATAGACATGTTAGAGTAATAAATATTATTGTCAAATCTAAAAATAGTAATGTCAAAAACCAAAAATAGAATAAATTACAAAAGAATTTTGCAAATTTTTTATTTAAAATAATCAATGTTGCAATGAAATGTTCCATGAAGGGACATCCATTCATCCATGTATGAATGAACTTCATCCATGTCATCCATTCATCATCCATCCAAGAAAGACTTCATTTGTACATTATAGTATATATTAGACTAGAAAATGGAGTTTAATTTTTAAATTTTTTTTCCAAAAACAAAAATTTACAAAAAGCCTTGAGATTTGCATTGTTGACCACAAAATCTATTAACTATTTTGAGTCTAGTTTAGTGCTCCTCGAAACCAAATAGCACCTTCATGGTTCAATTTAAATGTAACAACTAATCCTACATTGCAATTTGGTTGCGGTTTAAAGTTCTTTGGAATAGAAGAATACCATTAAGGTTCATCTAGAGAAATGTAACAAACAATTTATAGTGGTTCATGAATTTCTTTTTGAAATTTCAAAACCATTCATCTAGAAACATTGACTTTATACACCAAATATTTATTTTTTCACCACCTCTTCATGAGCCTCTTTGGTACTGAAGAGGCTTCTTTCTACACATTGGATTCAACTTTTTTTTTCACGACCTCTTTATAAACCTCTTTGGAACATGACTTTTGCTTTATTGAAGATGTCGCTTAGTTAATTATCTTGATAATATGTACATCCTTGGACAACAACACTAAAGTGTGAGCAAGGAGCAACAAGCCAACAAGCAATGAGCATTACCAACTAGCATTTAAATTTAAGCAATCATTCAAACAATAAGAATTTTTTTACTAGAAACAAACATATCAAAGTCATAAATTATGATGTTAGACCCCCAAATAGTAATTTCTATATTATTGAAATAAAAATTATTCAAGTAGAATTCAAAAAAGTGAATTAATTGTTGAAATTTTTTAATTTAAATTGGTTGATTTAGCATTCAAATGTTGTATATAGGGCCAAGAATGATAGCCTAGCCTCTCCTACAACAAAACAATATTGCCATAGAAATGATGTGCAAATGAATTTCATCCATGTCATGCATTCATCATCCATCTAGAGAAGGCCTTATTTACTCATTGCAATACGTGTCCTACAATCCTATGGTTCTCCCTATCCATTTTTATGACTGTCTTGGAAGTGAAATGTACAAACCTTACTACCAAGTGTATACTTACTATAAATAAGACATTTTGTTCATTGTATTGTTCTTTAACTCCTGAAGTCCTATTGTTCCTACTAGGGACAAAATAGATTTCAGGTAGGTTTTTTATGAGCTCATTTTGAGGCAAAACTTTTTGAAACTTTCTTGTAAGGTAGAAAAACTTATATTATGTCTAGGAATATGATTTTCATTTCAATTGGTACCTAGGAGCAATAGTTGTACCACAATAACTTCAAAATACTAAAAATAGGGTGACCATTGACCAAGCAACAAAAAAAATCCACAGAATTTTTTAATAAATTTTTAATATTTTTCTCTCATAGATTAAACTTTTGTCTAAATGGGAGGCTTTGATTCATTGGATTTGGATTAGTGTTGTAAAAGGTATAGAACTTCTTGTTTTGTTGGCAATGAGAGTATCTTCTTGAAAAAAAATTCCACTTTGAATGCAAATATCTTTCAATCTATATGGTCAAACATCACAAAAATTTTACCATATGATTCAAAATAAGTGTAGTGCAAGATGCTAGTATTAGATTCTTAAAAAAATAAATTTTAAATTCTTGGATGAATGTAGTACAAATGGCGGTTTCGATTGTTTTTTGATAGAAAAATGGTCTTGGGACTTTAAAGGTTAATAAAAATCATGTATTCTTCATTTTCATTTAAATAATACAAGACCAACTCAAAAAAACATGTCAATAAAAATTCTTATCAAAAGTCCCTCCAAAACTTAGAAAACAATTCCAAACACTTTGTCAATCAATGAATAGAAAATAATGGGAATTTGCTCTTGGGTTGGATATTATGGAATTTTAAATTATTATGAATGGTGCCAACATTTTGGCAAAGGTCTTTTGGTCGTGAAAGACACTTCAAGGACCTAGGAACTTTGAGACACCTTTCAAGTAATTATAGATAAATAATCCCTAGTATCTTTTTTTGAACTTCCATTGAATTAGGTTCTATTTTTTTCCAATTTTTGTTATAGAGATTGCAAATATTTGACCAATGAAAGAAAATCTAGTGGAAATGGGTTTAATTTAATTCCTAAAGGGTTGAAGGTGTTTGGAAGAGAAAAAGTCCAAAACTACCAATTTCTAAAATTAAAGAAAAATATATTTTCTTCCTAAGATCCAAAGATAGAGCCAATACTTGAAGCCAAAGGACCCTCCATCTATTAATTTGGGAAGGTATTTGAACAGTCATTTAAAAAAAATTCAAAATATTCTTTTTCAATTTTTTTTTTATTCTGTAGATGGCTCCATTTCTTGGTACCAAAGGACCTTCTTTCTATTAATTTGGGGATTATTAGAACTATGATTTTTTTTAAATTCAAATTTCTTTTCAAAAAAATATTAAAACAATAATAATAATTCAACATGCAACTTCTTGAATGCAAGGAGCCATTTCGTGGTGCCAAGGATACCTTTCAATTCATAGGGGGATTATTTGAAGATCTTTATTTCATTGTAATGGTCCCTCCAAGCTAAGGGAAGGCTCCTTGGAGTCCATAGAAGGTTCTTTGGCTTCGAGAAGCCCATCCCCAGGGCAAAAGGGCTTCCTTATAATTTTCTTTGGTATGTCATTAGATATTCTTTTGGTACTACAAAAAGCTCCTCATATCTGAGGAGCCATTTTCTAGTTCCAAGAGTCTCTTCCTTAATTTTTTTGGTATGTCATTAGATAGACTCTTAATGCTATAGAAGGCTCATTGGAACCCAACAAAGGCTCTTCGGATTTAAAGAGCCCTTCTTGGTGCACACAACTCTCCAAAGAAGGCTTTTTGAAACCTAAGAAAGGCTGCTCCTTGGAACACAAGGAAGCCTTTCTTTGGTGACAAAGGCCTCTCTAAGGAAGGCTCCTTGAATCTGAGGAGCTATTTCTTGGTACCAAAGGGCTTTCCAAAACAAGGCTTTTCAAAACCCAAGAACCCTTCGTTGTTGCAAAAGGGCTCTCCAAAAGAAGGCGCCTTGAATCCAAAGAGCCTTCCTTATTGCCAAAGCGGTATTCCAAAAATGGCTTTTTAAAACCCAATGAAGGCTTCTCAAACAAGGAAGGCTCCTCAAATTCAAGGAGTCCTTCTTTAGTACCAAAGGGCTCTCCAAAAGAAGCCTCCTTGGATAAGAGGAGCCCTTCTTGGGTGCCAAAGAGATCTCATAAAGTAGGCTCCTCATATTTGAGAAGTGCTTCGTTAGTGACAAATGGCTCTTCCAAAGAAGGCTCCTCGGATTGGAGGAGCCCTTCTTTAGTGTGAAAGGGATCTCATAAGAAGGTTCCTTGGATTGGGAGAGCGCTTCTTTGGTGCCAAAGGACTTTCCCAAAGAAGGCTCCTCGATTCCGAGGAGCCCTTCTTTGGTGCCAAAAGGTTCTCTCAAGGAAAGCTCCTTGTAACCCAAAGAAGTCTCCTGGAATCCAAAGAGCCCTTCCTTGGTGCTTAGGGTTACTAAAGTATGAGCGTTGAGCAATGACCATTTTTTAAAAATATTGTTAAAATTTTTAAACTTTCCACCATGAGATGCCTCTAATTGTGGTTTAGGGTAAACACTTATGCAAATAACTAAGTCTAAAGAGGATGAATGGCGATGAATGGGTTTAGATGAGTTTTTTATAGTTAACATTGTTGGATGAAATACATATATTGTTTAGTGCATTGGATGATGATTGATGAATAATTATTGAATGGGACTACAAATTTAGTTGTTTAAGATAAGGATTGATGTCTAAGTCCTTTAAATCGAAGGTAGAGATCCTCCCTCTATTAAGTTGGAGGGTTATTTAATCCACAACTTGAAATTTCAAAATTTCAAAACTATTTTTTTTGAAAAAAAAAGTTCAAAAAAATAAAATAATGTAGCTCAGATGGCTCTTCAAATTCAAGAAGTGAATTTGGTTTCAAGTTGTTTTTTCTTCCTAATTTAGCATAGGGACCCTCGGATTCCAAGGAGCCCTTCTTAGTGCCAAGATAAGGCTCCTCAAATTCAAGGAGGAAATTTAGTTTTCAATTTTTTCTTTTTTTTTCAAATTTAGCAAACGGCTCCTCAAAATTTGAAGAGCCCTTCCTTGGTACCAAAGGGCTTTTCCTTAATTTTTTTGATATATGATTAGATAGACTCTTGGTTCCATAGAAGGGTCCTTGGATTAGAGGAGTCATTTTTTAGTACCAAGGGACTCTCTCTAATTTTTTAGTTGTGTCATTAGATAGACTCTTGGTGCTATAGAAGGCTCTTTGAATTAGAAGAGTCATTTCTTGGTGCCAATGGATTCTACCTTATTTTCTAGTATTTCATTTAATAAACTCTTGGTGCAATAAAAGCTCTACAAATATAAGGAGCCTTGTCTTGGTGCCAAAAGATTGTCTTTTTATTTTTTGGGTGTCATTTGTGAGACTTTTGGTTTTTTGTTAAAGTCTTTTAGTACCATGGAAGTATGTGTTGGATCTTAGAAACCTTACCATGATGCCAAGAAAATCTCCCTTAATTTTTTAGGTATGTCATTAAAAGTACTTTTAGATCTTTGTGAAGGTCCTCAAGAGCCAAAGGAAGGCTTCTCAGATCAAAAGAGACATTTTTTGGTGCCAAAGGGACTCTTTCTTAATTTTTTTGGTATTAGGTTTTCTTTGTTAAGGTTTTTTGATGCCATGCTTGGGAACCTCCCTTGGTGCTTAAAAAATCTCTTGAAATTTTTTTGGTTGTCCTTAGAAAGATGCCTAGTTTTTTTTGAAGGGCTCCTAGTACCATAGGAGGGCCTTTTGGAGCCTAAGCCCTAAGAACCTATCCTTGGTGCCAAGGGACCTATCCTCAAAAGAAGTTGGAGTGTCATTTTGAAGAATTTTTAATTCTTTGTGAAGGGCTCAAGGTGCAAGGGAGGTACTCTCTAATCCTAGGGACCCTTATTTGGTGCCACTAGCACTACTTGCAAAGCATATATAGTTTGGATATTGATTTAAGCACCATTTGTACTTTTTTAAGTACTAAATACAATAGTCAAAATTCTCGCTTTATTTTGTATCTTAGTATTTCAACTACTCTTATTCTTATTTAGGAATGTTTCACCCCATGAATAGTCATTCATCTCTAACTAATGAAAAATTAGTCCAAGTGTAGGTCTTCAAGCTTAGTTTATGTAGACCATGTTTCAACTAGTAATCATTTAATCAACCAATGTCCATGATTCTTATGAAGATAAAGAGGAAGACACAAATGTTTCAATGGAAACTCAATCAAAAATGAGAAAGATGTAGAAAGAAGTATGGAAAAAAAATTTGAAGGCATGTACAAAAGAGCAAGAGGAAGTACTAGGTTGCCTGATTTAACCTTGTTGCATAGATACGCTATGCCCTCAAGGGGTCTGGGATCCTTTAATCTTTATTTCTTCTATCAAAAAATAGTTTTTTTTATCAAGAGATTATTCTATCTTTCATCTTTTTATATTCTTTAGAAAAGATTCTTTGAATGCCAGATTTTTGAAGTAAATTTTATTCATTCTTATCAGTGGCTTAACTTCTAAGGTCCCAAAGCCTTATTTTCATCAAAAAAACAAAAAAAAATTTCATTTCTATTTCAACTTTTCATAAATGAATTCTATAAGTTATTTTTTCTAGAAGATGCTTTGATTCCACAAAAAACAAGATTGTCCATAACTTTCTCAACTTATAGTAGTTTAAATAGAATTAATCCAAGCTTCACATGTATACTAAAATATAATCTTTGAGAAAAAAATGAAAAATGAAAAAAATTCAACTTTTTGTGATTTTTTGGGTGCCACCCCTTGAACTACATTTTAGACTTAGAGTCATATAACTTTTGCTCCTAGGCAATGATTGAAATAAGAAATATATTTCTAGAAAGCTAATGTGATTTTCTATCTTCAAAAAAAGTTAAAAAACCACGATAAGAATTGAGGCCACACAAGCCTATTCTAAATCTCAAGGACTTTGGGACTTTAGGACTTTAGGAGTCAACACATATGATTGAGGTTCCATGCACAATGTAAAAAATATTATATATTTTTAGCTCACAGATAGTAATTGGAATATGTGTGGATTGAATCTATTTCTTTCAAGTTTCACTACCAACAAGTTGGTAAATCTAATGGCAAAATGGAATTAGAACTCATAAACATTGGTGTTAGCATAGGAATAAATTTATCAACCTTAGACCTCTGTAATGCTAGAAGGAAATTATAAATTTTCATTGGAAACAATACCTTCCTTAAAATGGTTTTATAATGCCATGTAAATACAAGTCCCTAGTTTCCAAAAATCTATCTATCGTCAATTTAAGGTACTTGGACATCAACCCTTATCTTAAACAACTAAGTTTTTAGTCCCATTCAATAGTAATCCATTATGTAATGCAATGAACAATATATTTATTTCATCCAACAAAGTCAACTACAAAAAACTCATTCAAATCCATTCATTCCCATTCATCCTCTTTAGACTCATTCATAGCCATATCTTTTCACAGAACTACAAATATAAACATCATACTTATGTTGAGAAGTTCTATAATTTCCACAAGTTTTTCCAGAAATGCTCATCACTCATTGCTCAATGCTTTATGTTTGTTGCTCCGTGCTTATACTTTTGCAATGTTGCATCCTTAAATCCAATGATGGATGAAGGACTATAATTTTTTCTTCTTTCCTATCTTTGAGCCTTCCATTTAACAAAGCATAGTCTTCAATTTCTAAATTGTTAAGATTTTTGCAACTCACTAAAAGCCTCTTTGAAACTGAGGAGGCTTATAGATCCATATGTTATTGTAAGAGTCTTCTCGAAATCAAGGATGCATTTAGGCCATCCTTACTCTTAATCATCATCTCCTTATGAGCCTCCTCGAAATCAAGCAAGCTTTTAGGGACCCCTTGAAAATGTGGTATGTTAGATGATTTTACTACCCCATCAATTTGTAAGAGTGTTTGGAATGATTGTTTGGAAGGGCTTTGCCAATCCAAAGGAAAATGCATGTGAGTTTGGGACTTCACCAATCTAATTCAAGCCATCCATACTTATGATTATTGTCTCCCTAAGAGCCTCCTTAGAACCGAAGAGGTTCTTAGGACCCCCCACAGAAGGCCAGTGTGTGTGCATTACAATGCGAACAATTTATATCACTTGCGTCGATATCAAATGAATGCGCCTTATCCGCCTTAAAATTAGATGTTTTATGATGCCATTGATTTCTTTTAATATAAAAATTCTAGGATGGAATTTTTCAGCCAACAACTTTCATCTACTTTCCTTTGCCATCATCTTCATCCATCCAAAGCAATGGATGAAATAAGTGACCTACATCCAAATTTTTATTTTTTTCTAAAATTTCATTTCTAAGTATAGAATTAATGATAATTATGAAAATTTAAAAATATAATAAAAAAAAGCTTACTACTCAAATGCAACCGCTCATTGCTCATTGCTCGTTGCTCCTTGATCATTTGATGTTGTCAATCCCAAATAGTAAAACGGTGCATCAAATTCAAATAAAATATCTAGGTCAAACAACATTGAAAGGGACCATTGGGATTACTTTTGTAGGACAGGACTTGAGTCCTTTTCAAAACTTTTGAAGCTCTTAATTACTTCAATTTTTTCATTTTTAAAATAAATTTATAGATGAAAAGTATTGCATTGCATCCCTTTAATAAGTTGAAGAAAAAAATTTAGAAAAAATTCTCACAAGCATGTAAATCACCAATTGTAAGGCTAAATTTAGTGTTTATCATACTAAACAACACTTCAATAGGATATTTTTATCCAAATATTTTATACTTGCTGAATGTACAACTATTAAGAAGGATTTTTAGTGATTAAATCTTGGACAAAAAATAGTATAATTTTTTAATTAATTAATTGATTTTAAACAAATTCTTGATTTATTTTCTAAGAAAATAAAAACGATCAATTCCAAAAACAAGTTACATAGGGACCTTGATGTAAATAATATATACATTTTTTTATGCTAATACAATCATCATTTTGAATATTTTTTATACTGAAAAGGACATGCACATGTTTTTTTTTCTGAATATTATAGAAAATGAAAAAAATATTCAAATTCTAGTAGAAAAGTCCTTTTCTACTCTATTTTATGATTATAGATATACATAATTTTTTTGAATTCAATTTCATTTATTATTCATTAGAAATTAGACCCCTTTTCTAACATTGAAAAACCTGACAAGCTAACATCTAAACTTCAATTGGAACTTTAGTAAAGAATTTTTGATATTTTGATGAATAAAAAAATATTAGGCAAAACAGGACTAGAATTACTATTTGTAAAGGACTAACTCACCCATAATTAATAGATTAGATTAAAAAAACAATAGCTAAAAAGAAGTAACATTGGAGATTTCACTATGTTTGACTATTTTTTTGGTACCTTTGAGTATGATTTGACCCATCTAGAATAGGTATTGAAAAGGGATCCCTACTCAAGCAACTTTTCATCTCTTGTAAGATAACTAAAAGTTGTTGAAGGATGTTGAGGCCAAGAAAAAGCCAATGAATGATTTCAAAGATAATTATAGAAATGAAAGAATGCACCTAGTGAACCAATAGTCACTTCAATTTTGGCTAAGGGAGTTGACCCATTTCTAACCACTTAGGTAGATACACATACCTATGAAGGAGGTTTCAACAATGGAGAAATTTTCCCATGAGCAAAATTAAAGTTCATAAGATTTCCAAAATTTTTTTAGATTTTTCTTTCTCAAAAAATAATTGCTACTAATTTTTAAGCTGAAGATTCTGTTCCACTCCTGTTGATCAAACAGACCTTCCTACTTTCAACCAAGGGCTGGTTGCAAAATCCAACAAGGGTTGGCTCCAATGGCTCCAATATTGAGAGTCTTGAAGCCGATCATAATGCACCTCAACTGCCCGGGAATTGTGCCAGCATTAATCATTATTAATCACCTCTGATTGAAATGACTCCACCCTACATTGCCAGACTGGGTCTGTGATTAGTAATGGGTCGACTCCGTTAAGTACCTTGTAATAGGTCTCGTCCTTTCAGTGTTATATCACGGATGAATGGACGGTAGTGATAATAGAAATCTTGAATTAATAGTGCGCAAACCTCGTGCAACTTAACACACAAACCCTCATGGCACACTGTAAACCAAACCAGAAGCAAATATTCGTTTTAGGACGACGGAAAATGATCACAGTTTAGAACACTGGCAATATCCAGGCTAAATTATTTGTCCTTTGAGCACGCCATGCAGATATCGCTGAGAATAGCAACACGGGATCATGTTACCACTGGCTTCACATACCAAGAATTTGATCGAACAATCCAACCTTCTATGTCGACCATATGAGTTTTTACACCAAGGCAGAACAGAGTTTCGGAGTTACTTCAAAGTAGCCTTGAAAAACACTTACCATCATTTGGATATGCGCAACTCGAGCTAGCGTCAATGTTTTTTTTCCCTACTAGGCTTCAGGTGGCTCATCTGCACCCGACTATCAGAAGCGCGATGATACACTAAGTTTCGGAACGAGGGAAAAGTGACAGATAAATACGTAGACTCATACAGCGACGTTTCTCTATTTGGTAATACAGCAGGCAAGAAGCCTACTCTTCTTCATTTCTTCTCCGTTCGCTCGAGGTCCATGCTATATTGGCTTTGCAATGCAGTCCTTTCACTGTAATTCTTACATCCATCTTCTCTGTTTACCCCAGCAGTGTCGGGCACTGCAAAGGGAACCACAATCAGAACGAGTAACAAACAAGACCAAGAACAAACAACTATCTACGATTAAGTACTAACAGAAACTCAGATCCTGATACCGAGTACTCCACACAAACCTGGCAACAATAATATCGCTAATTAATGACACAATATGGCATGATACTATCAGACTCTACGATTCTCAAGGTGAATGAAGGTACCTTCGGTCATCGCCAATTCTTCAAATGCATGAGGAGGTAGAGGATCAAACTCAAAACCCAAAGGTGGCCCATCGGCTCGAAGAGGCCCACACAACTGACTTTCAACAGCAGTAACTGCTGCCCTCTCAGCTGCTGCCATGGCGTTGAACTTCGGTTTTGGACCAGGTCTTCGTGGTGGCCTGTCTAGATCCTTCGGCAACCTTGAAGCACATTTTCGATGGGGAACAAGTTCGATCTTTTCTACCACTCCATAGCCACCGTTCCTACGTATATCCATGCCATTTAAATCTTCATGCGCAGCAATCAATTCTTCATCATCTCGCTCCTCTGCTAAGACTGTGGCCGGGTAACCATCAGGCTCAGAATTGTCATCCCCTTCCATCGTTGTCTGAACAATTTCTGCTTTTTTAGATGAATGACATTCCTCAGTTGGTATATGAGATGTAGGCACAAGAGCTTCGGTCTTCTTCTTAGTATAAAACGACAACTTTTCATCGTCAATTCCGTCCCGTCTGTCCTTGTAACGTCGGTGTGTGAACCAAATCTGAAGCTGCTTATCAGATAGCTCGAGTTCCTTACCAAGCAGCGTCCTTGTTGACTCGGATGGATACTTCTCCACTGTGGTAAAATGAGGTCACTTAATAAGATCGACCATAAGCCAGTGTAAACAGGAACCAACACTCAATAAATGAAGAATTACAGGCCTGCCTCATGAAAGGATAATTCCATACTAGAACGAACGAACGAACACATTCAACAATAAAAAGCAGGTTCATAATGATAGTCCTCTTGTGCATCCAAAGAGTGCTCACACCAAACCACAATTAATTACTCTGTACGGAATTCTTTTCGAGCCATTGTAAAGTACTCAGATCAGCTGTTCGCACGAAAATTATGGACATGGTACTTCACGAGACTGAAGATAGCGGTGAAACCTTGAGAATTACTTTACGCAGGAAAACAGTGTATCTGGAGACATTTATGAGTCCTGGAACTTACCAGCATATGCCCTCTCCAAAACTTCAGTCTGCGAGGCACTTTTCTTTTTTCTAGAGATTCCCTTCGGTTTTTCAGGTGGTGATGGAGCAGGCGAAGTGCGAGGCGAAGTGTCGTCAGATGCCATCAAAGATCAACTCACCGATCTCTGCACAAAAAAACAAACTGCAGTTAACTCCTAAGCGCTCTGAAGTCCATATTCAGCGGTCCTTAATGGCAAATTTAATCAAACTGAGGTGAAAGTTATATTTGTACGAAAATATAAGCCAAAAAGTGCAAAAAATAAAAAGTAGGTTTAAGAAGTTAAAGGGTTAAGGAGAAGCCAGTTCCAATGCACCCACTTTAAAATTCTTGAAACTAGAATGAAACCTTCCCACTTGACAAGCCGTTCGCTAAATGAGTTCCAATTACCCTAATCCAGATACAGAAAACGCAAGCAAGGAAACATTACAATAGCAAAGGAATATAATTATGTACTTAAACACCTCTCAGGAGATGCACCTTGCTAGCTGTAATTCCTCAAGTCGACACAATCAAAGATGAGAAGCAAAGTGCACCAAAATTCTCCATATCAGGTTCACGTACACCACAACCTAATTTCCGAAGAGATGATTAACAACATCATTGGTCGTTTGTCGAGTTCTATAGAAGCTCATCTCCACACAGCCATCCACGAACAATGCAGCGAACCATCTACACCTTTAATTCAGATAGAATCAAAACGTCACAGGGACAACACATGTTCTCCGTCTCTGGTGACTTCAAATTTTGGGTACGTGGCAATCTCAAAACGCAGAATTTGCTGCAGCAATCGGAACAAATTCTTGAGCGGTTTTTCTGTCAACTACGAGACAATGGACCATCCAAAAACAAGCAAACTTCACTCATCAGTCAAGCTTGAATTAAAAAATCCAGGGATTATACAAAATCTGAGATATCGCAAGTATGATATGTTAAGCAGCCAAAGTCAACGGACTCAGAAGTGCACAGTACTTCTCAATTATCCAGGTCCGTGAATCGAATATGAAGAAACGACCAGTTCACTTATGGTCTCTTCAACTGCTCGAGCAACAGTTTCTTCCTTTCAGTGTCAAAATCAGGGTACATTCTAGCGTTTCCTGTGGTCTGGAATTCACGTAAACCCTTCATATAACAAGTTCACCAGAATTACCAGTTTGCATTGTCACTGTGGGATGAGATCAAACAAAACATAGACTGGCAATCTTAAAGCTGGCCAATATTTTCTCTCTTCTTGTGATAGCGGATCTCGACATATATCACGACTAGAAAGCGATGACACTCGGTTAAAGGCACAAATCCATGCCTTCGTCACTTGCTTGACATCGATTCAATGCTGATTCAACCTTGGTTAATACCAAATCAAAATCTACACGACACAGCCGAAAGAAGGCCACTGAGACCAGAGACCATAGCAAATAACCCCCCGTCGATAATCCGATACAAGCGCGCCACTCCCCCGGGAAAAAATAGGCGAAGTGTATCCTACGAGGAAGTCCCAGTAGGATCCAGGTTACGCCAGCTTTAACTAGGAGGGAAGAATATTGGTAGTTGGGGTCGCAAATGATAAAATTGAGAGTTTCGCAAAAAGCATGAAGAGAGAAAACGGTCGCATTCTCTACCCTCAAATTCTCGCCAAAATTTAAAAATCAAATCCTAGATAAACACAAACAAGTAACACTAATGGTCACAAAGTGGTCTTACCGGTCCGGAGTACGCAAATAGGACAAATGCGACATAAAATCAGAAGTCAGAACGTACGCAACAGAAGAATACAAAAGTCCCAACCTCAATCTCTGCAACATCCTTCAATCGAAGACAAATAAGCCAAGGATGCACCCAAGTCCGCCATGCTTCCCCAAGATCCTTTGCCACATACACGTAATCCATTTCCAATCACCTTCACGGTTCGGCTTCGTATCTCTCAAACACGAGCCAACCCGTAGATGACGCCAACTACGCCATTATCAACAGTCACTCAAATAACGGCGGAATGCACACCACCCTCGAGAAAGTACAACGGACTGGTAAGGCCGAACAGCCCAGACTTACCGTAAAGCACTCACACAACGGACCTTGTTTTGAGCACCGGATGAGATGACCGAAGCCCTTGCAGCGCTTTCTCTCCCTTCTGCGTCGACTCTTCCCATTATCGCATAATCCTAGAACCCTACAACGTCAAGGCGAACACTAAACGTCCGTTCGACCAAAAAATCTCAGAATTCATCGATTTTTGGCTTAAGCGGAGGCAATTGTTGTCAACATTGACACAGAAAATGAGAAATACCTCCTGAGAGGCTAATTTATTGGCTTTGTCCTTCGGACAGAGGCTATAGGGCTGCGCACATGAGGCGAACAGGGGGAGCGTGACGTCGCATATGAGGGTCTAGAATTGCGGGTTCGCTCGACCTAACCCTCACGGTGCAGAGCTAACCAAAGCTGCGACCCATCCATGACGAATTTGTTACTGCGAAGGTGAGAAAAGTGACGGGAGACATTACTGTAGCGCTCTAACACGTCCAATCAACCTACGGTGCACTCTCGTAGCAACTCCCGGCCTTCTCTCTCCTGCACACAAAGTTGCGCTTCTCTTCTCCAACGCCATAAGCTTGCGGTTGTTAGTTAGTTTGTTTCGGAGTGAGTTAGGAATTTATTTTTTGTGACATTAATGGGCTTCCAAGGGGGCTATTATCACTTACTCTTGATCAAGAGGGGATGATGGTTTAGGAGGGGCTCAAGAGAGAGGTAGGGGCAGTACTTTAAAGTTGAAGAGGGAGTGGATTGGGGGGACTATGAGGTTTTTAATAGACATGTGTGAAGAAAAATATTGGGAATACAATTGTAAGCCCTTCAAGCAAGCGAATTGGGAGTTTTTTGTGAGGGAGTTCAACAAGCAATTCTCTAACGCCCCTCAAAGAACTTGCAAGCAAAAGTATAACAAGTGGAACAAGATGAAGACAATTTACCAAGAGGAGAAGGCAAAGCAATAAGAAATTAGAGCCTCAAACTCACCTTCCACTTGGACGCCATGGTATGAATCTTTTGATAGTATATGTGGTCGTACTATTAGAATCAATGGTGTTGTGAGCCCCTATTTCGTCACCGAGGACTCACTTATCTTATTTTTAATTTTTTTGTGAAAATAAGTGTGGAAAATAGTACAAAAAAACCAAAAAAGAGTGTAAAACCAAAATAGGTGTGTTACATGCCAACATAGTATTTGGTCATATTTTGAGAGTTTTTACTAATTAGATTCAAATTTCACTTGTAAATAGGTTAGAACCTAACCAATTGTGGTAATTACGAGTTATGAGCATACTAGGCTCAAAATCCCACATAGAAAAGACATCGCTTGGCTAATATTGATTGAGGGAACCCTGGTGAGGCACATAGGTCAGTTCGTGGAGATAGATTCCAGTTTCCCCATTTCATTGACGAAATAGTGGAACCCCAATTATTGGCTTGTAGATGTTAAAAATACCAAGAAGGGACTGTGGAGGAATCTTTGGTCCAAGGAAGGTGACTTATGGTTAAAACCATGCCCGGGAAACAACAGCGAAGTCGGTTTGCCAAGATTCCCACCAATGTGGAAGATTCCCTGGCTATCGATAATTAAATCAAGGAGTGGATTTTGTTCCCCTAGGCCAATGTGTAGAGTAAAAATATGAGCCTACACATGTGTTGTGGAATTCCATGGGAGGTTTCAGAAAAAAAATTCGGAGTTTTCTGATAGTCAGAAGATGCCTTTCCGGACGGTCAACTACCCAAACCTACGATGAGAAATTCCTAAAAATTCTCCAGGTGGTGGTAAAATCTCACTAAAAATTATGATATCTTCTTTTATATTAATAAGACGCTTCAACAAGTTTCAAGACATTCCGATAGTCAGAAAAACCTGAACTTGCAAAATTCCTCAACAATTGACAAAATTTAAAGATTACAGTGGAGTTGACTAGTGGATTGGGAGCATACAAAAGCGGAATGGGGTCAAAGATAGGTCTTTTCTTACTCCCCCACACCTACTTAAGAGCCTAGGCTATTTACTTTTTAAAAAAAAGTCAAACTCCAAAAGTTGGGTTTTTAACCCTTTGGGGTGTTAAGTTGGCGTTAGGTTTCGTTGAAATTTTGAAGTTAGAAAAAGGGGTAGAGGGTTTCTCCTGACAAAAAATGGCCTTCTGAAGCCAATGGCGCAATCTGTTTGTGATTTGGAGTTAATCTCCAAAAGTTAGAAAATGGACTAGCGTAGAAGTCAAAATTGGTAAATTAGGGTGAAAATCCTAATTGATAAGATTACTATGTTGAAATGAGAGGAGGTGGGTGCCTTTGAAAGAGTATATAAGGTCACTCATTCTTCTCTCAAATTACCCCTTCTAGCCATTATTTTGGCTTTGTAAACACGTTGGTTCATTAATTGTGGACTTTTGGCCATTTTTGAGCCAAAGTTGTGAACATGGTGTTTTTGGAGCATTTCAAGCTCCTTTTGTTTCTATTTTGTGAGCCTTGAAGGACATTGGGGTCCCTTCAAGTCTTATTTGTTGTCTTTATACTTGTTTTTGAAGATTTTGGTTGAAATTTGGTAGTACTTTGGTTGTACTAACTCTTGTTTTGCTATATTCATTGTTCCTTCAAGTCGTTGTTAGAACTTGAGTATTTGGCACTAATCCTAGAGGATTCTTCCCTTATGACTAGCGATGCCACTTAGGGAAAACCTCTAGCTTGGTATGTTATGATTTTGTACTAATTTTTTGTACTATCACTCTTGATTCATCCTCCTTTAATCTTTTTTTTGTCAAAATCTTTGTGTGTTATTTTCCATGCTTACCATTACATGGCGAAGCTTTGACTTTGGTTTTAAAAATTTGATAGGAAATTTGTGAGTTTGGGGAACACAACAAAGTTATAGTTCTTCATACTTAGAATTTTAGAAACATTACAAAACACGGCGAAGCTTTGAACCTTTTTAAGCCGTTTGGCCTTGTTGACAGAAGTTTAGCTAAGTTGGCCCTTTCTTTGTGTTAATTTTTATTTAGAACCGAGACCAAGAGTAAAGAAAAGAAGTGATAGTATAGAATTGAGTTTAAAATCATACAGTAGAGGTTGAGAGGTTTCCAAAAACATAAGATATGCAAAAATCCGAGTTGAAATGAGTGAGTTATGAGCGGATGAAGTTTAGTATTCAAATTGGATGAAAAAGTGTTAAACTCATCCAAACAGAGCAAAAGAGTAGGATTAGAAGTTAGGAAAAAATTAGAGTTTAAATATGTAATCAAAAGTGGATTTGAGATTACCATCTAAGAATAGTGAGCGGATGAAGTTTTTAATCACAGATTAGCGGTTAAACTTCATCCATGCATAACTTTTGCTAGGAAGGTCCAATTTGCAAGTGCTTTATGAATTTGGAAAGCTGATTTTAGACTCTAGAAGGAAAAAATACAAAAAATCTAAAAATAGTAATCTGTCAAAAGTCAGACCGAGAGCAAGAATACATAGAAGTAGAATTAGGGAGAAGAAATTAAAGATAGAAGCATCAATTAGCATCGAAGAGTGTAGAAATTAGTAACTTCTAGCTCACCACTCTTTCTCTCATTAGCCTACAAACTATAATAGGGAGAAGTAGAGAAGAAGCTCTATAAAAACATTGCATTCCATTCTTGCAAACTTTCAAAACTCTTTACACACAAAAATTCTCCAACTCTAACATGCACGTGCAGAATGAAGAAAAGACAGAGTAGCAAGGAGGTTTAGAAGAAAAGAGAGATTAGAAAAGACATCAAGAGAATTTGAATAGCCAATAGCATAGCAGCAAGAGATCGTTGACTTGTAAGATATTGTTCAACTAGATCATAAAGTAGTAGATAGGAATTTATAGAATATACAAATCAACAAATTAGAAAATCTAAATAGAAAGAAAAGGAAGAAGTAGGAGAGGAAAGAAAAGAAGAAGTCTCATTAACCTCCACCAACTTGTATTAAAATCACCTTTTTAAGCGGGAAGCAAAATTTCAAAAAAGACTCCAACATAACAATTGATGGGGAGTTGGAAGGAGTTTACGACCACCTCCTAGATGAGGCAAATTCTAAGGTAAGACACTAATCACTTTAGCTTTCATTCAATTTCTTTGATTAGCTATTTTAACGCTCAACCGAATTATAAGTACAAGTCAGAGCGTTTAGAATAGGTTTTTCTTAAAATACAGATAGAAAATCTGATAGAGCTTTCTTAGAGGTTTCCAAAAATATCTTACACTTAGAAATCGGAGTCAAATTGAGAAAGATATTAGTAGATGAAGTTTAGGAATCATAGTGGATGAAAATTAGTTAATTTCATCCCAAAGGAACAAGAATGGAAACTTAGATGGTGTCAGAAATCTCAAAGTCAAAGGTGAAACGTAAAAGAAATTTCAAATTGTAGATTAGTAGGAAATTGCGGATGAAGTTTGGAAACACCGATTAGTAATCAAACTTCATCCACTCATAACTTTCACTAGGGAAGTCCAAAACAAAAGTTCTTTAGCAATATGGATAGGTAAAACTAGGATATACAAGTAATAAAACTCAAAAGTCTAAAAATAGTAAATTGACAATAGAAGTCCCACACTTTGAAAACAAAGTAGAACGTGAATTAGAATCTTTTGAAGACAACCAAGTAGGACACTTAGAGTTAGTTTTGGATAGAAGGAACTTAGAGGAATCTAGAAGCACTTCGAACTCTAGAAAATACTTAAAACTCCAATAATTATAGAAGGATGAAGTTTGGAACAAAGAATGGATGAAGTCACTCAAAGATCATCCATTGAACTTTAGACTTGGAACTTGAGTAGAAACTAATAGTATAAAGCTAGAGTCCAAAATTCGTAATCAATCAAAATAAGAAAAGTGTCAAAAAGAGTGGATGAAGTTTAGATAGCCTCTTAAAAACCCCAACTTCATCCAGTTATAACTCCTTGTAGGAATCTCCGATTCTTGCAAGTCTTATGTTTTTGGAAATGGCGTGATTTGAACTACAACTTAGGAGAGCTAAATTTAGATTGTAAAAATTTTTAATAGAAAACCACAGTGGATGAAAAACTTTATGTTGGTTAAAACTAATTTTTACAATTAGGTTCGTTTCTAGTGATTTCTTTGAACTTAGGCATTTAGAAAAGAGTCCATTGCTTGGAAGGCTCAGTGGACAACACTTAGACACCCGTTAGTAAATAAAGTTAAGACAAAACAAAAAGAACTTGTTGTGGAAGTTGTTTACCATGGGTGGGTAAATAAACACTCACAGGTGTACCTCATGATATTGATTAGGGAGTTCATTTGTAGCATTTTGCAACTCAAATTTTGAGTGATGACAATGAGAGAACACTGCTTAGTACACCTCCTCCTTCCCCCACTCCAAGTGTTACTTCTTTACAGTCACTACATATAGAAGCGATTAATCAACTGAGATGTGAAGTGTAAGTGAACATGAGTGTAGGCAGAGGAAAAGAAAGTTGGTTGCAAGAGATGAATCCATTGCCTCTACTATTACCAATTTTTCCAAAGGTGGAGGAGATGAAGTTGTAGATCATTGAGAAATTGATAGACAATGAGAGAGAAAGTAGGGAGATAGTGTTAAAAGGACAATTAGAGATGGCAATCCAATTTGTTAAAGCTTTGAAGGTGAAGGACTCTTCTAGGAGTTCTAAATAGATATTATATCCAAGGTGTTGTCTTCAAGACATAGGAATGTTATTTCCCATCTTCTATGGAATTTGGCTTGAGTTGAGTTTGTTTAAATTTGTTCTAACATTGAATAAAAGATTTTTTATCCTATACATTTCTATATACAATAGGGTACAATAATCTTATAAGCAATTTATTTGTGCCATTCAAAGAATCTTACATAATATTGAATGAAAGTAGCACATTTTGTCTTGTATTCTTAACATTCAATTCCTACACAATCCCAATTAAGAATACCAAAATTCAATTTCAAAAAATCAAAACTCCATTTTTTGAGAATTTTAAAAGTTGAATTCCATGGTTTTACATAATATTTTTATGAAAACAATCGGTGACACATTCTTAAAATCCAATTGCATAGATATGTAGGGAATATGCATATGCACATTTTTCCTATTAAAAAACACCCACTTCAAATAATAAAAATATCATCTTGGATGAATTCTTTTCTTTTCTTTTTTGAAATACTTAGACAATTTCCATTGAAATCTTTAATGAATTCATTGTAAAGTGTTATATGACCAAATTTAGAAGAAATAGATATTTCTATATTTTAACTAAATTTTGGCAAAATAATTGTACCATTATGCTCAAATGTAAATAATTAGTCACAATGTGCAGATCAACTATAAAAATTGAGTTAAAATATAGAAATATCCATTTTCTCTCATATGACACTATACCTTGAATTCATCCTAGATTCTATTTTTGTTACGTAAGGGGGTGTTTTTTAATACAAAAGATGTGCTTATGGATGTTCCCTACATATCTACACTACCAAATGTTAAAAATTCATTACCAATTGTTTTAAAAAAACTACTTTGTAAAACCATAGAAATTAACTTAAAAAATTCACCAAAAATGGAGTTTTGATTTTTTTAAACTTAAAATTGGTATGCTTGATTTGGATTGCGTAAAGATGCAATGAAAGTAATGCTTACCAGAATGACCCACTTATTATGAGGCTTTTCCACCTCAAGGCAAAGAACCCCCCTAAAGTTGGGCTAGTGGGGAGTGTATGGACCCTAGACTCCTCCAAGCAATGAACTCCAACAATATTTTTGGTAAATTTTAAATAAATGAATTTAGATAAAAAGAAGGAAACCCCATAAATCACCTAAAAGAGTGTCCTACTATACCCCTTTACCCTTAATACATACTTTAGAAAATAAGAGTAACCTCCATGGGTTGAAATCTACCTAAAATTGACAATTAGGGTACCAAATGGGATGTAATTGAGCCCTGAAAAATAAATCCAACAAATGAAACCACCACATGACTACCACAACTCCACAAGCATTGACCCAAAAGAATTCACAATTCATCCCAAGTCCCACAATTTTAAGACCACAACATTCACCTATTTCTTTGAGGAAAAACATACTTTTTTTTTTTTTTTCATTTCATCATTCAAGCACCCGAACCTTAATTCTAACCTAATTTGGGTAGCGCTTCGGCACTTGCCTTAAACTCTAAAAAATCAGACTCAACTATCATGCACTCTCAATCACAACAACCACCCTAAACTCAACATCCACTACACCTTTAACATTTTTTTAACAATATGCAATGAAAATTGCAATCATTCAATTATAATTGTGAAAGACTACCAAAAAAAATTGAAATTGTACTTTCTCTAAGGGATAGCAAACCCTCCTCTACAAAACCAATTGTCACTTCTTCATCTTTATTCCAAATGGGGCAAGCTTAGAAAGCCAGCTTCAAAGTACACCACCCCTCTAAATTTTAGTTGATTTTGCCATGTCATTCTTGTGTTGTTGCCAACCAAAGTTGACAATCTTCAATTGTTGTGGCAATTGAACTCATCTCATTTTGAAGTCAATTTTCCATATGAATTAAAAACTTCCACTTTTCATCCCTCATTTTCTATGAAAATGTAAAAACCTACTCAACAAATTGTCTTACATAGTTCCCTCTCCTAATCTTTAATACTTCATGCTTGAAACACTCTTAAAACACAAATTGCCCCCACCAAACACACATGTACACAAAGTACGAGAGAACTTGGAAGAGAGAGAGCTCTAAAATCTAATTTTTTCCTACATCAATTTCCCTAATCGACTAATGTTCATCACTACTTTCATCCACCTTTAATTTACTATTAATTCTCTAAAATAGTATAAAATGTGCCAAATTAGTGCAAATTATACTAAATTACTATAACTATGCCAATTTAGTGTAGATTGCATTAATTTGTCGTAATACCTTTTGAAGTATTGTTTTTTGCTCAATTAGTGTTTCTACTACTATTTTAGTATTCTAGTAGTAGCTTTAAGTTTACAAACTCCTTTTTGAGTTTTTCATATTTCTTATTTTTTGTAATTTTTAATTTACTTTTACTTTCATTCCATACTTCTTATATTTTGTTTTCATTTTTGTTTTGCATTTTGTCATCATTTTATAGGTAGCCTAATTTGGTTACTCTACCAAATCTTGCTTAATGTCTTTTTAATTTTAAATTCCTATTTTTTTCCTAGAATTTTCTTTAGTTTCTTCTAATTGCATTTTCTAGCATCTCCCCCTAACTTCTTGAAGTTCCCATTGCTATCTAGAAGAAAACTCCCTAATTGATGGTTGTGGCTCAATTCGGATCACTACCACATTCAGACTTGCAAATTCAAGTAATTTATTTTCTTAAAGGTAAACCAATATAGTGGTTCACACTTATACTCCATGTTGTACCCAAAACTTGAATGGCTGAAATAGGCCAGTTGTAAGATTATTGTACTCCACTGTAAATGTATACATGCATTTGAATTCAAAGCTTAGACAAAATGTCATTGGAGTCATTTATCACTAGGGTTTTTTATAACCCATTGCCTAAAAATTTTTTGCCTAAGGATTTCTCCTTGACGATTTGCGTGTTCTCCTTCTCTAGCCACAAATAACCTTGCATTCCCGAATCTAACAAGTAGATCTCTTTGCAAACCTACATTAGCCACATAAGGCTCTGATTAGTTCAACAATTCACAAGAATTGTGCAACTAGCAACCGACTACTATAATTTTAGCAATCATGTCAACTCTAGAATGAAAAGTCTTCAAAATTCTCCATCTATTCTTTAATGTGCCAAACTTTGTTTAATGACAACCCTTCCAAAATTCATAGAATTGTCAAAGTATTTCTTTTGCAAATCATTGGAGACCTTTCAATCCTTCATCAAGTACATGCAAATGGGATAAGCAACATCTCCAATCAAATAAAGAATACACCTAACATCTCCTATTGACACGATTAATTCCTATAAAATCTCTTGTTTCTTCAAACCCTTGTAAAAAATTGACACTTTAAATTGATCACTATTGTGCACTATTCCAAGTTGGCCGGCACATACATTCTAGAATATCTTTTGTAAATCACAACCCGCTTGAAATACAATGGAATGGAAAATTTTTCCTATTGAAAAATCACTAGCTGCTAAAGTAACTATTCTATTTGGATTCTCTAATAACAATATGTGTGTCCCATTGATGGCTCCACATATGTTGGGCAATCTCATGAGTTTTTCAAAATTTGACATGATACTATGAAGGCAACCTTCACTTGGAATGCTAATTTAGTGACTAAATAATTTATCTTTATCAGTAAGTATGTCACAAACAATGTTAATGTGCTTTCTAATGGTTGAATCTCCAATCTTGAAACGATCTATTATGTGTTCTAAACTAGGACCATGTACAAATCTATAAATTACATAGGCCAAATTTTTATTTATTTCTATTTGTAGCCTCACTTGATTCACTCATCTACTTCTTAAGGAAGGGAGTCAACATGTTCAACCAATTCTCAAATGCACCAAAACTCATACTATAATACTTTTTGAATTTGTTTTGATGCACATCATTAGTTGATCTCCACACTACCTTTTTTATGTAGTTCCAATGTGTCAATTGCTTTGGTTCTAAACAAAAGAGGTAGATTGAATTTGTTTTCTTCCTTGAGCCAAACAACAACAACAACAACTGAAAATGAAATCCATTGAAATCCCACTATCTAAATCTAGTACCTCCCAAGCCCTTGATTTGTAATTCAAAGAGTTGTTCGTTGCCACAAAGAGCATCAACCACTAGAGCACAATTTGAGTACCAAAAAAAGGCCATATATTCACATACAAAACTCTCCCAAATCGTTTTAAAAAAACTTGGTACTCAAAACCTATGAAGGGGAGACCTTTAAAAACCTTACACTAAACACCAAATCGAAGTCTGAAAAACCAAGAAAAATTTCCCACAATATATACTACCATTCACAAAAAGAATAATGAAAAAACAAGTAAGTCCTAGGTTCCAGTGATCAAGTCTTAGGTGTTCCTCCCCAAGTCCTATGTCCCTTTATTTTACTTGTTCTTGCCCCAAGCTCCCTCCAAGGTCAATTTTTACAAAGGAGAGGGGCAACCCTCCAACATTAGTAGGCTTAGCACCATCAGCCCAATAGGCAAGCTTGGTAGTCTAAAGGTAGGTATCGGAAGCCCAAGGTGGATACCTGAGCCCTACCAATAGCCCAATAGGCCCCCAAGCAGGGTTGACAGGGTGTTCAAACACTACCGCAAGCATCCGAATGTCCTCGGACATTCAATTTTTTACCATAGTGTAATTTTTTTATCCCATTCACCTAGGGCTGTTTGTGTCACCATTTTCTTGAAGCCTGTCCACGACCCCGTCCTCCTTTTCGAGAATCCGTCCGTGATGCCATCCTCCATTTTCGTAGCTTGTTCACGCCTCAAGCAACTCGTCTACCAATTGATGAATCTATTCTCATTTCTATCCAGGAGTCTAGCAAGTCGCCTAAGAGTCCAACCGCTTATTCGCAAGGCCATCTACCTGTCTATCATCCTATTCGCTTGTCAGACAGACAAAAAGTTGGGTGGCCAATCACTATGCACTCACAACTAGCTTCACTTGCCATTTTCAACTTTATTTTTTGGAATTTTGGGGCGTGAAATATATTGTTAGAAAGATCTTCCAAATATGTTTTCAATGGTATATTACATGCCCCCAAACTCTAAAAACTACAATCGAATTTGACAAAAGAAGTTCATTGCTCCCAAAAAGTGAGCATTCACCTTGCTATTCGCCCTCCCGTCTACTTGTTGGATGGGCAAATAGACTCTCACTATGCACCTGCAACTAGCTTTGCTTTCCATTTTCAACATCATTTTTTGGAATTTTAGGGCAAGTAAGATATCATTGGAAAGGTCTTCCAAATACCTTCCCAATGGTATATCATGCCTCCAAACTCCAAAAACTACAATCAGAAATGGCAAAAGAAGTTCATTGCTCCAACAAAGTAAGCGATTGCCTTATAGTAATTGAATAATTGATGTAAGGTTCAAAGTATAGAGTTTAGGATTTAGGATTTAGCTTTTAGAATAGAGGTTTAAATGTGTAGGAGAATACCTTGAATTATCCTTTCATTCATTAATGCTACAGTAGATGCTTTTAGTATTGAATAATAATCTTTGGAAGTAGGTCAATGCGTTTCAGAATCCAATATTTTTGTACAAGAAGTAGATGGGCTGGTGGACAATAGATGGATGGTCAAAACTAGATGGGCTTGCAAACTAGGGGATGGGGTGGCGGACAAGTAAACAAAACCACGGACGGATTGGCGGACGAGTGGACGAACATGAAATGGACTAGCGAACTAGCAAACGGACTAGTGGTTGGACTAGCAAACAAGATGGTGGACAGAGAATGAGTTGGCGGACTATAGATGGGCTTGCAAATTAAGAGATGGGGTGGTGGATAGTAAACACATTAGCAAACAACGACTTAGATGGCGGATGGCAAGCAAGCGGATAGCAAGGTAGATGCTCATTTTTTGGAGCAATGAACTTCTTTTGCCATTTTCAATTGTAGTTTTTGGAGTTTGGAGGCGTGATATACCATTGGAAAGATATTTGGAAGACCTTTCCAACCATATATTACACATCCTAAAATTCCAAAAAATGAAGTTGGAAATGGTGAGCAAAGCTAGTTGTGTGTGCATAGTGAGTGTGTGTTTGTCTATCTGCTCGTCCGACAAGCAAATGAGAGGGTGAACGGCTAGGTAGACACTCACTTTTTTGAAGTAATGCACTTCTTTTGCCATTTCCAATTGAACTTTTTGGAGTTTGGGGGCATGTGATGTACAATTGGAAAGGTATTTGGAAGACCTTTCCAATGGTATATTACACGTCCTAAAATTATAAAAAATGAAGTTAGCTATTAGTGCACCATGATTGTCAGCCCAATTGTTTGGGCTTTCGACAAGCGGATAGGTAGATAGCTAAGAAGACGCTCACTTTTTGGAGCAATGAACTTCTTTTGACAATTCCAATTGAAGTTTTTGGAGTTTAGGGCCGTGTAATATGCTATTGGAAAGGTATTTTGAAGACCTTTCCAACGGTATATTACATGCCCCCAAAATCCAAAAATTGAAGTTAGAAAAGGCAAATGAAGTTGATTGCTAGGTCATAGTGGATGCCTATCCGCACCCCATTACATTTGTTGAGTCCAAACGACTAGATGTTCAATTTTTGAACGTGATTTTGCTTGGGACGCTCACTTTTGTCAACCCTGCCTCCAAGCAGGTGCCAAAATCCTAGCCAGTAGTTTGGAGGTCCCTTTCAGGGGTCCAACATAGGCAATTGGGAATCTAGTTCCGGAGGCCAATACAAGGGTAGTTTAGGAGTCCAACATAAAGGTTTGGAAAATCCAAGACTTGGGTAGGAAAAAATATCACCAAAACAAAGGGAAAAAATAGCATGGAAGTGGGTTAGGGTAGAAAGGGTTAGAAAATAGGGGAGGGGAGGGGAGTAGAGGTTAGTAAATAGGATAGACTAGAAGGGAGATAGAGGGGAGTCTAGGATAGCAAATAGGATAGAATAGAAGAGCCATAGCAAGGGAAAAGTTGTTGTAGGAAAACAATCACATACACTCATTCTCTCCAATGAGACACTCTCCACAATGACAACAACGCAAGTGAAGGAGGAGGAGAAAGGAAAAGAACTAATAGGAGGATTAGGAAGGACCCCACCATTAGAAGTAGCTAGAGAGACATGAACATTGATTAGGAGGTAGTGGTAGTTCAAGAGGTAGTGGTCATCAATTCTAGACTAGTGGGGTTAGTGCAAGGAAGTAGGTGAGTGGCCATTAAGCACTTGGATTAGGGCTTTAAAAGTAGGTGGCTAGCCAACTACCACACTTCACATGGAATGAGGGTAGGAAGAAAGAAGGGAAAGAAAAGGATGGGGAAGAATATGAAGGAAAAGATGAGGAGTTAGCCCTACCAAATGTATTTGCATTTGATCTATGAAATTCATCCAAGCATTCATCCAAATCCATGAAGGTGACATGGTGGTGAGGGACGTGTTGAAAGGAAGTCTCAAGCACCTATTGGAAGAATCCCTAGTTGAGGTATGACACAAACACTTCTCTCTCTATTGTAGTTTTTTTTTTCCACGAATATAGAATAGGGCCGAAGCTTGGGGGTGGGTAATAATGACACTAATATGTGAGCCTAGAGCAGTGAAGTTGTGAGCTATGAGTGTGGAGCTTGTAAGCCTAGAGCCCACCAAAATAAAAATTTCAACTTTTTTTCCAAAATAGATCTATACTTATTATTTATAGTAAGTTTTGGGACCTATGATGGCTACGCCTATGATCATGTATGTGGTTCAGTAAAATATTTTGGATTCTTATTTTCATTTTTTACATAAAAAATCCTTTGAACTTTACATTATAGTAAGAGGTTCAATGTACCCATTATAAGTCTATTGTCTATGTAATTTCTTGTTTTTTTATAGAATATACTATAATTTGTTCTATGCAAAAAATTCACAAAAACAAAAGTGGGTATTAGCTTCACTCCACTACAATTGTTCTACATTAACTCTCAACAATAAGCTTAGTATAGAAATTGCCCCTACTAGTCTAATTTTCCCCCTTGCAAGATTTGATCCTTGGCCATCAACTTCTAGAAGTGCTCCCATTCTTTTTTTAATATGCAAGGGACCTTGTCACCTTGGGTTTGTATTCATTTTCACAGATACAAGTCTATATAAAATATAAATGTTCAATTGAGAAGAAGTGTCTCCATTCTTTTTTTAATATGCAAGGGACCTTGTCACCTTGGGTTTGTATTAATTTTCACAAATACAAGTCTATATAAATGTTCAATTGGGAAAGAGGGGGCATAACTTCCTCCCATTTGTTTTGGTACATATTGAAAAGAAAAGTGTATGTGTATTTCATATTTTCATGTATAGCATACAATACAATATTGGAAAAATACATAAGGTGGTCATCATATTAATATCCATAAGTTCGTATATGTAGTGAATTACAACAAAAGTTAATTCAAAACCTCTAAACGCCTCGATAAAGCTAAGTACTTCCATAGTTCTATCTCATATCTATTGCTATTGACTAGAGCACATGAAAGTGAACTTAGCCGATAGTCATAGGGCTCCTTGATGTGCCACTTGGATCTGCTTCGTTGTTGTGCATCCTCACTTCTCCAATGTTGTCTTTGTCCAAGCCTAGACAAAGTTGGCGAACTTGGGACCGTGTTCGTTGTGTTGGCCCATCTTCCTCCAGTAAGGCCCTCATAAATTGGGATTGCTGCATTTGTTGAAGAGCTTGCCGAGTCCCTAGACTATGTTCGTCTAGCAAAAATCCAGTGCATTGTTCTTGAAGATTTCTCTCTACTCTAATTCCAATAGTTGCAGCATCTCTTAACGCCCTGTAACCACCTTTTTGGATGGGATCTGAATTGAATTCATGAAGAACTTCATCCCAATGCCCATTGAAGCATTAGTAAAAGAAATTCCTTTTCCTGAGACTGAACTTGTTTTTAATGGGGATTAAGTTTTTGCACACTCTGGTAATCTCAGTCAGATTGGTTTCCCAACCCCATAAGTCAAAGAGTGCCAACTTCTCCAAAAAGTGTTGTTTATAACGCCAACTCCAAACTAAGTCTTTTCTCCATTCACTCCAATGATTAGGAGCATTGGGTGCATTAAACTCCCAACTTGGAGGCATGTACAAAACCAGGCTGAACAACTCATACAAGCGCTCCTAGAAAGGAGCCTTGCATATTGTGCACCGCCTACGACATATCATTAAGCTGATCAAGCAAAATGGGTGGTATATGTGTTCGTACATGCCTAAGTATATTCCACCTTCCGGACCAAATGGATTTAAACAAACGAGGCACGTAGTACCGTCTAACACAAAGCTAGTAGGATTTGGCCACAACAACCGTGGCTTGATTTGCAATTGTGTAGACATCACATTCTCAAAATCCCAATCGGGTTTGGACCAAAGAATAGTTTTGTATTTGTCACCAATATCTCTTTGCACCATTGTTGCCATGTTGAAAAGTTCATCTATATGGACCCATGATGTTAAGGCAAAGACCCTTTCATGATTGTGCTCAAAGTAATTATTGGCAACTTTCTTGAACTCTACAGCCATTTGTTTGTTCCAATCCACTAGGAAAATGCATGCCAACTTCCATTGATAATATTATGCTAGTAGCACATCCAAACAATTTTGGAGATTGACATTTCTGGCACGTTCCTCCATGAGTTCTTTGTTATTTGGAATCGCTTTATTTCTCCCAGTTTCTATAGTTGGTGCAAATATGGTGCCAGGTAATTCGTCAAATGACAATGATTTGTCGAATGATGAGATGGATGCACCAGCTTGTACTTCTTGTGGAGTTTGAAGAACTGGTGCTACAAGGCCTTAAGCTTCCTTTCGTGGATCACGACCCTCATTTCTCAACATGGCGGCTTCTAGAGCATGCCAAAGTTCTTCCACGTCATGTTCTTGCTTTGTAATGAAGTCGCTCTTCTCGATGACCTCGGCCTTGAACTTGTTTATATCCTCATAGAGAAGACGAATGTCCTCAATTTTCAATCCCAATTCCATCCTCAAAGAATTTATTGTGTCTACATCCGCGTCAACTCTCATTAGGTCTTCATCTTCAGGTACTACCACATCAACAAGAACTTCATCCAAAGCACTTTGAAGGGCCCCCTTTTTCTTTGCACGTTGCAACACCCTATTGCCCAATAGACGTGGTGGAGTACGGGTCTCGTCTAAGTCATTATTCTTAGGAAATCATTGGTCAAATATGTTTCAACTAGCTCCACCATTGTCCTAAGATAGCCCAACCCGCCCTCTAGATATTTCTGCACTCCTATTGGAATTAATCCATTGGCAGGGGTTGGACTGTGAATTTTGTCGCCTCTTTCCTTCAAAGTTGACCAATTCACCCTCTTATTAAGCTTTACTTCAGCAAGGACACCTCGGGCAAGGAAAAGATTCACTTCATTTCGTTTGATGGTGGAATGGTTGTAGAGAACCTAGTATACCTCAATGCAACGATTCTTGAATGCCTCATGAGTATAGTGCTTCTAGTTTGCCTTATGAAAGCATCTATGAAAGTTGTGTTGTTCTTTTGAAAAAGCCTTGTCAATGTGACACCACTCTATATATTGAATGTGCAGTTATTCACAGTCCTTAGGTTAAGTACCTCCTCCCATCCTTTGAAGGTAAGTTTTGCCAGATTGTGTAGTATGTGGAGGCGATTGCAATGTTTTTGTCTGGGTTGTATTCATGGAGAATCTTGTTCTTCTTTTGTCATCTTCACTAGTATCGCCATTGCAAGAAAGAGTTGGGAAAAGTTCGTATATGTCAAATAAAGTTGACCTCACACTAACGCTAGCACCCAATTCAATTAAGAAGTGGTTTGCAAAGGAGGTTGTGAGGTGACATTAATATAGGTAGGGACAGTCTTATATATTGGGGGGGCGCATGCGGTGTCAAGTGGCGCAATCGAATGGATGTGGATGTTATTGTGTTTGGGCATAGACGCTATCGAATGGGTACGGATGTTGTCGCGTTTAGGCGAGGACATTGTCGAGTCTGAGCAAGGACATTATTGATTCTCATTTTTGTGGTTGGCGGGGACTTAATAGTGTTTGGACGTGGACATGTAGAACTAAAATTGGGATGAAGCCCATCAATTGGAAATTTTTTTAAGGTAGCATAAAAGGTGAGTGTACCAAGAGAAGTTGTGGTGTGAATACCCTTGGGAGGGTTTTGTGTTTTCTCAGAGGTCTAGGGTTCCAATATCACCATTGTAGCTCTATCATAATAATGAATTATTATTTATAAAATGAGATTACTCATCAACAGCTACAAACATAATTATAAATGTAGAGGTCTTTCGGAAGAATACATATGTTTACAATTGTTGATGAGTAGTTTTTTTTACCTTGTGTTGTAGATCATGTAGTGGACATTTTTCACTCTCGTAATTATTTCTACCCTCGTTTTTGATAGTTCTCACAATTGACAAATGGAGAGGGTTGTGGTCACTAGTTGGATATTGATGAGGAAATGGGGTTATAGTGAATAACACTTTAGTAAAATGAAAGAACTAAAAAAAACAATTGTGAACTAGAAATAGGTAGCAAAAATTGTGGAACCCACAACTCTTACTTTCGTGTAGGAAACAATATTATATTGAAAATGAGTAGTCCAAAATGACATGAACTACACAATGATCCAAGAACATTTACATGATAAGAGTTTGTTATGTTACTATTTGCGCATAGCCAACCAATAGCCTAAATAGCATAGTCGGTGCGAAAGGCACAGGCATGCTTACTCTTGTGCTGGCTAGGGTGGATTTGACCCCATTGCTTGTAGGTCCCCCCTAAGTCAATCCAGGGGTGCATGTAAAAAAAGGAGCCTTTATTTTGTGCTTCATTAATTTATCTTTTATATCTCCATAAGCCAATTTGGAGCCTTTGATTGCAAATATGAATTCAAAATTTGTAAATTTGATCATGCATGGCAAATTTTTCTTTCAAGGTTTGGTTTGGGGGATGAGTGAGGGGGTCAATCCACCCTAGCCCTTGTGTCGGGCAAGGATTTCATTGGATATGGGTGTCGTAAGACGAAAACTTAGAATAACAGATGAGTATAAAATAGATCTATTATAGTATAGAATTTTTCAAAATTTTCACTAGGCAAACGGAATTAGAATCCGCTTAGCTTAAACATTGCATTAAGGTTGAGAAGATGATCCACATGTTCTGTAAAAAGATCTAGGACGGATCTGGATTTTAGAAACCCAGATAGCGACAGCCTACGTCTTAGAGTTTCGATCTAGGAATCTAGGGAATTGTTACGATAAACGGTTTGCTATTGGGAATGATCGGTAGGATGATGGGTACTTAACCCTTCACCACTCCCATTTCTCTTCCCTCTTTCTTCCACAACAATTTGCGCTCATTTAGTTGACTGAAAGAGTGGTGAGTTCGCGATCATTCTAGAAGTTGAGGATTGTGCCAAATCCGAACTTAGTTCTGATTCTCGATAGGGTGGAGGGAGGTAGCCATAAACCTTTAGTTACTACACGGATGGTTTGTTCGACCATTCTGAAGAGACAAAGTGACCGGGCGCAGTTAGAAGACAACTTGAGCACGATAGGGTGTGTCGGCCTATTCCTTAGGCCATGGATCGTGAAGAGTGAGCGGATGATTCAGAAGCTCATCATAGGAGCTCATCGTAGAAGCTTCAAATTAGCATGAGTTGACAATAAGGGGGCGACCCAAAACTTGGACAGATGAGGTTTGGGCATAGGTAAATAGATTCCTGAAGAAGGGATCCGGATTAGCCTCCCGAACTAATAAGTTCACGACTAGGAAATTTAAGAATGCGGCCCATGCTAAGGAGGGGTATGCCATTAGTGACTATCTAGATGGGAGGTAGAAACGGGTCTTAGAGATCCTTATCTCGATCTTGTATCTGGAAAAGCCTACCCGAATTACGGTCACGGTGGCCAACACCATTTTTGGCATAGTGGAGGGTAGACGAGTCTTCTATGGAAGGTCATTGGAGCAATGATCTCCAAATTTGCCACCTATGTAGAAAAGGCTAAAACCAGCCCAATCGGTCCTTACCTATTCCACCTCTACCACTATGCAAAACTTTTGAATAATGCAGAGATGGTAGAGTACAACACTAGAACCACGATCTTGCATTATGGCCTCATGGACGAAGTGGAGGTAGAGTAACCAACATTCGATGAAGAGAAGAGTCGAAAGAAGAGGAGCTCATAGATCTAAGACGAAGGAAATCTACTAATCCAGCTTCAGAAGGGAAACTCCCTATTCTAGAGAAGGTTCTGGAAAAGCTAGAGAAAGAAATTTACGAATTCTTCAAGATCAGATTCAATTGGGTGTTGCAAGCACAAGAGTACCATGAAAACTTGGCAGACCTACTCAAGGCGTTCAACAAGGAGTTGAAAGTCGAGCCTGAGGAGATATTGGACGTAGTGAACAAACTTACGAATTCGGAGGGGCTGAGATGGAAGGAAAGGCGGATTGAGAATCTTGAGAAGGAGAAGAATGACCTCCAATCCAAGTTGAATTGGGTAGAGGGAGAGCTAGCTGCAACAAAGCAAAGGGAGAAGGAAGCTCTGTAGCTCATCAAGAACCTATACAGTTTGGTGGATGGACCCTCAAAGCTCATCATCAAAGCCTCCCTTGTCCAAAACCAGCTAATTGAAGAAGGACATCTGATCGGATTGAAGGTAGTCAGGATCCTGGCCGATTTCTCATCACAGATGGAAGTAGTGTTGAAAGAGATGCACCAACTCTTAGGGCATATTGATCTAGATAGGGTAATGGATTTCACTCACTTTCCAGAAATCCATTTTGACACGGAAACTCCAGTGAAACTAACGTCATCATTGCTACTTCTACCAAGACTGGAAGATTTTAGAAAGACTCTCTGGCATTCAATAAAGCCCTTCTCAAGTCAGCTAGAGAAGACCATCCGGGGGAGCGTGAAGACAATTTGAGAGCCGGTCAAGTAGCCAGACGTAGCACGAGAGTTGGTGCCATCAGAAGTGATCGTCTCATCGCCTATTCCGACTATCCATCTTCCTAAGAAGGAAACCCTTCAGATACCTAGATTGCTTATGTGAAGTGACTTGGCAGATCGGATTGGAGGACTGAAGAATCCAGCCCGGATTCATCTCGAAAGCTTCGAGCACATGCAACAGCCTCAACCGAGGCAAGAAAGGACCACCATCATGTTGGATGAAAACTCTTGAGGAGAAGAAGACGAGAGGGAGATCACTTAGATTGAGAAATCTGAAGACGAGGAGTACCAAACTTGATTAGAAGAGGAGGAAGAAGATGAGGACATGGAAGAAGAAGACTCATCTCCAGAGATCCAGAAGATCCAAACCTAGGTAGTTGTAAGGACGACTCTAGTAAAGGCGACTGCGAAGGCATCCATCTGGATACCAACAAGTCAAGGCGAGAGCAATGACAAGAAGGTGCAAAAGGTGAAGTAGTTAGGATTTTAGTTAGTTAGGATTTGAATTTTGAATATGATCCGGATTTCCAAGCATGGGCCCAGGTTCCGGATTTTTTGAAATCTGACTTTCTAGGTTTCTTGGGAGGTCTGTGACTAATCACTTGGATTTCCGGGTGGCTTTTTGCGTTTGGGTTTTTGAGTTTTTAAGGGAGGGTAGGCTTGTTGCCCCTTCATTCCATCCTAGTGCTTATAGTTGTGATCTTGTCATCCTTTCTTTAATATGAGCCACGAAGTGGACATTCAAGATTTGATTTGTCATATATCCAACTTTTTTGTGTTTGTTTGTGAGAGAATTGAAGTGCAAGAGAGAAAAGGAGGGAAGGAGGAATCTGGATTTGGGGTGACTAGATCTAATTTGGGAGGGAATGTTTGTGAAGTAGTTTAGGCTTGTGAATACGGTCTTGTGCGAGGTGCCTTTAAAACACTGGAACGGAAATCCGACAAGGAGTGGTGTGGGTGTGAGTCCGGAATACCAAGAAGGGTTCCTTGTAGAGATAAGCAATGGCCAGCGGAAAAATCCCCATCCTACTCTCCAAAAGGTCTACCAAACCCTAGGATCAGTCTAGTGAACGACTAACAATCCCCCATCAGTTCCAGTTTCTTTTGATCTATTGTTGTAGTAGAAAGGACTTATTATGGCTCTAAGTGATCTGCCTTCCGGATTGGCCATTTAGGAAGTTGTGAGAGTGTTTAATGGTCTAATCTAGTGCAACATTTGGTCTAAGTGTGTTTTGTGTAGTTTAGAGAGAGAAGAGAATGTGAGGAATATGAGTAGTGAGTCCCTACCCCTCTACAAGATCAAAGGCAAACCCTTTGAGGGTAAAACAAAGGCATCAAAAACCAGTGTGAGAAGTGACAGATCCAAATTCCGGAGAGGAGTGGATCCGGATTGGATTCTGGAAAGATAGAGATCCAGAAGAGAGAAAGGAAGTGAAAAGAGTGTTTAGGTCAATAATACGGATAATTCCAACTTGTAGCAACAATCTAGAATCCCCTGGGACGATATTTCGAGTCATTTTATGACGTTTTGGTGTTGTAAGGGTACTTACACTCCTCTCCGCGTACGACGATGGGCAAGAATGTTGTCGATGGTGGGGAACATATCTAGGGGCGTAGACGTCTGGGTGGTAAAGCAGTCAGTATGGGGTGGGGACTTCATCAAGTACGGGCGAGAGTAATGTCCGGAGGGGCACAAATAAAAAGGCGGTGACATTGGTGGACAAGCGGAGACGTAGTCCATCTCAGGCAGGGACTTCTAGGGTACATGCAGTTTAGCTATCATTAGGCCAGAAACACTAACAGGACTAGGCCGGGACGCTGTTTTGTTGGGCGGGAATGCTATTAGGGCGGGAATGTACCTAAGGGGCGCAAGCGGAGGTCGAGTAGGGACTACATATTCCCTCTCCCTTCGATTATTCCCTCATCAAGTCCTCATCCTATGCCTCATGTGCTAGCCCGCTTTGCAACCTATGCATAGTGAGTTTGGTGGGTGTTAGGGCTTGGTCCTCATTGCTAAATACACCCGATTTTTTTGTTTTTTGGGAGGAAAATGCTGTACGAAATCAAAAGGTGAGCATGTACAAAGGATCCATAGAAATAATGTTTGTAGAAGGGAGTGGTTCGTCTGGGAAATGTCCAATGTATGTAGTCCTTGATAAGCTTGTTGAGGAAGGACTTCCACCAACAAACACGTCAATGGCCTTGGCTTCCTCAGACCTTGTATCATTAGATTAGAAGAAGCACAAGAAGCAACCATACCCAAACTTGCCCCCAAATGAGTATGTAGTGGAAAGTAGGACAATAGGGTCAGAGTTCTATGTTCAACAAAGTTTTGCAATGTTGCAAAGGGAATACTTGAACAGGAACGAAGAAGGTAACCATAAGTTGACTAAAGAATTGAGGTAGGAGCTTGAGTCGAAGTTGGAAGCATTTGAGAAATTTAACAATTACTTGGATTATTGGCTACACTTAGAATGGCTTGATAAATAAGTAGTGGCATTGACTACAAATATTGTAGTATGCTGGCGTTACCATGCAAAGAAGAAAGAGGATGGTAGCAACTAGGATGATACAAATAAAGAGGTGGTTTCAAAGTTGGATATGGTTTAAACATGGTGTCAACAATTTTCTACTTCACGCCAAAAAAAATCACCGTAGAAAGAAACCATCGAGAACGAGATTGTGACTTACTACACAAGTGGATCTTTTAAGTGGCTTGAAAGTTAAGTGAAAGTGGTACCAATGCTGGGACAAATAGTGGAAGGTGGGTACAGGACTGTGAGAGAGGTGTGCATTACAATTTACAAAACTTCAAAGCATCCCTAGTTGGATGAAATTTGCCGCGAAGTGTTTAAAGACGAAAGAAAAAAAGGAAAAGCATCGTGAAATCATAAATGAGGCTGAAGGATGTCCAATCAAGCATCCAAGCATAATTAGACTTACGTTCCTACATCCAAAAACAATGGAAGGCTACTCGCTTTAATGGAATGGGGATCTTTAATTTCTTTCGTGGCCAAATACAACATCAAAGTGAATGAATCAGTCAGTGTGGATGACATTGTGAAGCAGATAGGTACTAGGTTGACAACGGAGGAACTTGGATGGATTGCAACGTACCACAAAAATCGTGTGAACTTGGCACTATCCTTGCTTGTTATTGTGGGAAAATGCCATGATGCGAAGTACATACACCCCACATACACAACAACTTGTCTACATCCAATATCTTGCTCCATTTTGATCCTTGGAAAGAAAATACAATATACCTAGGGATCTGTGATTGGGGACTTTCTAGCTGAGTTGTAGAAAATGAGCCATCAAAGTGCAATTATGAAATGATAGGCAAACTTCAAAAAGTGAAAGTTATTCAAAAGTTTATTGCTCTAGAATTGTTCTATGTTTACGAAGATGCAAGCTTAATGAGCTCACTTCAAGTCATGCAATGAAGGCACATATACTCTATGGCTGTTGATGCATATGCAACGGGATGGATAGTAGAAAGGATTTGGAATAAACAATGGGATTTACAATATTTTACCACCGGAAACCCAAAGCAATATGTGAACCTCAAGTTGAAATGGAGAAGCCTCCAAAAAGAAGATGTGAGAGAAAGAACGTCTATCTTGGATGTTTTGGACACATTGAAGAAATCACCGTACTACTGGAGTATGCTACAGTGTTGTTATTGTATATTATTATGTGTAGTTTTTACTTTGTTGAAGTTTAGCATTTGGCATGTGTTGGGTTTTTTGAAGCCAACCTTGGATATTTACCTATCATTCCTAAAGACAATCATATATACTTGGCATTCATCCAAGAACAAACTATATGAAAAAGTAAAGATATATTCAAAATACTTTTATCTGCAATTCTTGTTTTTATTTCTTATGAGACCATGTACAAATTGATGATGTCCAATTTTCTAAATGATCCATTCACAATCACATCCAATAGAAAAGTGCATGTACGAGATAAAAAACAAGTAAACACATTTCTATTATATGAATGTAGATGAAGTAGGTCAAGTGGCCAAGTTTGAATGGAAAAGTGCATGGACCTAATGTGAAGGTTGTTTGGCATCCATAAAAATGTATAGATGTAGCAATTTAGCAATTTAAAGTAGTTTAAATGTTCTTCATTGGCTAGGAGGTGATGTATCATGGAGGTGGGGTGGGTGTCTTGTTCCCACCAAGCCAATTGTGGCTACTTGGTTTGCATTCTTTTCTTGCAATGATATTCCATTTAATTTGTGTCAAAAACAAAAACAAAAGTATTTTAAGATGACTACCATCCTAACACTTTCTTTTTACAAGGACTACTTGGTAGGTGTCTGCACCCAAACCAACATGTGTTTGCCCTTGGACATGCGACCGAGCCTAACTCCACTTGCGTCCGCGCCTTGTTGGAATTGTGTATGTGCCCAGACATGCCTCTACATCCCTCATCGCACTATAAGAAAATTGCGTTTTTGGTGTTGTTTTCAAAAAATGTAACATGTTTTCTAAAACACCCTACATTGAATGATAAACGTCCACAAGAATGTGAATTTGGTTTGATGTTGATGAAAATGTAAGCAGGTAAGTTGGAAAACAAGTAGGTGTCATTGTAGATGGACATGATCTTAGTGATGTTAGAAAAAAGATGGTCCTATTTTTTTGTGACATCCCAAAAAACATAGATTGCCACATCAGCAAGTAGTTCCATTTTGACTTTCGATAAGTTAGTAAAAAAACTAAGTCTATAGTAAAACTTTGACCATATATGAATTTTTTTGGAAAAAGGCAACTACGTGGCATGTTTTGTGAAAAAAGGAAAATAGATGGATGTGCATCATGGATGAAAAGAGCTGGTCTTTATAAATGTGGGGTGGTGGGAAGTGCAACAATCCTTATGGGATATAAAAAACAAGAATTTTGTTTCATATAAGATGTCTCCAAAAACATCAAGATGTTTGAAATAACATCCAAATGTCTAAAACAACATGTAGACGTCTAAAATAACATCGACATGTATAGTGATCAAGTTCCAATATTCTAATTATCCCATATCTTTTGTCTCACCATGGATGGAGAATGGATATAAATATGACCCTTTTACCCTTCATTCTCACTAACTTTCGTAGAAGTAATTTATTCTTTTTACCATCAAAAAATCTCTTGATGGTAGATGGTAAGTTTTTTGCAATTTTTTTGTTCATTTTATTTTATTTTTTAAATTTACTTTAAATAATTATTTTTGTTGATCTTGCCTTATGAATAGGGTATGCACTAGTTGATGTCTTCCAAAATGTCTAGTTTGACATCTCAAAAAGCAACACCAAAATTTTTTAACAACATAAAAGTCTGTTGATAAGGCATACCACGTTATTTTTCCTGCCACTATGTTAGGTGCCACGTTAGAGACGGGCTGGATGAAAAAACAAAACCATATGGTTCTCGTTGCCCACATGGTGCTTGTGTGGCATCCACATGGTGCATTTGGGGAAGCTTGAAAGACCTCGTTACTTGTGATGTTAGAAAAAATCAAGCTCGAAAGGGATGTTTTTCTCCACATTTTTGGCCTATTGATTATAACAAATTTTAGGTGACATCATAGTTGATTACTTCCATGTCAAAGTCAATGTCACATTATGTTTTCTACAACATCCAAAAAAACTCGAGTTTCTTATAGTGTCAACTTATGTCTACGCCCTCAAAGGCATCTGTGCCTTGTCGGAATTGCGTTCATGCCCAGACAGGCATCCATGCCCCTCCTTGATTTCCGTTCCTGCCCCTACTTGCATCTGTACATTGTCTCAAATTCATCCACGCCTTGACTAACGTCCATGCCCATATCAGCTTGTGTCACGCCTTGCGTCTTTGATGGCAGTTGAATTTCGATGAGGTAAGTCCAGGTCGGCTTTTTTTTACCTTTGCAGAAAGTCAATTACGTGTTGACTACATTAGACAAGCGGCACCTCCACTAGATAGGTGAATCGAACGGATGGGCAAGTAGGTGGTTCGTTCAATGTGACAACCCTGACTTCAACATCTCCTTCTCTCCCTCTTTGTTGTGAAATAGATAGTTTATGAGGAACTTTTTACTAGTAGAGAGTGCAATTGTAGAGTTGGTGGCTGTTGGTATCTTTGTCACCTATTCCACAATGAGTCAACAAATCTTTCCTGTAGAATCTCTATACATGCCCTTCGCAACAAGGTGAGTATGATTTCCAAAGTGAATTGTAGCCCTAGTCATTTTTGGATTATCACTATAGCAATAGTATATTCTAGCACTACAAGTGTCAAGACATGTAGGTGATATCTTGCAAACTCTGCAAATTAGAGTGCAATCTTTGGGAAGACTATTCCCTACTACAAAAACAAAGGTTGTATACCTTGTCCACTCTATTTCATTGCATTTAGAAGCCTTCTTCAAGTAATCGCAATCTGCATTTGCACAAACAAGATGGCCAACGCAGTATCACTTATACAACTTTAGGTTGTCAAAGCAGGGTTGCTAGCGTGCGAGCCTGTGAGTGTGAGCTTGTGAGCGGGAAAAAAAAAAGTGGAAAAACACAGTGAGGTACCCATGACCATGGATATACCTATGACCGTGATTGCTTAGAATATTGAATTCCCCAATACTTAATTCATTGTTTTCTCAATTTTTGAGTGACTCGTGAATTTAAGGAAAATAACATGCTTTGACATTTGCATTTGGTTTAGGATTTAGGATATTTTGTATACGCACCTATTTGTGACTTGCTCATACCATTTTAGTTTTGGTAAGGCACTTCATTTCCTTATACTATTCTTTTTGCTTATTCTAATTTTTTTCACCTCATTGCTTATTCTAATTTTCCTGTCACACCCTATTTTTTTATGAGGATTATGGTGTTTGTAATGTTCTTTTGAACCCCTATTTTTCTTATCAAGAGTCTTGAGTTATTGTTAAGTTCGTAATTTTTCACACACTACATTTTTTCTTCAAGACTTCTATTTTTGTAAGTTTTTTTTCATTCCCTATTTTTTTCTTCAAGACTGTGGTGTTGTAATATTTTTTTGACACCTTATTTTTTTTAACAAGACTCTTGGGATATTATTAAGTTCATAATTTTTCACACACCACATTCTTCCAAAAAGACTTTTGTTGTTGTAATTATTTTTCACTCCCTATTTATTTTCTTCAAGACTGTCGTGTTGTGAATGTTTTGTTTTTTCTCACACCCATTTGGTTAGGGTAATGTTTTAGGGCAAGGTTATCCATGTATGGGTTTAGGATTTTGGACCATCTATTTTTTGGTAAGAGACTATGATTGGTTTAGGGTGTATTTTTTTCTCAAACGATATTTCTCTGAAGAAGATTTCTGTGTTCCCGTGTTGGAATGATTTTTTTTTTTCGCTCCCTACTTTAAATTGGAAGGACTTTCAACAAGAAAAAACCAAGAATATACGAGAGTCAAGGAAATTGAATCACACAATATGTAGCCATAAAACACACAAATCCAATCGTAATGAAAATGAAAACATAATGGGTTGGCTCATAAGATATGTCAATCTCATGAGCCTAAGTCACAGTGGACTCTGTTGTAGAATCCATATCACTAGAAGAATCTGAAGTCTCTCTCCCCTTAGATGCTAAACCATCTATGAACTGTAAGACATTTAAAGCGTATGAAGGTTTACGGCATTTGGGTTTTGAAGTACCAAATTCCACAAACGCTGAAGCTAACTGCTCTGCATACATTGGAAGATCAAAGGACTTCTTCGGACTCAAGAGAAGTCTTCGTTTCTTCTTGGCTGCATCGGTTGACATCAACCCCTCACTGTTGCAAACAAAAATGATTGAGTATTAGATTCATGAAGAATTACAAGTACCATGTACACCAATAATTTAGAAATGTAGAAACTTACTTACTAGGTCTATCTTGTTGAACGAACTTGCGAGGTACTATGATTATGGCATCTGGATCTTGTGACGCTACAATCGTAGGTGCTTCATTAACGACAACTGTTGTAACTGGAGGAGCAGCCTTCTTCATGGGCTCAAGGATGGATGAAAAAATTGTCTGATCTGCCTCCAATGCTACAATGTGGCATCCCGTTGTGCGGCATGCTATAATAGAGGCACCTAAAAAGAAAACCATAAATCAAAACCTCAATGACTTCCAATATGACATAGAGATTAGAAACACACTTTTGACAATCAAAACTCACCCGTAGATGCTGTGCAATCAAGGACCACGTCTCCTTCCTTGGTAGTCCCTTCAATTATAAATTGAATGAAGCGGGCATCCTTCTCTCGAGCCCCATGCCATGGCATTTGATCCATGTCATTGATCAACATCGAGTCCTTGGTGGTGTAGTTGATCAGCAAGTCATCATGCTTGAGGTCAACTTTGGCCTTCAACATTGTTGTCGACCTCTTGAAAAAGAAGTTGGACTTCCCTTTTGCACCTTGGTCTCTCACCAAGAGGGTGATGCCGAACTTCAAAGTCTACAAGTATAAAACAACACATACATAAAACATATGTTCAAGAAAATTACGAGATTAGAAATGAAAACAAAATTCTCAAGAATGAATGAAATCATACCGTGTTATTTTTGTCAATGGCCGACATCAAATGCACCCGATTCATGCCCATCCACTCTTTCTTTTTCACTATGTTAGAGTACTCTTGACATAGTCTGACAATGGTGCTTTTGGCATCCATGCTCCATGAATGGAACACCACAATGCAACTACGGTCTTACAAATGCTTTTCTGCAAAGAAAAACGCTTGATAGATCATGTTGTACTCTGGATCTGAGTTCCAATAAGGCACATGATTTTCGGGAAATGACACCCTCAGCACTAGCAAGTTCTCTTGGCAATTGAAAAGCATGAGGTCAAATCTCGGCCATTGATTGACCACCCCATTGTATACCTTGGCCTTTCCTACTCCCATCTGCCCAAACAATTCAAACTCATGAGTACTCACCATGGACAAGGTGTGATAATATACTAATATACTAAAAGTTCATAATATAGGATAATATAATTCATTTACCTTTTTTAGAAAGTCCATGATCTTGTTGTAGCAATTTGGTCCCTCCTTGTCTTTATTATCAACAACATCTGTAATGGAGATGTTGAGCACTAATTCCTCTGATGTCACTTCACCATCGTCACTTACGGCAATCACCTGTGTGCCCTAGGTAACCATCTCTTCGGTGAACTTCAGTAGTACAGCCTTCCTCTTCATTCCACTGTGTGCTCCGATTTCCATTTGGGAGCCTTGATCTATTGTCGATGATGCGGGAACAACGCCTTCTCCATCCTCCTTCTTCTTCCCTTTTGCCTTGGCCTTCTCCTCCTTCTCCGCTAACTTGGCCACACGCTCTGCCTCCTTCTTGTCTTTCTTTTCCAAAGCAACTTGGATTCGAGTTGCTTTCCTCCTGTCATTGGTTTCCCTCTTTGCAATGGCCCTCTCTCTCTATTTATCAGTAAGCCTTGCAAACTCATCCACATCCATATCAATAGTTCCCATTCCCTCCAAAGAGTTTCGAAGTTCAACCTCTAATGGATGTGTGTATGAGATGGGGCAATCAATGTACCATCCACCGCCATTGAGGTGAGCTATGGTGAATGTTCGGAGTTGATTTGTTGTGTACATACAATCCACCGAACTACAATCAAGAAAATTGGAGATGAATGGAGGCAAGTCCTTCTTCTCGATTGCCCCTTTTGCCTCTAGCTCATGCTTGAAGTATCTGCAAAAAAATAGAACACAACATTAAAGATCAATAGCAAAGAATCAAGGAAGGCAAAAACACTATTTCAACCTCATGAAGTCCTACATGAAAACAAGAATTTGAATTTAAACAATTTGTAGTACAACATTAAAACAAGAAAATGAATTGAAAAAGAATTGATGTAGAAATATTACATTGTAGAACCTATAGTGAACTAAATTGGGGGGGGGGTGTCTCTAAGGTACCTCCCAAAGCACTGTTGGATCCAATAGTGGTTTGGGAGGTACCTTAGAGACCCCCCATTTTCAATGCTTCCCTTCATTTCTATTTTTTTTTTAAATTATCATTTCCTACAAAGCAAAGACATAACAAAATTTCAAGTGTAAAGATATTATGAATCAAATTATTAGAAGGTAATTGAAGTGTACCAAAAAAGCATTCTTTGCACCGCTTGTTTTGACCCCTCATAAGTCATAAAATTGTCACTTTTTTTGAAGTAGTTTGTTCCTTTCAAGTGAGCCATAAAGCCTTGATCCAAGACCTTCCTCCTCCAACCTTCTATATATTCCATCAAAGTATCGGATTGCAATGGAACATTCATATTGATGTTAATGTTGTCTTGCCTCACCACGTTTTCAAAGTACTCTATAGCCACATCTTCAATCTGTAAAAATTATTAATCAGTTAGTATTCAAGAAATACATATTACTCTATAAGAACTTTCAAAATTCATAAATTCATTAATTGAAAACTTTGAAGATCTAAAAATCAAAATAATTTCAAATCCAACACTTAACCCAACATACCAAATGCATCTATTCAAGAAAGGACCTAATAATGTCTTGGATACGGGCCTTGGTGGAAATCGTCTAGCATCACGTGAAGGCATCGAGGAGTTCCACCACTTTAGAAACTTGGTCTTGTGAAAAGGAGTGGTGTTACAAGTGGCTACCATTTGGAATTTTTCGAGAGTCATCTCGGGAACCTCATTGGCACTCCAGTGTTTCTCTACCTGCCCCACAATATCCACAATGTAAATTAAAATTTCAACTCTATTTGAGACTACTGTGAGGCATTGAGAATGAGGGCATAAAACTTACCTCTTGTAAAAATTCTGGCTTATGAGCGGGATTGGCTATCGCGACCAACTTCATCATCTTCACATTCAATTTTCCTGTCTTTTCCTTTGCTCCTGCTCTCATGGCATGTGCGAGTCCCTCGGTTGTTTTTTCTTGCTCTAGTGTCATCTCATTGTACTTTTGAAGTGCAGCATCCATTGCTTGGGCTATCTCTTGCTACACAAATCCAATGAGAAGAGACAATTCAAATAATTAGTGAAATAAAAGGAAAAAATCAATACAAGAAGCATATTCTAATTAATGTCAAAATACACAAGAATGACCATATTTGAAGAGAAGCCATAGTAAAAAAGACTAAACTTAATCAAAACATTTCTCACGCGGAAAATGAAAGTTGTAAAGACCTCTAGTGGCATAGAGTACCAAGTCTTCTTAGTTTTTGGAGCCCCACACCGTTTGAGCTCAAACGGCCTCAACATCTCGTTGAAGCGCTCGATCAGAAGAAGTCCATACTTTTGAACACGGTATAAGGTATGGACTAGGTTGGTCTTCACATGAGAATCCTTTGTGGACCTGCAATTTGAAGAGAATACATTTGTTAGTGTTGCATGCCGAAATGGTCAAATGCATCATGCACAAATTAAATTCAAAGCCAAATTACATGCAAAAATTCACAAAAAATGGATAAATAACTTACTTGTTTATATCATGTATAACATGCATGACCAATTCTGTCTTCCCTTTCGTATCTAAAACAATAGAGTCCACAACACAATGCCAATCCCAATCGTTGGAGTGTTTCCTTGTGATGTGATTCATCCACGAAAGCAACCTGTGATTACCGTCACAAACAAAGAACTTGAGGTTTTTTAAAAACCTCAACTCAGGCATGGATTTAACTTGGGTGTTGAAAATGGCATTCCTCTTTCTCCATAATGAATCCTATGCCTCCATCTCCTCCTCCGTGAATGTTGAACTCTCTCCGGCTTCATTTGTTGTAGTGATATAAAACACCACAGCTCCATCACGGTATCCTTTGTTAAACTCTTGCTCAAGCAACTTCAAATCACATGCAAGGGTTGGCCTTACCGTAGGCATGGCCACCATTCGACAGAGTGGAATTTGTAGTCAGAAAAGATGGTTAGGTTTCATCCTCAGAGAAGAGATGGTTTTGACAGAATCTACTTTGTGATACAACCGCAATTCATCCTCATCCAAGTCTTTGTCTTCCTCCTCCAAAACGTCTACCGCCACTTCCTCTTCCACGAACTCCCCTTCGTCTTCACCTTCGATGTCCGGTTGAGGGGTGTCATCATTGCATTGAGTCTCCAATATGGCCTCATCTTGTGACAATACTATCGGAGATACATCCATCTGTTTGAGGAAGAATAAAAAATTATCAATATTCACAAATTTGGAATAGTGGAATTAAATTTCAAATGATAATTACACATTCACAATTTGTATATTGTACTTGCAGAACACAAATGCAATATCATCGTAGGATTAAACCATTAATCACATAAAGATAGGTGCAAGAAGTACATGCACTACTAGACATGCAAGGGTCTAAATCATCATGTCTACAAAACGATTCCAATTGAGTAGAATCAATCTATGTCTACATCCTCCTCTGAGTCGGAACTCAAATGTATGATGACGACCTCTTGCCTACCTTGAATAGAGCTACATTGACACTGACATGTGTCCTCCCACATTGGACCGTCAATAGTAACAGACCCCTGACTCTCGGAGCTGTACTTTGTGTCAGAACTCTCCGGAGTCATTACTGTTGTCCTGCACCTAACCAACTCTAGTATTCTAGCAAGATGTCGACGGCGTTTATGGGCCTCAAGGGCGCTCACCCGACTCATATGTGAGACCTCAAAAGCATCTACAACATGGTCAGCGGCATCCATGATGTCATTGAAACTTACCATGTCTTCTCCTTTGCCTTCCTCATCTCTTGAATCACTGTAAACCTCTGGAACTGGGTTTGCTGGTGTTAAAGGTTGGGATGGCCCTGCTTCATGAGTAACTGGAACATTTTGAGGGCGAATATTAGGTGTTGATGTGCTCCCTCTACTTCCTCCTTGTTTTTCAATCAACACATAATACACAAACAATATGTCAATTATATGATTCCTAATGAACAAGAACAAAGTTACATGATTCCTACTAAACTAAGTTCAAAAAATTGATAGTCTTGAGAATAATCAAACATGATCAAATTAGGCTTCTTGTATTTAGAATTTACCAAAACAAATATGATTGTACTAATTGAAAACATCTTCAAATGTAAAATGGTCAAAACATTGCTATATGATGTCATAACAAATAACAAAAAAGATTTAAAAATGATACGATTGAATGATGAAGATTTAATAATAAGAAAAAAAAATTCCAAATCTTGGGGGTCCACCAGATGTTAGACACTTAACCGTTGGTTCCGACGCTCCAACTCTAGGTATTAGCTTGACCCCCAACATTTGAGACTACACAAACACTTTTATCTACTTTTTTCTCCACAGGACTTCCAACTTCAATTTTGTCTTTTCTAAAATTGTGAAACCTATGGAATCTCTTAATGTCCGGCTATATAAAAAAGGATACTATAAATCCACAAAGCCAAGTCCTATCTAATAAAGAAATAAGCAAATCAATATTCTTTCAAAAAAAGACCAAGAGTATGGCCAAAATTGAAGTTGGAACACAAATCAATCTACTTGGCTAAATCTTCTACCAAACAAACTTTAAGAGAAGGAATTTCAAGCAAATTTCTCGGGTACCACTTCTTGGATAATCAAACTTGCCCTTACATCTGCTGGATCAAGAGTCCATCAAAGTCGCTACAATCCTACAGTCAAAAACTCTTGATCTTTATCTCAACACATACATCTCACAAAATCTATTAGTCAAGAAGCAATCAAACCAAAAATTTCAAAGATAATTACTCACTGACAATTTACCTTATAAAATTGAACTTCATTCAATGTCTGTGTATAATCTTGCTAGACTCTATCCATGTACAAACTTGCTAGATTCTATTTCTGTATTGAAGAGGCATTTTGGATTTGGATTCTATCTCTCTATACAAGCTTTTGGGTTAACTTTTTCAGAACATCTTAAATAATACTTATGAGAAGGCAAATCTAAGACTCCGCAAATCTAGTCACCAAAATTGAGAACTCCAACTCCTTTTTAAAATAACTCACTCGCCATAAATCAAAATCCATCCAACTATGTGGCAGCAATTCCAAATAGTCTATAAGCTATAAGATTCACGTGGAAACTTACTCAGATGAAAATTTAATTAGCATGGACAGGAAGAGGTCGCTAGATTTTTGGATGTTGGAACCTGCAAATTCTTTCTCTGAAACTGATGTTGGATTTGCAAAACTCATGTGATGGGATAACTATAAGGGCCGATCACCTCCCAAATATTCAAAAGATTCAAGTGCAAATGGATTCAAGGGGGTCCTGCTACGGCTTGCTAGACAACAGTCAAATCCGACGCCTTCCAACAGCGAACCAACTGGACCCCCAAGCTCTGCATGCTAGCAGCGAACTCCACCAAAAATTGAACTTACTAATGATCAACCTCAGATGAAATTTTACTACATCTACATGCTCATGCTAGTCTACACTCTTTCAGTGGAGACCAAAAAACTCTTGATGCATGCTACTAGGAGCACCAACTGCCCAGAAGTTAGATTAAATTTTAGATTCATGAATTAAAATGTTCTGATGAAGACATGCTTCCATCAACGGAAGCTTTGATTTGCCCAAGTTCCATCAACAAAACGATCAATGTGAAGAAGGATTGATCAATAGAAGGCAAGGAAGAAGAATCGATCAACACAAGGATCAATCCGTAGAAGGCGAGGAAGAAAGATTATTCAGCACAGGGCTCGATTACCTGCAACTTCTTCATGACCGTACTATGAAGACCATGAACCCCTCACAAGTGCACCCTTTTTGAACATAATCCATTTCAAAAATAACTCAATCGTCATAATCAAAATCCATCTAATTATGTGGCAGGAATTCCAAACAAACTTTAAACCATGAGAGGAGACCTCATTCACGTGGAAACTCACTCGCATAGTGAGATGGAAATTTCATTAGTATGGAAAGGAAGATGGTCGCTGGATTCTTGGAAGTCGGAACCTCCAAATTCATTCTCTAAAATTGATGTTGGATTTGCAGTTTAGGGTGACGAGATCTCTATAAGTGTCGATCACTTGTAAAAGTTTCAAGTAAGAACTAATTTGAGGGGGTCCCGGTGTGTTTCACCAGACAATAGTCGGATCCGACGCCTGACAGGGGTGAACCAACTGGACCCCCAAGATTTTTATGCGAGCAGGGATCTCCAAAACAAATTCAACTCACTCATGATCAACACAAATGAAATCTTACTATGTCTACACACTAATGTTAGTCTACTTGCTATCATCGAAGACCAAAAAAGTCTTGATGCCTACTACGAAGAGCACTGGCCGCCTCAAAGTTTAGCTGAATTTTAGATTCACCAAAAACTATTGATCAAGACATGCTTTGTTGAGTACAAGCTTCGAGCAGTAGAAGCTTCGATCACCTCACGGTTAGGGACAAAAGTTTCCAGTTTCCACGAGCAGAAGGATCAGTGAGAAGAAGGATCGTTCAAAAGAAGGCGAAGAAGAATAACCGATTAGCACCCTCCTGACGACCTCGAAAATCGGCCAATACTGTCAGGTATGACCCTAAACCGTAAGTGCACAGGGGTTTTAACAAAAACTGCCGATCAAGACATGCTTCGGTCAGTAGAAGCTTTAGGCAGCAGAAGCTTCGATCACCCCACCGTTAGAAACAAAAGTTTCCAATTTCCACGAGCAGAAGGATCAGTGAGAAGAAGGATTGTTCAACAGAAGGTGAGGAAGAAGAACCGATTAGCACCCTCCTGACGACCTCAAAAATCGGCCAGTACTGTCAGGTATGACCCTAAACCATAAGTGCACAGGGATTTTAACATTTTCAGTGAGGCACTAAGACCAGAAGATCGGTGGAACTTTCAATTTCACAAAGAGATGGCATGTATGTTACTTTGAAATTCAAAATAAAAGAAGTTGCTCTCACTTTCACGACTAGGTGTCAATCCAAGCAATTCTAAGTCTTCAGTCATCAGATCCCAAACAGCATCCAAAGACCATGCACATGGATTTTTATAATTCCAACTTCAAAATTCTAGATCTCACCTGCTGCGGTAGAGGAGGTACTGTCTCCCTTCGATGCGTTTCCATTTCGTTTGCTTTGTCTCTCAAATGCCTCCGAGTATTGCGAGTCATCCTTCACTCCTGCACTCAATAATCACAATGAATTCAAAATGCATTGTCGTACGCATAGCGTGTGGTAAATACCATTTACAACACCCAAACGTGTAAACTAACTCGAAATATCGTCCCAGGGGATTCTAGTATGTTGTTGCAAGCCTCGATTATCCGTTCTACCTACTAAAGTATTCCTTTCTCTCCCTTTCTCTCTTCCGGAGCACTACTCTTCCGGAATTCAATCCGGATTCCGGATCCGTCTTCTCACACCACAGCATTGATTTTTGGTACCTCTATTTTACCCTCAAAGGGTCCACCTTTGATTGTATAGAGGGGTAGGGACTCACCACTCGTATTTCTCACACTAACTTCTCTCTCAAAACTACACAACATGTACTCAAATCAAATGTTGCACTAGAGTGACCGGAAACACTCTCACAACCTTCCGGATGGCCAATCCGGAAAGCAGGTCACACAGATCCGTAACAAGCCTTCTCCACTACAACGACAAACTAACAAAAACCGGAACTAAGGTAAGGATTGTAAGTCGTTCGCTAAACTGATCCTAGGGTTTGGCTGACCTTCCGGTAAGTGATATGGGGTTTCTTCCACTGGTGGTTGCTTATCTCCACACGGAACCCTCCCTGGTATTCCGGATCTACACCCACACCACTCCTAATCAGATTCCCGTTCCAGGAGTTTAAAGACACGTGCTCAAGACCAAATTCACTAGTCTAGACTACGTCACAGACGTTCCTCAACACTCAGACCCAAGTCCCCTCAGATCCGGATTCCTCCTTTCCTCATCCTCAATTACACTTCACACACTCACAAGGAAACACAAGGAAGCTGGATATACAACAGATCAATCCCTGAGGGTCCACTTGGTGGCTCAGATTAAAATAAGGATGGCAAAATACAAACTATAATGCTAGGATGGAATGAGAGGCAAACACCCAGCCTCACACTTAAAAACCCAAAACAACCTAAAGTCAAAAAGGCCAAAAGGGCACCCGGAAATCCAGGTGACCACTCACAACCTTCCCGAAAAATCCGGGAAAGGTGAGATCCTACAAATCCAGAACCCAGTCCCACACCTGGAAATCCGGATCCGGTTCAAAATCAAAATCCTATCTGCCTAACGGAAGATCCTAACTACTTCGCCTTTTGCGCTTTCTTCTGGCTGCTCCCGCCTTGACTCGCTGGTGTCCGCAGAGATGCCCTTGGTGTTGCCTTTGGGGTCACCTTCATGGGGGTCGACCGTAACGCCGCCCGGGTTTGTATCTTCCGGATTTCCGGAGGAGAGTAGTCGGCTTCTTCCTCGTCCTCGTCCTCTGATCCAGTTCGATATTCCTCCTCCTCAGATTTCTCAATTTGAGTGATCCCCCTTTCAATCTCCTCGCCTGGAGACGTCTCATCCAACACGATCGGCTCGATCTCCTTCCTTGGTTGTTGTTGCTCCTCCACCATATGTTCGAACTCCTCCGGATGAGAGCAAGCCGGATTCAACAATCCCCCGATCTGCTCTATCAGTTGGCCACGAGCTTGGGTGTGAGGTGTCGGCAGCGGCTCCTTTTCCGGAAGGTTGAAGACTGGGACGGGTGGAGACACCGTAACCTCTGGAGGCACCAACTCCCGTCTTGTATCCGGCTGCGTGCTAGACTCGGGTGCTGACTTCACGCTCCCCCGGATTGTCTTCTCTAGCTGTTTGGAGAAAGGTTCCGTGGAGTACCGGAGACTCTCCCGCAGAACTTCCGGTTTTGAAGGTAGCGGCAGCGAGGCGGTGAGCTTGACGGGTGTCTCCGTGTCAAAATGTATCTCCGGAAAGTTGGAGAAGTCCATTACACGATTGGGGTCGATTCGCCCAAGCAGTTGCCTCATCTCCTTGAGTGTGAGCTCCATCCGAGAGGAGAAGTCCACGAGTATCCGGATGACCTTGGATCCGGTGAGGTGCCCTTTCTCAGTCAACTGGCTCTGGGTTAGAGCCGCCTTCATCACCATATCGGCCGGCTTGTCTACCAAGCCGGATAAATTCTTCAGCAGCTGGAGGGCTTCCTTCTCCCTTTGCTTCGCTTCAGCCATCTCGCCTTGTGCCCAGCTAAGTCTCGCTTGAAGATCCGCTTTCTCCTTCTCCAGGGCTACGATCTGCTTATCTTTCCGCTCGAGGACTTCCGGATTTGGAAGTTTCTTCAACGCGTCGAGGATATCTTCCGGTTCCATCTTTAGCTCGCGGCCTATCCTCCTAAGCAGATCCGTCAGGCTCTCGTGGTACTCTTGCGCTTGGAGTACCTAGTTGAATCCGGTTTTGAAGAACTCGGATATGCTTCCTTCCTCTTCTTCCGTGATCCTCTATTGAGCCGGAAGTTTTCCCCGCGATGTCGGATCCATGGACTTCTGGTGCCTCCGCTCCAGGGGTTGCTCGTCTTCTTCCGGATCCTCCTCCTCTTCCAGTGGCGGCTGCGTTGCCGTCACTTCTTCTGTCAATCCGTATTGAAGGATCATCGCTCCAGTGTTGTACTCCACCATCTCCACATCGCTGAGAAGTTCTGCGTGATGGTACAGATGGAAAAGATACAGCCCTATGGGGCTCGTCTTTCCCTTTCCCATGTTGGCGGCAAGCTTTGCGACTACGGATCCAATCACCTTGCCCCAACTGACTGGTCTACCCTCAAATGCACCAAATATGGTGTTGGCTACCGTAACCGTAACCCGGGTAGGCTTTCCCAGATACAGGATGGGAATCAAGAACTCTAGTACATGCCTCTGCCTTGCATCCAGGTAGTCACTAATTGCATACCCTTCCTTAGAATGGGTAGCATTCTTGAACTTCCCGACTGCAAACTTGTTTGTCCGTGACGCTAAACCGGATCCCTTCTTAGGAAATCCGTAAACTCTAGCCCAGACGTCATCAGTCTAGGTTTGAGGCCTTCCTCTCACGGTCAACTCATACTGGTTGGAAGCACCTACTATCAACTCTTGGATCATCCGGTCGTTCTTTACGGTCCACGGCCGCAGGAACAGACCGACACACCCTATCTCACTGAGGCTATCCTCTAGCTGGGATCTGTCTCTCAGCCTTTCCGGAATGGTTGGACAAACCATCCGGCCGGTGACCAAAGTCTTCCGGATATCTCCCTCCGCCATCTCAACTATTCAGAAATCTGGAGATACTATCACCTCTCACGCGAGCACTAACTCACCACTCTTTCACTCAGCTATGCACGCACAAAAAAGTTGTGGGAAAAGAGGAAGAGGAAATGGCAGTGGCGGGATTAAGTACCCATCAAAATACCGATCGTTCGTAAAGCGGACCGTTCACCCGTAACGGGTCCCTATTTCTAGACTGGAAGTCTAGGTACTAGGCTGTGGCTATCCGGGTTTCCGGAATCCGGATCCGTCCTGGGTTCCGTTACAGATTACCTGGAGCATCCGTTCAGTGTTAGTGAGATGTTTTAGGCTAAGAGGGTTCTAACCCTTTTTGCCTGTTAAGAATTTTGAAAAATTCTATACACTTATACTTCTTTTAGTACTAACATGGTGACTTCTAAGATTACGGCTCGCGACATGCATCACACACAACTGTACTTGGGGAACATTGCTTCACTAGAAAGATGACCTTCCAAACGATGAGGAAGGTGGGAAGTTGACAGTGGAGGGGATCGGTCCACTACAGAATTTGCCGCCCGGGAAGATAAGTGCCGCCATGATTTCCGCTGACTACTGTTCAAAGCCGCAAGTTCTGCATGCAAGGAATGCTTGCATGTCCAAGTTCTACATGCAAGGAATGCTGGCCTGTCCAATTTCGGTATGCAAGGAATGCTTGCCTGTCCAAGTTCGGCATGCTTGCCTGTGCATTTCTGAATTTAGAATGCTCGGCACAAGTGTCACGGATCGGAAGATTCAGAACTAGCAACCGATTTTATCATCTGATGATTTTTTGTTTGAATAGTATCATTGGAATTTTTTGTCGTTTGAATTTCCTCTTCGAAATGAAGGCCTCGTGAAGCAACACAACTAGCAAGTTGAATGTTATTTGAGCTTTAAAGTAAAGTTTCATTTTCTAAGAGAAACAAAATCAATTCCAACTACAATAGGAGGCAATATGCAAAAATAGAAGACAATTGATAGGGAGAGGGATAGAGGCCTGGAATCTCTAGAAAAGCACCCCATTTAGGGTTTTATCCTATTCCTATGCATTTGTTTCTGAGTAAAACATAGGTTCTCATGCACATAGTAATGGTTGCTTTAGTTACATACATTTTGTCGTTTGCGTTACCAATCATAAGATGATAGCCTCTAACCTCTATCTGCAATGTCACAATGTAGATGGCTATGACAAAATTTTAGAATTTTGAATTCATATTTGCAATCACATGCTCCAAAATTATCTAAGAAAGGTGTATAATGAGAAATAAATAAGGTAAATAATAGGGACCTTAATGTATATTTGCAACCCTGGAATGACATGGAGTGGCCAAGTGATGGTCTTGTTCACACCAACCCTTCGTGAGCTCAGATGAAACTTTATGTATTAAAACTTTCAGAGAACCCTAAATTGAACAACAATCAAAAAGTACATTGAGCCATTCTAGATTTTTTAAAGCAAAATTTCATTATTTATTTACTGATGCCTCTATAAACAATTAAAGACACTTACATTTCATTCAAAGGCATTTTTAACATTGGGTTGCAATACTACTACAAAGGTCCCTAATAATGCAAGTGATCCTTTTTTGCGATAGCACATATAGTTTGGACCTTAGATTTTTGGGTAATTTTTAATTGTCCATATGTACCTAGGTTCCCAAGAATGAGAAAACTTCCATAATTTTATTTTGAGATTAATGATGCCTACAACTAGTTGTAAAATGCTTTGAGTATAGAAGACATCATGTACTATACATGAATTATTCCACTCATAGTTAAGATGTCCGCTATTCCACGTAAAGAGTGCATGAATTGACTTATGTAATACTTCAAAGAATTAAGTGCAGAAGGAGCTCTAAAATAATCCCTCATGAAAGTCAATAAATCATATGTTGGATTAACCACTATGGAATTTTGAGTTCTTTTACATACATTTTGGAAATTTAAAATGTTTTATGTATCCAATAATGAGATTGACCTTTCTTTTACTTGGGGATCTATAATATTATTTATTTTTAGGATTATAGTTTCTAACAATGTCTTAGAGTTTGTTGTCTTCTATACCAAATATATCCTACTTTTCCTCATGTACTATAGTAGAAAATATGCCTTTTTCTAAGTTTGGACCATTTGTATACAATGAGTATTTGGGGAATCTGAATAGTAGAACACATAGATAGTCAAGACCTATAAAGCAATATAACCACAATGAATAACACTTGCATTATTATGAAAAAAAAATCGAAAGCTGTGTTTTGGCCTAAGAGGGTTCATTTGAGGGCTTGCTCTTATATTGCAATTCCAATTCCCTTTATGTTCCTCAAATACAAGAAAGAGTTTGCAGAATCGTACACTTAGAGGATACGTGAAGAGAGGCAAGGTTGTATTTATGCTACCCTCTACCAAAAACTTTGTTTGTTTCAAGTCATACTTCCAACAATGGCATACTCACTACGGAACGATGGCATATATGAAACTAGATTAGTACAATACAAAAACCTCAATTTCATGAAAGGTGACACCTGCAAAGTAATCATGTATGGACTCTTCAAATATGGACGCATGAACTCCTAAAGGCCTGTAGTGATTTGAAGCTACATCTAAACTTTTACAAGAAAAAGGGAGTACGAAATGACATGATGAATTGAAGTGCTTTGAAACACATTTCGTGTTTGTAGAGGAACTTACATGAAATGTAATGACAGTGAACAAATTGAAGAAAAAGAATGATTTGGCTAGGTTCTTACAGTAGCAGCGACCTCTTGTTGTCCTTCATTTTGTCTGCTTGTTGTATCCTCAGACATCTCTTGCAGTATCTCCAAGTCGTTTGCTCCAACAGTTTCTTCTCCACTCCCATCTCCAGTAACAAAGCGAAGCGCTTTGCGAAGGTCGCCTGGTGTGGACTGACTTGTTTTTGACATGACTTTCTTCCCTCAGGTCATTCTAAATCTCTGCAATTCCTTACGAAACGAGAAATACAAAAACGTACGCCTACTCTTTTTCCTTCTCGATAACGTACTAGGAATGGCTATGCACAAGTTCTCTACAAGCATGAAAAAGATGACTATATGGAAGCTAGCACTGTGAACTCCAAGGAGCACTTGGAACTACATGTATGCAATGGCTCTACCTTGCAAAAATGGCTTCTACTTATAAAGTTCAGAGGAATGTTGTGGAAGCACACAATGTGACATTAAATGCTATAGTGATGGCAAAGGCTTGTATTGGAAGTGACAAAGTATTATGTCAAAGCTGTCTTCGTGCGCTGTAAATAGTAATAATTGAAGGCAAGCGGATTTCTATGAAAATCTGACACATTCCATGAACTTTAATGACGTCCAAGGGGCAGCCAACATGCATTTATGAATTTGCTAAAGAGGGCTGCTCTAAAAGGCGTAGAAGGTGGCGGCGGATAGGGATGGAATGGTCAGACTTTGCAGTAGATGATAGTTGGTCCAAAAAAGGTTAGAATGGCTTGGGTGTTAGTGTTTAATGGATGCAGATGGCGGCCTATGACAATAATTCAGTACTTGTCAATTGGAGTGCATGTCAATAGGTACTTAGAGTAGATGGCGGCACATGATGGTACTATAATAAAAGTAGATGGTTTTGGAGTGCTTGTCAAAAATAGATTTAGAAGATTTCCTTTTGAAGAGGACCCTAAATGTTGAGTCAAGTACAAGTACTATTCCATAGTCTTCTATAAGTGACAGTGATGAACCATTTGAGCTCTTTCAAATTCTATTCGTCCCCATCCCATGATTAGGATCACCGGTCTTCATATTCATTACTGTATGCGTGATTTCTCAAAATGGCTTGCATTCGAGTAGACAGTCATGAGGTACCTCTTATGTTTCCAGTCGGGGATGGAGGACGTGCTAGAGTTTTCAGTCACCTTCTCCACGTCCGATTTAGATTTGTAGAATCCTCCATCTATGTTGAAGAAGAAAAGATGTCAGAGTCAGGCAAGGTGAAAGAATTTGTCCTTGTTGTGAAATCTGCAGAAGATGAAGGACATTGTTGGTACCTTTCCCCCGGGAACTATAGAGCATATGGACTCCCTCTATCCATGCTAGGTTCCTCTAGTGAGATTTGGAGTCGCAAATCAGATAATTTTACAATAGATATGCCGTACGGAGTATACGTTGTTCCACCTACTGCAAGTCCTCAAGTTTCTCCAGTTCTTCTAAAGCCTTCATTACTTCACACTGTCAAGGTAGAGAAATTAGATCTAGTCATTGAACTGTCCAGTGAATCGGAAGGAGAGTCTCCTGAGTTGACCCTTAGAAATCCAGGATGTTCTATTGGAACTACACCAAGTAAGAAGGCTCTATTGAAGTCTACATCTCGGAGTCCATCAAATAGTCAATTGCAATCTTCGTTGTCTTGTCCTCTATTGCATCCATACTCAATTGGTAGAGTAAGTATAATGGACTCTTTGAAGAGACTAGCCAACATTCATCGATCTCGAAATGAATTGTCTACAATGGATCTCAGCATCATGAAGCACTAGCGTGTTGCGTTTCTTCTAGCAATATTTGATGGAGATATCATTTTTGAAATACCGCCATGCCGCTCCACTTCATCTTCATCGACGGTGCGGAGCTTGGAAGGAATGGACAAGCGCTATGATGGACACCCGTGGTATAGGCTCATCACCACAGACATCAACAACTCTAACAACCTCAAGTTCTATAAGTCCCATTGAGCCGGCCATCTTGCTTGTGTGAATCCAAACTGTGATTATTTGAACAGAGCTTTGCAGAAAAATGAAACAGAGTGGAGTGGCTTCACACCCATTCCTTTTGTAGTAGGGGATGGACCTCCCAAAGACTGTACTCTAGTCTACAAAGTGTGTAGGAAACCACCTTCATGTCTTAGCCCCTGCAATGCTAGGATATACTATTCTTTCAGTGATAACCTAGAAATGAGTAGGGCTACTATTCACTTCGGAGAGTACAACCACCCAGTTGCAAAGGGCATGTATAGAGATTCTACGGAGGAAATCTATGGGCTCATTGAAGAACAGGTGGCAAGAACACCAACAGCCACAAACTCCGCAATTGCTCTTTCTGCCACTAAAGAGTTCTTAACAAACTATCTATTTCACAACGGAGATGGAGAGAAGAAGATATTGAAGAGGGAGGAAATGGAGGAGGTTATGGACCGCTTCCAATATCTAAGTAGTCCACGTATACGGAATGTGATCTCCTCCTTCCGCTCAAACAATCGAGAAAGGGTCATTGACAACATTATGACTATGAAGGAGTCAAAGTTTGAATTCATACACGATAGTGTCTTCCCAGGCCAAGGGAAGGAGAAGGTTTATATCTTCGAAATGCTCACCGAAGGACTCGGAAGTGGAGTGGACCTTGTAAGGCGCATGCAACCTGGAGGTAATCTGCAGAATGCGTGGTTGATGTTTGACCATGTGAAGTGCGTAAAGGAGTGGACGACGATGGCTTGCCACGTGTACGATGCTGAGTACAAAAAGGTGATGACTATTGCAATATGCGATATGCAGTCCGAAGATACCAAGGTGCAAGTACAATTCTGGAGGAGTTTAAACACTGTCATGGAGCGACATGGAGTGGCTAACCCAAACTTTAAAGGATTCATGGCAGATAGTGCTATGGCCAACTGGAATGCGGTCCGTATTGTCTATGGCAGTGGATCTACCAATGAAGAAATGGAGAATCATGAGAGGACCTGTTTGCTACATTGGAGTAGTTCTCTTCATAAACACAACCAAAAGTATATCAAACAAGCATTCCAACAACAACATATTTCTCTGTGTAAGCAATACAAAGATTCCAAAAATATGGATTAGGCCGAGACACGTTACCTTGCAATTCAGTCATGGTGGCTATCGTTTGGAGCTGCAGATGAAGAAGCACTTCATCACTTAGATCATTGATTGGCATTTTGGCATTTTCGGTATCGGCAGTGGGGAGGCTTCATGGACATGGTAAGTGAAGTAGTTATTTGTATGCATAAGAGGATTTCAATTTTTGAAGGTGTCTTTCTAGGATGTAAAGCTAAATCTACTGTGCTACATGTAATTTTTTGTCTTTTCCAATGATATAGAGTACTGGAAAATGTTCAATTCTTATTTATAATTATGTGAGTTATTTTTACAAGGTACCCGAAATAGAGGGTCTATAAAACTATGAAGAAACATATGTTGGGTCCCACGGATCTATTTGTGGTGTTTATGAAACCTCCTATTTAGGATACCTTGAAGTAAATAACCAATTTCTTAGAGACCCAGAGTCCTCATATAAGATGTGATACTTCTTTGTACCAAGAAGTTCAAACAACATTGTATTTCTTTGACTTTATGTAGTAATATATTTGCATTTGAAATTGTCTTTGTATGTCCTTCATTGTATGATAGGACATGTTTACTAGGTCACAAACTAAAGAATCTATATTTACAAATGTTTTATGAGGTTTTCAAATTAAAGTGTTAATTCTTCCTTGAACTTGCATTCATTTTTAGAAGTTGAATTTGGAGGAGATGCTGGAGTTGCCATCGTGCAATTTATCTTAAACAGTTCATAACAAGTGGCTCCAAATGTTTGGAAAAAGGGGAAACAACTTGTTTGATGCCACTTGTGATGATAGTATTTGTGCTTGGATGTAAATGACAAATTATCGAGCATACCGTAGAGGTCATGCATGTGGCTCTGGTCCATCCAAGGGTGAGTTGAAGTTGAGGGCTGCAACTCGAAGCAGAGATCCAAAGAAAATGGCTGCAGCACTTAGCACTTTACCTAGAGCAGAAGGGCTTGGAAATCGAGTACCACATTTGGAAGGTGAAGAGATTTTTGGAAGCACAAAGAGGAAGTTGGATGTATCAATTGGAGATGTTGGAGACTCACATAGATCAGACAAAATGAATTTCTCTTAACCGCGTGTGCGTATAAGGTCCTCAACAACTTCTATTGAGATCTTGGAAGCAAAAGGTAAAGAAATTGAGTCAAATATTTCTCCACATGTCACTACTACATGTGAAAATGATTGTGACACGTCAAAGTGGCATATTGCGAGGATCAGCCACAAATCGAATGCAAAATGTCATGCTCAATAGAAGGGGTCGAATATCAAGTGCTCTGCCAAAATTGCTAAGGGAAAGAAGGGAACCCTTGCCCCAACATATCGAGGTAGAAAAGTAGATTATGGTAGCAAACAAGAAGTGGTGGTTGACTTCTGGTTTTGTTGGGATGACATTGAACGTTGTGTGAAGGGCTCAAAAAGAAAGTGGATAATCGATTGGCTACAGGTGCTAGAGGTTTGGCCTGTTCTATTAGGGACAAACTTAAATCGGGAGGAAACTCTACTCTTGCAACATGTAGGATTTCAACTCGAACAGCGCCCTACGTTATTGCCACGTCGACTTTTCAACATGTCCAAGATTTTTGAGACTGTTGTATTTGACCAAGCACCACCAAAGAATCCGGATGTGTATCCAATGGTTAGGAACAATCGAAGTATTCAAAGGATTGCTAATGCACCAACTACAAAGCAACGAAATAAGTGGGAGAGTACTGGAAACATTAGAGGGCAAATTTTGGGAGTAACCTTACTCCCCCAATCGGGCCTAGGTGTAATAGTCTCGCTACAGACAGGGGTAGTAGATAACAAGGACATCTATCGAATAACAATCGGTATGTTTCCTACGTGCATATGCCTTGACTTTATGAATATGGTTGTTTCTGCTATTAGAGGTCAACAGTAGTATGTGAATTGCAAGCATTTGTACTACTTGTATAGGTACTTCTGCAGGATGAATGTCAACGAAGACAAATTCATTCATGCACCTAGTTATAGCTTCAATGAGTTGAAGGTACTTCTACTTCAAGCAGGAATTATTATAGTTCCCAAATAGGCATGGATGCCTTTTCAAGAATACTTCATTTGTATTGTATTCATTTACATATGTTATGTTTCAAATGATTTATAGCACATGGAATTGAAAATGTCTATGCATTTCCTAAGTATTGGAACATGTCTTGTTACTATTATTAGTAAAGTTTTGTGAAGCAAGTTCCTGTGAATAACTGTAAATTGTAATCCTAATTCAATACTACACATATGAATATAAAATCCTATTTAATTCCATTCATTCTGAATTTTTTACAACCTACTTCATTTTCTTCTTCATTCCTTTGACTCCCTTCTCTTTTTTTTTCATTGTCATTTTTTTTACCTTCCTTGACAATCTTTTTTCTCTTCTTTTTTGTTTCATTCACATCTTTTTTAATATCCCTTGCACTTCTATTTGTATTCTTTTCATTTCCCTTCCATATGTTCTTCCATTTTCTTTTCATACCCTAATCACTTATATCCTTTACTTCCCATTTTATCCTTTCTCTCTATTTTTTATTCTTGTTCTTCCAATTTTATTTGCACTATTTTTATTCATTTAAGTCCACACTTCCATGGCTTGTTTTTTTGTTCTTTTGAAGACATGTTCTATCTTTCATAGCTCACTTATCTCTGTAATTCTCAACAAATTCAAGAAACATGTTTACATAGGGCATTAAATTACATGTAATACAAAATTAATTCTTCCAGTTTGAAATTATCTTACGCAACACACTTACAAATGAGATTGAGATTTAAACCACAATGATTTCTAGTAGACATCTCCCTCTAACCCATTAGTGTAGGAAACATCCTTCAAGTATCATCTTATACTAGTACATGTTGGAAATTCCAATCCATGTGGGATACTTAGAAGACATGGTTCTCTATGTTCCTTTAAATCAATCAAAAAGTTACAATGTGCTATTGCAAAAGTGACATGAGTCTACTATACATGAAGTGGTTGGCATGCTTTCTACTATGGATAATAAAAGCATTGTTAAAAGTTTGCACAAAATTTTGAGAGTCTAAATGCATAGCCAAAAAAATCAAGGACAATAAAGTATAAAACTTTATGATAGTCCACAGTCATAGGGGATATGGTCATAGGTCACAAAATTTACTATAAATAGTAATATTTCCTCAATTTTTTCCAACAAACATGCAAACAAAAAATTTTGGAGACAAATTTTCAAAAAAATACGGTTTGGGGGCTCACCGCTCACAAAGTCCACGCTCGCAGCTCGCAAGCTCACCGCTCCAAGCTCGCACACTAGCGTCATTGGTTGTCAAAGTTGTGAATGTTTATAGTCACCAACTTGCACCATGGCCCATGGGTGTCCGTCGTACCTCTTATCGATACTGTCCAAATTCGAGGCCACTAATGAAGAAAATGATGACCAACATGGTGGAAACTCAAAGATAACATCTCCATTGAACATTGTTGGAAGAAATTGTATATGATGGTGCTTCACAACACTCAAGTCTATTGTGGATAGTTCATTCCAAGAATGATGAATAGAAGCTAGTTTCTTCAAGTAGTCCATTATGCTTAATCTGTCTGTAGGAGTTCCATGCATTGGAGGACGTGAAGAAAGTGATGTAGAATGATTATCAGATAGGGAGTTCGAGACAGATTTCATAATTGACTTTTCATTTGATACCCTTGGAATTGCGCATGGTTCTTTTGAAGGTTTCAAGTTAGGGGACTCTTCATTTGATTCACTAGACAATTCAATGACAAGATCTAACTTCTTTGCCCTCACTGCTCTCAAAATTGTAGCACTTGGAAGCATTGAAAGAAGAGGGTGAGGTGAACTAGGTGAAGTTGTAGGACACATGTAAGGCATGTCTACTATGAAGTTATCTGATTGTCGGCTTAGTATCTTAGTGAAAATAGCTAGCATGGACAAAGGAAGTCCATAAGCTCTATAATTTCCGAAAGGAAGGTACTAGCAATGCCCATCTTCCTTGATAGACTTTGAAATAGGAATTGATTGTTATTACTCCCTTGATTCTAATTTCCTATCTTCTTCCACATAGATTAAGGATTCAACAAACTTGAAGCGGACATGAAGGAAGTGACTCAATACTCTAGCATGTTCTCCATCTACTACCAGAAATACAAGGGGGACTTGGTGACCATCTACACATATACAAGCCATGGCATACAAGATGCACTCAAAAAACAATGAAGATGGAACAAAAGTGTCATCAATGAAAGCTCTAAGAGAATGCTTCTTTCTCAAGTACTTCACCTTACCAGATATTCTTATTGTCAATTAACATAGGGGATTCAAGATGGACCAATTGCATGATCAATTACTACCATGTGAGGCAACAATTGTGAAGATGCATTCCATGCAGACTATTATCGCTATCATTTAGTAAAACTCCAACTTTGCACTTAGGTGGTTGTGTCAAGTACATTCCAAGAGTCTGCATTTGAAATGGTGGCGTACCAATAGTATTTACTATACATTCCTAAATTTGATTGCGGCAAACGTAGCAATATCAGTGTGAAAATGCTAAATGCTTAAGGTACTATAGCATCTTTGGAATAGGCAACTCATTTAAGAGTACAAAGGTTAGGTGTCATGGCTGTCAATTATTATTGGAGTCACCTACAACCACTATAGTCTTCATTGGTGCATTTATGACTTATAGTTGATGCCTTTCATGCATATAAACTCAATTCACTCCTCTCAACCAGAGTGTTTTGGATGTCCTTATTCATTGTGAAAAGCTTCTTTTAGGTTCAAGTTTCAATTCCATCTCAAGTTTCAATCCCATCTCAAGTTTCAATCAATCAATCATGTCACATGTATGAAATATAATGCATGTGCAAAGCCTTGGAAACCAAAGCCCCCTATCCACTGAACTATGTGCATTACCAAGCAAGGGACACAAAAATTGCAGCTCCTAGCCTTTGGAAATCTTAACGTTCAATTTATCAAAAGTGCTTGCAAATGTCTTTTTCCTTGCTTTTATACTTTTAAGGTTTTGAGTGCTCTATGATTTAAAATTTACTGTTGCACAATTGCCAACGAACGAAAAAAATCAGTGGACAAGTGGGGTGGGCTAAGTGAACGAGCAAACAAGCAGACGAATGATGTAGACGGGGTGGACCGGGTACACGGGTTGTCAGTTTTAAAAACAGTTTTGTAGTTCAAAGGTCAAGGTGGCCAAGGTGTAAGGATTATTGGATTAACATTTACCAAAGGATTACAGAAGAAGTACAAAGTGGTACAGTAAAATATTCATTTGAAGAAATAATAAACTAGAAATTGGATATAGCATGTATCCTTGAATACAACATATTTATAATATGCAAGTGAAATTATAATAATGAAGCAAACATATATATAGCGATAGAACAAAATCAAATGAAAACATATTTTCTTCATATGTATGTATATGCATTACAAGTACGTCTCTACGTATACGATGGATGACATCCTCGTCATGAAAACTTCTGAAGTACACAATGCATAATTATATTTTCAATGCCATAAATATAAATTTATGGTATGAAATTCAACATTTCCCTCTTAGTTTTGGCCACCAATATTTTCTTCCGCATCACGAGATGTCCACTCCTTTTCCATGAGTCTTCTACTTGTTTGATGAGGTATCGGCTAAGGACTACCTCCACCACTTGTCCCTCCAAGGCGAGCTTCTATCTGCATGTCAACCTTCTCGAATTGTTGTTTTGTTTCCAAAGAGTGGTCATCCTCTTCTTCGATCTTTTGTTTACTCTTCTTCTTTGGAGTTATGTCTACTTCGTGGGCCTTCAAAATCGTCACAACACAATCCACATCATCTATCAATTTGTTTATCATTCCATCCTCACATTTCACATGGAGCCAAAAGGAGTCGGCTCCCTTCCCTAAATATGATCTCCACTTGGTTATAACTTCATTCATCCTTGTGTCAAATGCCTTGGCAATGTCTTCTATTTTATTCTCTGTCGTTGATTTATTGTATAGGTCCACCATTAAATGAACTTTTGTTGCTTCTTCCAATTTTGATAAAATGAGGGCTTACCATATCAAATTAGTATTGTATCCCTCGAATTGCTTAATGACTTTAGGATTTCACTCCACTTCTACCAAGAGGTCATTTGGACCCTATTTCATCCATTCTTTTTTGGGAATTTGGAAGAATTTAATATGGTGTTGTGAGCTCTAATGCCCTTCCATACTATGACAAAACAATTCTCGAGACTCTCTATTAGGAATCCCAAAGGCATGCAACTCCACCTTCACATCTCAAATCATCTAGAAGAACTTATCTTTAGGGGCGGTAGGGCCATTGGATACCTCATGAAATTGTTTTGTAGCATCCCACTTCATTGGTTTTTCCAATGCAAGTAGTTTTGGAATTTTCATGGCCCTTGGTCAAGTGGAAGGTTCTACCGATTATGTTCGTGTCCGGATGGCATACAATGCAAAATCCCTAGCATTTCATACAACCTTGGACTTAGAGGAATGCGACACTCCAAACAATGGCATTGAAATTCCACCAATCTTTGAATGCAAAAGACATGGAAAGTGTGGCGACATTGACCCAATATTACAACTCCTTCAAACCCAAAACAACCTTGGCAAAGAGAACAATGACCTTCCAAGATGGGAGTATTGGGAAAATTAGTCGACACAAGTTGTTTGTAGTGCTCATGGAAGTGAGTTGACAAAAGATTGTAAGGGATACATTCTTCTTCCAATTCCAAAGCCCAATTGATGTTCTTTGTATCATTAATATCATAGGTCTTATTGTGGTTTAGGCACTCATACATTCTATCCATGTTCTTCAAAAACGTAAGTTTTAAATCATCTTCTAACTTCTCCAACAAAATGCAAATGAGAGCTCCTCATGTACTCATATGCTGCATCCGATTCAAGTGCATACCTCAAGAGCCCTTTTATGAGTCTAGATGATACAAAAGATTGTTCCTATAGTTGCCTCACCCACAACACGCAATGTAAGTCTACCTTTTCCATTGGAAGGATTTCACTTAGTAACCCTAGTTGTTCCATTCGTTTCATTGTCGACTCGGCCTCATTCTTTGCTCGATTTTCCAAATCCAATTGATGCTTTAAGTCTTTGACTTCATGGTCTTTTGTTTTCATAGAAACATCTTCAACAGAGGAAAAACCTAAAAGTTTAGGGCTCTCAATAGGCTATGGGAGTTCAACTAACACATCCACGGCTTTGCCTTTATAAAGAGGAAGAGAGAGTTGATCGCTCTCTTGAGTTGGTTGACTTGCCTGCAGTAGGCTTGCTCCACTATTTGATTGTTTATCTGCCTTCTTGTTCTCCTATATCAACAAAGTTTTGCGATGTTGTTGTAACATCTCCATAGATATCTTCAACTCCAATTCCCACTTCTCATTTGTGGCCTTTAGATCTTTATTCATGAGCTTCAAAGTCTCGTTTTCATTCTTGAACCTCTTACAATCATTGCTCAAGGCCTTCTAGTAGACATTATTAGACAACAATTAATATTGCCTCTCCCAGATCTCATACTTTGCCTTGAGGTCATCATGGTCTTCCTTGGAATAACACACCTCCCTCAATTCTTGATTCTCTTGTTCCAAAAAAACAATATGCTAAAGCTCTTTCAATTTCTCGTCATGTAATTTGTCTACAAACTCAACAAACTTCCTGAAAGCTAAAGTACCATGTAAAATGAATGGCATCATTTTGCAAAATGTATTAGTTATTTTTGTGAGGGCAAGCACCAATACAACCACAACTCTAGTTGTACATGATAGAGAGTAAGCCATTCAAAACATCTTGCCAAATCCCATTGTCGACTTGCCTAAAGTAGAGTTGTGCCCTTCATTACTTAGTGCCACCTTCATTTTCATTGTTAGTTGCTCCTTGCTCAATTTCAGATTGGTTCCATCAAAGGGTACACTACAACAAGTTCTCCAACTATTCCAATGGAGGTATCTTCTGCAATGTCTCTAGATCCTTTGGACCCAACAATGCTAGAAACAAATGGTCTTCAAAATTCATCGTCTCTTCGTTGTTATTGACAACAACCTCATTCCCAGAGTCCTTCCCTACATCCATCAGTTCACTAGTAGGGTGCTTCCCTATATCCTAAACTGCTTACAAATTTGGAGGATTTGAGTTTGAAGGAGATGGCAAACATGCCTTTGTGCAATTTGTCAAAAATTACCCATAACAAGTGGCTTCAAATGCCAGGAAACAGAGGGAACCATTTGTTTGACACTAGTTGTGATGATAGTATTCAGGCTTGGATGCAAATAACTAACTACCATGCATATTTGAGAGGACACACATGTGGATTTGATCTGTCAAAAGGGGAGTTGAAGTTGAGAGCTGCAAGGTGAAGCGAGGATCCCAAGAAAATTGTTGAGGCCCTTAACACATTGCTTGGAGTAGAGGGGGATGGAACTTGAGTACCACATGTAGAAGAAGAAGAAATTTTTGGATGCACAAAGAAGAAGTTGAACATGTCTATTGGTGATGCTGGAGACTCACATCAACCAAACAATGTCAATTTCTCTCAACCTCAAGATCGAACACAGTCCACAACAACTTCTATAGAGTCTTTGTAGGGCAAAGAAACACAATCTAAGGTGAACCCTTCCCGACATGTTACGATTGCATTCAGAAGTGATTGTGACACATTGAAGTGGCACAAAGTGAGGATCAACCACAAATCAAATGTAAGATGTTAAGCTCAACAACACAGGTCAAACATCAAATGTAGCACAAAAATTGCAAGGAGACAAAAGGGATCTGCAGCTCCCACCTATTGTAGAAGTAAAGAAGATTATGGGAGTAAGCGAGAGGTGGTAGCAGACTTCTAGTTCTACTTGGATGATATTGAAAGATGTGTGAAAGGTACAAAGCAAAGGTGGGTCATTGATTGGCCAGAAGTATTGGAGGTTTGGCCGATTTTGACTAGGACCAATCTGAGTTGCGAGGAGACTTTGCTCCTACAACATGCAAGCTTTCGTCTCCAAGAGCAACCTACGTTGTCACCACGTCACCTCTTCAATATGTCCAAGATCTTCAAGAACGTTGTATATGATCAATCGCCACCCTCAAATCCAGATGCATATCCAATAGTTAGGAATAACTAGACCATACGACGAATTGCAAATGCACCATCTACAAAATAGTTAAACAATTGGAAGAGTGCTAGTAACATCAAAAAGGCCTTATTCGTTGAATTGAGACAAGCTACGGTCTCATTATAATTCACTTGTATATTTAGAAAACAAAATAGTTCATTAAATTTAGACAATTCAATAAATTGAGACTGAAAAATGTCAAAGTATATATTTAATTAACTTACTATTGCTATAAATATCAAGGAGAAGCCACATTCATCTTTTGAACATTTTTATTTCATTAAAAATATACACTTTAAATCATGCAAGATGTCATCAATTGAGACATTTCTTGAAATTGAGAGGTGCATCTACGAAAAGACTAATCTTTAGGTTGTTGATACCAAAGTTTAACATCTAAAACATCTTTATTACAAAAAATTCAAATGAATACATTTAATGCAGAACATTGGAGAAAAATAAGAAGATAAAATATACTCTTAATAGAAATCAATAATTGTAACACAATCAAACTACCCTAATAAAATGGACAAAATATATTTCTGCGAACATCTCAACACATGTAAATGCAAAGTCCATGCCACTTCACACCCTACAATAAAAACTACTTATATACCTACACACTATTCATCCTTTCGCCATAGACTCATCGTCATCTGAATTAGCCGCGAAGGCTTCCACTAATGCTTTGATGATGTCAATTTGTGACTTTGGAATTGCTACCCTTGGATCTGAAGTACCCTCTCGCATACATGGCTTCCAAGCAGTCGTGATACAATCTATGCTCGACCATGTTGGGATTATTGCTTGATCTTCGCGCCACACATTCCCTTTTTTGTGTCCCATCCATCATATGTTTCCATGTTAATGTGTCGATTTGAAGCTGGCGTCCAATATTGGATTTGGATCATATTCATATGCCCTGAATCTGGATTTGGATTTGTAATGGCTCTAGCAAGCCATAATGGCTTGGAGTCACCATTAGCAGGCCGCACCACGACAAAATAACTTGCGAACATATTGCAATTAACATAGAAAGAATCACGGGGACGATCACGCCTTCATCCAACAAAGGGTGCATCCTTTGCATCCCCTTCAGGTAGTGTACCATCCCTCTCCTTGCGATTTGCCTCATCATAGATGATTCTCAAAGCCAGCCAGAATCCATGTAGTAATGTCTCACGCGGCTCTAGAGGTGCATCAAGAGCTGTTCAAACACCTTTCCAATACTCTTTTATAGGGCCATTCTTCTTCTTGAATTCTCTAGATTGGTCATCGTTTGCCATTCTGCTCCAGTGTGCAATGAAACCATTCAAACCTCTCTTGATCTCATTGAGAGAATGCATCTTCTTGGAAACTAAAGGTGGTGGATCACCACTTGGAACTATTGGACGTCCGTCTTTAGTCTCAGACCACAAGCGAATTCCTTTGCCGTGCTCTGGCAACCATTTCTTATCTATACACAGATTTTCATACTCCATCAAAGGCCATCCACTGAAATCCATGTAAAACTTGAACTGCTGGGACCTAGAATGACCTTCCAAAAAATCTCCTCTTGTGCCTAAATACCCATCTACATATCGCTTGAAATCAGGAACTTCCTTGATGAGATGAGGAATGACGAGGTGCATTTTGCAATCCATGAAGGATTTCATGAGTTTCTGAAGTACTGGATAGTTGTTTGTCTTCAATTTAGTACTCCATTGACCAAAAAGAACGTCAATGTCTTCATGAGTGTGCCCAACAATGAGGAAATTGATGTACACTTCGCAGAAAATCCTTTTGTATACAAGTAGGGAAAAAAAGCAAAAAACCATCTATTCTTATTGTCCCTTGATGCATTATCCAACTACAAAGTCAATATTGGTAGTAAAGGTTGAGTTGGAATTGATTCTTCTGAAAGAGGAAGGAGAGATTCCAAGCAAATATCTCCCCCTTCCAGAATTGCCTTGGTTAATGTGGATTGTATCTCCTTTTCAGAGAATAATTTGCACAATGAATTCTTTGGTGGTTCTTCAACATCACACAACAACTTTGTGATGGACCCAATGGTATGATTTGAGTTTGTTGGAAAAATGTCTAAATTGTAGTGTGCATATCGAACATCCCCATGCCCATGAGCAATCATACTTGTAACTCCAATGGCCATTTTCATGTAGGAATCCGTTGCTTTGGTCTTGTGAGAGAAGTGTGGAGAAGCGGTCTTGGAGTGATCCATTTTATCATGGATAATGGTTAGCATCTTCTCAGGATATGTTTCAGAAATATGCTGATTTGCATAGTACAGTTCTCTATGGGCCCTTTGGCCCACAAGGTGGGTATCTAAAGCAATGGTCCACCTCTCTTACTCATATGAAAGGGAAGTACATGCACTCCTCAATTGCTTGTATTTATCACACAAGCCACATCGAGGGAAACTATCTCCACGTGCTTTTGGAACAAATTCTGGGAAAGAAACACGTCGAATGTTGCTCAAGCCACTCAAAGAAATTGGTTGCAAATTTAAAGTTGCATTGGCCTCATTGATTTTTGGTAATTGATCACTCCAACGAAATGCAGATGGCAAAACCATTGCAAGGACTTTCTCCCCTGATTCAAGTGTCCTCGTTTTGTGTGGCATTTTGACAGCTTCAGAAACCACTAGTGTCCGAAGTGTTGCAATAGCTTGTACAATATGTTTCCTTGGTTTTTTGGACCTCAAATTTCCATGTGCCTCTGCTTGCTTCCCATCCTTGGCCATCTCTTTGTACCTATAAAAGGTAGCTTTTGAAACCCCATGAATGGTCCACCATGTAATGGGATACACTTCCTTTCCTTTCAAGGTAATCCACTCCTTGCCAGCAGGATCTTTGTGGATTTGCCTATGCATCTCAAGAAGACACTTCTTCCGAGCATATACCCCATCATGTACATGGAGTTGAGAATGAATGGCTTGAATTTGCCCACATGGAAAAGGTTGCAAACAATTGTTTGGACAACAAGTTTTGGTAGAGACTTTAGTGATCGATTGAGGAACCAGGAGGGTCTCTTTTGGGGGATAATTAAGCTCCATTCTCTCTCGAAAGCTTTCATAGGATTGAACCTCTTTACGAACTCTACTATTAGTAGCATTCATGGCCATGTTGTAAATATGCATCTGGTCATGGTCATACAAACTGACACCAAAAAGAAAAACTCGCTTGATGTGCCAGGAGTGAATTGACCTCATCCACCCGGTTGGGAGTTCTGCCTCGCACAAAGACTATGCAATTTGAACGGAAACTCAATCATCGCCAAGAGGCTTCCCGTCACTGTCTACCACAACATTTGGATTGACACTTTGTAAGACTATATTTGCGACATCGTCCCCTGCTTCATTACAGAGAGTGACTAGTTTGAAGTTCCATTTTGCATGAGGAATCCCGTCACATGTACAGACATTAGGGTGTAACATAGGCACCGGGTTTGCAAAATCTTCAGGTCCATGAATATCCATTCTTCGGGCTAGAGCCAAGTAGTGAATGAGAACAATTATCTCAAATACGATAACAACACATGATCGTCTGAATGTGTCACATTCAATTTCAAACAAAAGACTATATGAAATATACATTATACACAATCTATTTTGAATATATTACAAAGAGAATTCTTATCCTCAAACCGATATGAACTCTTAATCAATTGGAATTGTAGATAGCAGAAATCAAATTGGTTGACAGAATAATCACAAAATACATATGTCTATCCTTGAACTAAGGATAGAGTAAAGAATTGTCTTTAACTCAAAATTTGTAACTACAAAAAGTTTCCTTGTGAATAATTTCTAAATGTATTTTTCATATGAAGTAATAAATTCAGAAAGACTTCAAGCCACAACACAAAAATCATTGGTCCAATAATGTACGGGAAATTTTGACTATTTCTAAATGACGTAGAATGTGACTCTGCATTAATTATCAAGTTCTTAATGATATATGACTTAGAATGTGACTATCGAATTTAGAAATGGGTATCGTCGACTCGACGATAATCATGTGTGAATCCAAAAATGTAAACCTTCCAATATTATCATATGAAGGGCTTATTGTCAATTATGATATATAAAAGATATTATTTGTAAATATATAAATTTCACATTCATGAGTAAATAGATAATAAGACTAATGTATTCCTAAATAAAATAATTATCATCAAATCGAGGATAACAAAACCTCTAAAGGGACATAAAGGCTATCATCAAATCTAAGATAATGTGTCAGAGACATTCCAAGGAACACCAACAAAACATAGTCGAATAATGTACGGAAGTATATTATATTTTATAAACTCAATTTATAAAACAAATGAAAATTAGAGGATTACGCACAAAGACAACATGAGTATCACTCAGTTGACGATAACCCCTTGAGAATAAAAAACATATTAACCTTCCTTTGTTATAATCTAATTTGGAGTCCCATACATTTTTATCGATAATAGAGGTTATTCTTGAAAATGTGACTTATCCTTGAGTCGATGATACAACAATTACACAAATACTTTTCTAAAATATTTTACAATTAATAAACAAGGGACCCAAATTACGAGATTTACATATCATCGAGTCGACAATAAAACTTCTTGAAATATAAACCTTCCATTATTAGACTTTAAGATGGATATCATCCATTATAATATAAAATCTATATCATTCGTAGGAATATAAAACTAAGACCTATCCTCATGTCGACAATAAGATCCACATATTACTAAATTAAATAGATATTGTCGACTCAAGGATATGATGGATGAGTATTAGGAATTCAGACTACTCTATCTTCTCTTGGAGTCCACGATTTTGAAGTATATATTGAGTTCAATTGATATCGTCGACTTGAGGATATACTCTATATTGATATAATGTAGGATCCTCTGTAATTTTTGGCAAAAATTTTGGGAGACATATATCTCACCATTTCGATGATAGACAACACCAACACTCTCATCAGACACAATAGCAATCAAATTTCTATGTTTCACTCTTTTGTTAATGAAACTACTAATCAAAAACCAAAGGGATGTCAGATACAACAATAACAGGACGTAGTGCGTACTATACAAATCAAAAGTCAAAGCACAATACTACTTACTAGCAACTACAGTCAATGTACACACTCATCTTCTTAAAGTCCCCACTATCTGAACAAGCCTATTGAAAACAAAGGTAGATTGGAAATGCGGAAAACAAAATGCTAAAGCATCGTGTAGGTTAGAGATGAGCAACAAAAAATGAGAACAATCAAATGGTGTGGCTGTGCAGGCAAAACACAGTTGTGACGTGAAAGTTGCAAGGGAGAAAGCTTGAGCTTCTGCCAATCGAGGGGCCGGGAAGAATTGGCGTGGGAATTCAAATTCTTTGGAAATACATGGCATCTGACAATGTTCATGGTCCACTTTCTGTGGCAACACTTAAATGCCTCTTTATGTGCTACTTTCTATCAGCTTTGCGATATAATGATGCGGCTAAAGAACAAAAGCAGCCCCAAAAGGGTTTCTCTAAGACCAGCCCAGAAAGGCTTCACTAAGACCAACCAAAAAAGGCTTTACTAATACTAGACCAAAAGGCTTTACTAATACCAACCAAAAAAACTCGTTCGTTTATAGTGTATCTGCTATTCATGTCATTGTCTTAATTTTTGTTAATGTGACTCTCATTACTAGGGGATTCCTAAAAATTGCTTCTTTGCTTATACTTTGTCCAGTGTCTGGGTTTCTTAAAAAATCCTTCCTTCGACGGTTTGGGATCCTAATTATGTGCAATGTAGGGTTCACGCCTTAGGGGTTAGGGTTAGGGTTTACGGTTTAGGATTGTGAACAATTCCAGATTTGTAGGGAAAAAATTTGGAATCTCCCAAGTTTCTTAGGAGATGCAATTTATGTGAAGTTCATCGCTTGATTGTACGGAAGTACTCTTTAACCCCTAAAGTCCCAATGTGCTTATAAGGAACAATATGGATTTCAAGTAGGTTCCTATGAGCTCAATTGTTAGTGATTTTTTCTGAAACTTTCTCGTAAGATACAAAACTTATTAGCTTTGGGGGAATATAATTTGTATTTCAAGCAGTGGTCGGGAGCTAAAGATATGCCACAATAATTCGAAAATGGGGAGAGCAGGCAGCAAAAAAAATTTGTAAAAAAAATTTTATTTTTTATTTTTTATTTTATTCTTGTAGATTATATTTTTGACTAAAGGGGAAGTGTTGATTCATCCCATTTGGATTACTGATATGAAAGATATAGAGTTTCTTATTTAGCAAGCAATTGGACTGTCTTATTCAAAACAAAAAATTCTTTCATTGTGAATGCTAATATCTTTCAATGCGTTTGGTCAAATATCATGAAATTTTCACTACATGATTCAAGAAATGTTTGGTAGAAGATGCTACGATTAGATTCTGAAAAAAGTATTTTTTTCTAATTCCTTACATGAATGCAATAGAAGTAGTAGTTTTGAGTGGTTTTTGAAAGAAAAATGGCCTTGGGACTTTAGGGGTGAAAAGCTTAGCATTTTAGGGACATTTTTTACTACAATGTTTTCCATAATTCATTTACCGCCATTTGTGAGCCGTTTCATGTAAATATGAAATATGGCAATCCATTTAAAATTATTATATGCTATAGTAATTCATCTCTTACTCTGAGTATGAATACTGCTTCATATATTCAATATGGAATATTTGATATGAATTCAATCTTTCAATTGTACTACAATTCTGTGTTTTTTTGTACTTACATAATTCTTATTCATTGAAATGTAAATTCAATTTGTAGTATTCATTTGTAGTATACTTGTAGGGTTTAGGATTTAATGATATGTATTTGTCAAGTGATTTGCATATGTCATTCCATAATGGCAATGTAATATGCATTTGAAATTCTAGCAGTATTGGAATCATTGTTTGTTATAATGATTTAACTCTTCAAAAGAGTAATGATGACATTAAGCATTATTTTGGTGTACACTAAACAATTTCTACTTGTATGGTGAGATGAAATCATGCTCCTTTGTACTCATAGTTTTATTACTAGAAATAATAAAATAATCATAAACCTTGAATATTTGAACTCTATAAAATATTCTTCATTGCAAAGAAAATAATTTCATGGAATGCAAGTACTTATACTTTTTTCAAAATTTAGACTTCTAACAAATGAATTAATTTACATTACACTTCAATGAAGTTAGTGGCGCAATCAATATTGTCATAGGACATTGAAGAACTATGGACATAACCTTCATATAGATGTTCATGCATTGGTATGAATATTATTGATTGATATAATTAATGCCTAATTGCCTTTATGTATAATAAGAGTCTATGTGATTGAAATCAATGATGTTCTAGAGGCACCATGATGCCATAATTGACATTGCATGGTGTGACAATTTAAAAACTTAGTGCCAATTTGTAAATACATGAAACACTTTTATTTACGGTGGAGTGCTATATGTAGTTGCTTTACAAAACTAATGAGAACTTAATCAATGCCACCATAAAGAGACAATCAAAGATTCTTTGTCAAAAGAAAGAAGTTTTAAAAAAAAAAGATTATTAAAGGGTTCTCAAGTTCATAAAAGGCTTTCAGCAAAAAAACATAAAGATATAACATGAAAATCAAAGTGATCCCCAGGAAAAAAAAGGGAATCAAAAAAGAAACCCCCGTACAAATGAAGAAATCATGATAAATAATCACTAAAAAGGAAATTGCAAATGGATAGCTATTTAGGCCAAAAGGTGATTCTAACCAAAGATAAAGAAAGAAACAAAAATTTACCAAATACATACTAGAATATGAAGAACAAAAAATCGAAAAATTATAAAAGAGACCTAAAATAATATATTCTCATTTTCATTTAATCCAACCCTTGAATTCACTTATCATAAACCCTCACATTCACATTATTTGAGCAATGGAAAATTTTTTCAAATCCTAAAGTTCTACAAGTACAGTTCCTCCAACTAAAGTGCTTGAACAATCCTATAGAGATATGTCCAACCAAAAAAGCAATTTCCCCTTGATTTCATTTTAGTGATGAATAAATTGCTACTACATGTATTCATTTCCAATTTTTCTCCTACCCTTGTAGCAATTACAATTGCTTTTTAATTAGTCCTTATTAATGATAGTTTCTATTTTAGAGCATCCACATCTCTTGTCTTCTAATTGGATTGTTCTTCATAATGTATAATTTATCTTAAATGTAGGGTGCAAATAAAATTCTATAAACTTGGTATTCTTCTCAATTTCAAATCTTCAAATAATTACTAACTTCTACATGTTTTTTGTCAACTTGATTCCAACAACTTAAATCCTTGAGTTCAAAAAAAAAGTGTAACTATTGTATAGGAATATTTCATTTTTGTTTCCCACAAACTTATAGATTAAGGATTCAAAAGCACAAAGGACTGGGAAGTGCAATTCTTCTCTATGATCCCTCAAATAATCCTATGTATAAATACATTTGAGAGTTCATGAAAGTAGGAAAAAAATGGATAACGTATATTTTGATTACAAAAACATGCTCAACATCTTTTTCTATGACAATGTAACTCGACAATTTACTGTGTTATAGTTGCATTTCAATAAGTAAGAGTTGTTAGTGGTTTCAATTATTTTTCAAGTTTGACCATACCTCTATATAATTATTATACAATTATATAAGAAAATGGATTGTCTCTCATAAAATTTGGACATCATCAATTTAATTTTTTTGCAACCACAAATATAAATTATGAATTAGTTGTGCAAAATTTTGTTTACAACATGATCTAATGTTCAAATTCAGAAATTGAAAAATATAAGATTCTAAATTTATTTATTCTTTCACTATAAGGGCAAATACTTTACAATTTGCATACATAGTCAACAATAAATAATTTCAGAAAAATAGGTACTTTAGGAACACCTAATGTACCCTAAACCTTCAACAATAAATTACTCTTACTTTTCTGAGAACTAAAAGTAACCTTCTCCATTAGAATCTTTTACTATAATTATTACAAAGTGAAGCTCAAATTGGATTTGGTTCTTTTACTTCTTGAACAAAGTTTATTTTAAATAATCTTACAGTCAGGGGGCCTTACAATCTTGAGTTTTATATTCTTAAATTATTAGGAAATAAAATTAGGACAATATACTATGTTATTGCTTTGAAGATGGGTTCTAAATTGATTTGGATTTATTTGCATGACAATTACAAAGGGATTAAAAATAAAAGCTTTCGGTTTTAGAGTATACATACATATATATATATATATATATATATATATATATATATATATATATATATATATATATATATATATATATATATATATACTTGATGATATATATAGGTTTCTTAGTTGTATTTTATTAGGAATTATTCTATTATTTTATGAGTGTGTACATATATCTATTACTTATACATGCACTTATTAATATCTATATGAAGGTTGATTTTATTTTCTTATGGATTCTTATATAATCTTCTATTTTTATGAATATATTCCTTCTTCATTTTGTTCTTAGGATTTTTCCTTCTTTGAAAGAGATCATGGTGTGCATTGTAAACAATTAGTTTCAAAGCATCTCCATGTACATACTTAGAGGGTTGGTCTTTAGATAAGGCTCCGGACTTTAAATAAGGTCTTGTGTTTCAATCTTTCTTCATTATATACTCATAATTTCTCCTTTCCTTAAAGAAGTCATGATGAGTATTTATTGCTTTATTTACACGAATAGTTCCTACAATATGAATATGAAGGATTTCCATAATCACAAGAGCTTACGGCTTTGCTTTACACCAACAATTTGAACAATACCAATATGAATGATTTCCATGATTAAAATTTTGTCCATTATAAATTGAAGATTCATAGAACTATTTAAAAGGAATCCACACATGTTTTTATATAGTTAGTGAAAGGGTATATGTTATGGTGGGCTAGGGTTTGGTAGTTCTGCAATGAATAGGGGTATTAAGGGGACCGATACTAATTAATCAACATTCTACACTAAAGAAATATCTACCTTTATTGTACATCAATAGTTTTTGGAGTGGTTGGTAGATGTACATCGGCGGAACACAACTAAATGTCTATGCTCATTATAAAAAAAAATTCTCAGTATGATAAATCTCCACATGAAAGTAGGAAACTAATACATTCTAGGCATACACGTTTTTTTCATTATAGCTGGATTTGGTGTGGAATTGGCAAAATCTCAGAAGATCAATAAAGAAATAAATGACAATGAATCAAAAGAAAAGAGAAGATGGTGGCATGCCTAGGCCAATCTACGGTTTCGTAGAATTAGTCCCTTTAACCCCTAAACAATGCGGCAGACATTTTTTGGCTAATGAACATCAAAGAATTCTCCTCTGTAGGACAAAATTGCAACTATTCATCCAAGGAATTAGAGGTGGAAAGGGGAGATCTTCTGCAGTAGTTTGACTCCCAATGAGTATTTTTTTTTTTTTTAAAGTGGATGAGGTCATATGGTTCCAAAATGCTTGATTTCCATGGTCACCAAGCTGGCGTTCAAGGGTTAAATCCTCAAAAAAATGCTTCCTTCATATAAAAGTATAACTCATCTAGATTGATAGACTACACTGATTTATGCTTTTAGGGATACTTCGGGAGGCACACTGTAAGTACTATATTAGGGCATGATGAAATATTTACATTTTTTTAACCCCTTACATGAGGGAAGTAGACACTAGCTTCAGGCCAGGGTGGATTGACCCCCTCGCTCGTCCCCCCTAAGTCATTCCAGGGGTGCATGTAAAAGAAAAAGTCCCCTATTTTGTGCTTCATTTATTTATCTTCTCTACCTCTCCTAGATAATTTGGGGCCTCTGATTGCAAATATGAATTTAAAATTTGAAAATTTTATCATGTGTGAAAAATTAAAAATTTCAGGGTTTTTACTTGGGGACGAGCGAGGGGGTCAATCCACACCGGCCCTAGCTTTGGGTCCGCAACTTCTGGTTCGGTAGCACCGACCCTAATGAGGAGGTTTGGTTCAATAGGCTTGGGTAATTTTGGCGGCTCAGTGTCGCCTTGGGAGTTTATCTCTCTCCTTCTTCCGCACTTGGAATTCTGGATCTTCTGCGTGCACTAAGAGTTCTATAGTCTGCCGTTTCTTCCGCGCTGGATCTTCTGCACCTGCGAGGAGCTTGGGTGTGTTTGTGATTGTGAGCAAGTGTTTCTTTGTGAGTGTGAGTGAGAGGTAATTCCCTGTGAGTGTAAGTAATGTATAAGTGCGAGTGTATATTTGATTTCACACATGCCATTTCAGTGCCGTTTTGAGCTGTGATCTCAATTGTGGAGTAAGATTGAACATTTCTGTGAATGTTGCGTTTCCCTATGACGTTGGAGGTGCAACATTATTTTCGTTTCAGGTTGGTGAGTACTAGTTTAGGGTTTTTGTTTGATTTCCAATTGGAAGTTATGTGCTTGTTTTCTACTTGGTTGTTGGAAATTTCTTCTTCTTCTTGTACTATTACGTTCACAGTTGTACTCTTGTAGTCTATAGTATTGATGTTCTAAAGTTTCAATAGCTAATTCAGTTACCCATTCAGAAGTAGGATTTTAGAATTGAAATTCCATGAATCCTATAAATGATTTGAATTTGTTGGAATTCATTTACCAGTGTTCTCATCCTTGGATTGCAATGACAACTTTTTAGTGTGATTGTAGTTTTCCAAGTTACTATGACAATCTCACAAATTTTATACAGAAGACCGTTTGGGGAAGCTCCAAGAATTTTAAGTTCCAGGTTTGCAATTCCCCTCAATCTTATTTCAATATTATTTAGGGTTTAGGAATGAAATTAGGGTTTACACACTTAAACTATGGAATTCACAGATTCTCTCAATCTATCCTCAACTTGAAGATATCTATCCTCCAGTAGAGAATAAAGTGAAAGACGTACTTCCAAAACTCATTCTCGCAATACTCAAGATTCACCCTCCAATCACACAAAAGGATATTCTGTCCATCTTAAAATATAATTTGATGACTGAAATTCTATGTATATATATTTTTAATTCTAATTAACGTACGTCTTATCATTAAATGATAAAATCAACAAGTCTTAAAAGCACACGATAACACATATTTTCATAATTAGACATCTATCATTGATTCGACAATAACATAGCTCCTAATGTCATGACAGTTTATACACAAAACGAAAATAAATAGCTCCTTTAATTTTTATTTATTTTATTACAACCAGAAAAGAATAGAAAATCTTTAGGAAGTTAATATTTATGGATAGAATTAATCGTTGAAGATCACATCGAATATCCTCGATACGATGATAAATAACGCAATGTACTATAACAATGTCAGAGAATTTTCAATACATGAAAATTTAAAGACATCATAAGTATGATTTCATATTCTAATCATCATCTACTTTCTCCTCTTTTAGACATACAAAAAAAAAAATTTACTAAATCAAAATAATACAAATCTCTTCTTAAACAAACTATTATCATCGACTCGATGATAATGGAATGTGGAATCTCCGTCAAAGCATATAGAACGTCCAGATATAAAGATGCATATTTTATTCTTTATTAAATTCTTAAACCTCTAACCCATAATTGATAATCGAGGTTGATGCCGAAAACTATTTTTGGAGAAGTGGATATATTTATCCTCGATACAATGATAAGTCAATCATTAATATTAGGGGATGAAAAAATAATAGAATTTTACATAATTTGTAAGGACCACATTAGCGATCATCGAATAAATGTTACTATAGGAAACTAGAGAACAGCCTGTAACTTAAAGCAGAATTAAGTAAACTGCTTACATCTTTGTGTGAATGTTTACCAGACAAGTAAATTCACATCATCTTCAACCATTCATAAATCCATTGAACAATGAACCCTTCATCAGTGAAATGGAGGACACGTATGGGACGCTTTGGGAGTTTAAAGAGCATATCCACACCTGGAGTTTTGGCATAAATCGGTGGAAAAGTTATGTCTACCTTCGCTACTAAATCCAAGGGACGACAAACTATAGTCCTTGGAATATAAATGAGAAAGTGACCTTGATAGAGGAACATCAGGGGAACTATGTCGTTATAGTTCTCTGAGAAGTGGATGACAATGGAAACAACATGGGCCATTGTCACTCTATTGTCATCAACGTGAACTCATATCACGGAAAATTTTGACCTAGAAAATCTCATGACTTTTCTGGAGGAGTCACAAATGGAGTATCTCAATGATGAATTTGAGAAGAACGGATATGTTCCTTGGAAAAACAGCACCGCATAATCGAACGCAACACGACTATGACTGATTTATCAAACATTGGACCGATACGCATTGGAGAATGTCGAACAAAGGCTGACACTAGGTTGACTGGAGTCCCAAGCTAGAAGACAAGAATTGGATTCTCATCCAAAATAGTCGTCTGGAACTCCTAGATAGGGGAGAAAAGACAAAACACTTGGTCAAACCTGATTAGAGCCAAAAAAGAAAGGCTCAACTACTTTCGAGGGAGTTGAGTCTAGCAGGAAAAGGAAGAAGAGTCTTCCGATTGGAATTGCACCTACAGGCAGTTCTGGCTTAGCTTTGACAATAGTTTTAGCTGGCCCGTTGACCTCGGAAGTAGCGCAGAAGGACTACGAAAGATTTGCCGTTCTTCAATGAAACTTTTGGGCAGAGCACAAGCAATGTTTTTTGCTTGACATGGAGATCGTCAATGTTGACATTCAACAATGCATTATTGCTTCTGACCAGTATGTCATTTGCACCCTACAAAGAGACATAGTTGAGGCCATCAAGAACAAACTCATCCAACTTATCAATATTAAGCAGTGCTAGAAAGTGTATTTGACACCTATCGACAAAAATAATCAACTTCTCAAAAAGAAACCCGAGAATTGGAAAGAGATTGAAGGTAGGCAATTCATGATTATTAACTGCCAGCATAGTATTACCACCTCAAAAGAGCTCCAGAAGTCAGGTTGTCGAGAGGCCAGGAGGGTGGAACTACAGAGGTGGGATGCTTATATTTTTTGGTCTCAAGATCATAATAAATTAAGAAACATCTCAAAGTTCTACAACTACACAAACCATCTGGACCATGCCTAGCCAACTTGGGGGAATCAAATCATTAGTTGTCGTAATATTTGGCTGGCCTATAAACGTCCAACTGATGATCCAATTGAGGATGCATGCAAAAGTAACAAGGTGGTCTTCAATGTGAACAATTATAAGGTAAATATTTTCTATTCTATTATATCGTTGATTCGATGATAGTGCATTCTTGTTGTGAAGTAGATCTTATTCTCATGATGAGTAGAAACCCAAAAATGCGACATATGGACTATATTTTGAACCATTTAGATGTATCCTTCAATCGAGGATACTATGGGTACGATTAGAAATTGATGTCAATTCTAGTGTTGTAGAGCTTTATAGGGGCAGTCATTGAGCGATTTCAAAATATAAATCGTGAAAAGGATGGCGCTTCAATTGGTGGAACCACAGATCTGAAGAACAAGATTCAGATAATAACTTTGCCAAATGCGTTGTGGAAGCATTAGAAAGGCTTTCTAACAAAGCATGCCGTGGGGGAATTGACTGATCTTGTTTCCCTATCAAAGTTTAAGGATATCAAAGGATTCAAAATCAAGACAATGTCACTGAAATGGGAGTTTTTCAAACATTGTGGACATTTTATAGATAAGGATTTCGGCGTCTTTGCACAACACTTGCTTGGACAAACTCCCAAACGCCAGGCCTTGTATCCTAAGGTCTCAGTTTCGAGAACAAAGGTTCTCCTGCCAGATAACCTTTCTCATGTAGATTGGGTAGAGAGGAAGCAAATAAAAATTGTTCTTCAGGATTTAATGGACATCAAACCCACTTTGATACTCATGAATATAGTTGGCGATGTCGACGACAATGTGTGGAAGCCATGGAAAGCACGGCACAAATTCACATCATCATCATGGGACTTCTTGATCTCGCACCCCAAGGTTGAATACTTCAAAAGACGTCTCAAAAACGACACCTAGTTGAAGCGTGCAAAGGATCTCGAAAAACAATTTCCGGAGGTTCTTCATATGTTTACAAGATTTAGGAAGTTGAAGTATCAGCTTCCAAACCAAGTCAAGGGGGTCTAAGTTCGAGGAATCGATATGACTGCGAGGGCATAGGTGACAAGTACAACTTACCAATATCACAGTCGAGAGATAAACCTGGCTGTCTTGGACGCTAGAGAGGTTCATAGAACGACTCCTAGTGATACTATAGGCGCAATTGAGCGTGCACTGGATTTCCTACTTCAGAAATTAAGTCTAAAGATGACTGAGCCAAATGTATGGCTCTTTATTTTGGAAGATAAGGAGGATGTCAAAGTTGCGACTTATTTTGCATCCATGAATCTCGGGCAATATGAGCACGTGCTTTCTACTTACATTCCTAGCAAAGCAGAGATGCTTAATAACGTCATGAATCAAGGTACTACTCCTAATGTGCCACTCGTCTTTCTTTTTAAGAAAGCGAATGCTTTTGCAAGCGCCGCTCATGAGTTAATGAAGTCCAAATATGACATGCCTTCGAATTGCGTGTACTATTTAGATACCTCAAAGAACACCGAGGCAAAGTGGAGGATAGAAGCTAGTGAACTTAGAATGGAGTTCTATCTAGACATCCTTCATGTGTTTGCCAAGCCGGAGGAAAATGTACTTGGTTTGTACTTGGGGGCAAAATTCATACTCGCTTCGAAGGTATATTTCCAAACTTCATGCTAGGTATCATTGATTCAAGGGTAGCTTTGATGTTTTGTTGTTTCTATCTGAATTTTCTCCGTCTTATTAGATGTTTCATTTTATCCTCGACTCGAGGATAGTATCCACCATCTTGGACCAATCTACTCTATGATTCATGTAGATGTTCGGGGCATTCTTCTATGGCTTCATTGATAAGATGAGGCGAACTTGTATCTCAAAATTTCATATCTTGCGAAGAAAATGGACAAGAACAATTTTATGTTCTCAAATTCACCCTATTCTCTATGCTATGAGAAACCACAAAGTCGTGGACTTGTCATAGTTCATTCATTCGAACTCACCTCCGTCACCACCTATGACACTTGATTCACCGATTGCAGCTACCGTCCCCGTTAACAAAGAGAGAGAGATGGTGGGTCCTCATGTATGTAATGATTCTAGTGTGGAAGGCATCGATGAGTTTGGAACGAACACGTTTCAAATTCATACGTGTATGGCAACTCTAGTCACGCCTCCATTATTGCAAACTACCAACGATGAGGAGGACATCAAGACGGGTTCAGAGTTTGAACGCGAGCAACAACAACAAGTAGTGCTTCCATCAAAAAGGGCAAGGATCGAGGCCGAGAAGGAAGTGATCATGAACGAAGTATTTAGGCCCGATGACATCCACATAATTGAAGAACCATGGCCTTCTCAAAGAAATAATATGCCGATGTCAGAAGAGGTTGGGGTTATCATCATTAGCGATGATGATGATATTGATCATTCCCATTCCTCGGATGATGATGAGGAGGAGGAAGGCATTTCGCCGGTGACGGAGATGAAACCCGTCATTTCACCCTCCGGTGTGGTCGTCAAGGTGGAGAAGGATTGGTGGCAAAAGGACAAGGAGAAACGAGAGAGATGAATCGCACGGAAGGCAGAGAAAGAAGCGAAGGAGAAGCAATTGGCAGATGCAGTTGTGAAAAATGCAGAGACAAATGCCAAAATGATGAAAATGCAAGAGGAGTCGAAGGTTCAATTCTCTGAGCTGAACAGTCAGGTTGCATTGCTCCTGCAAGCGATGAATTCGCAAAGCAACCAATCTCAAAGCCAACCACCGTTCATTTTTAGGGCTCCAACTCTTCAGCCTTCGCCTTTGACAATCCATGGTCTTGGCTTGCAGGAAATACAACATCTAGTACTTATACTGTCTTATCCTCAAGTCAAGGATAACCAAGATTGTGTTTCCCTCGCTCATGAGGATTTGTTCAGCTCAACTCCAGCATCCCAACTGCCAAGGGTTTCTTCTCCCAATCAAGCGGCATTCGAAGTCCTTGTTCCTGGAGGTGTGGACGTCTCTCAAGCAAAAGAAGAAACAGAAGTTCCATAACAGTATCATCGAGGCAATGATAAGGGCGAAGTGGAATGAGGACCTGTTTCACAAGCAATGGAAATGGAGACACCGGTGTGCGGCATGTCGTCTTAGGTCGTGGAGGAGTTGCAATCACCCTTATCTGTAGAGGATGGAAGGGTCGACTACAAAGCTAGCGAGGACGATACCCAGGATGAAGTGCCAAAGGAGATCCAAGGGGGGCCTCCTACTACACCGGCACTAGGAGGGGATGAGCCTCAAGAGCATGGATCCGCTCAAGTACAACCCTCTGATCCATACGGTTTTGATTGAGTCTAAAAATCTTGGAGTCGATCATGTCTGTGTGTGTGAAGATTAGGGAGAAGGCTTTGAGTAGTCATGTAATCTCATATGTACCCATACTGTATGGCATGATGGTGTGGCCACTCGTTGATTGCTTGCGCGCGGACTACATATCCGTTTGGGGCTCCTTCTCGTGTAGTCTAGTGTAGCATAATTCTATTAGAATAGATTTTGTGACCCTATTTGAAACAGAAACTTTTCATGTGTATTATGTAATCTATGTAAATGAAATATGCACATTTTCTTACATCGAGTAGTCTAATTGGATCTTTCTTTTGATGTTTTGGGTGACTAGCTTGAAAAACTTGAAAGTGTGCACTACCCACTGCCAATGAAAGCATTTCCTACTAAGAGATCGCAGTCGATTAGTGGAATTCAATGCATCTCTCTCCTTTCTAGCTCACCCATTTCTACGTCTAAACAGGTAACTTCCTTTCTTTGTTGTTATGCTCTGATTAGGTAGTAGCAATGGGCGGAAGAGAGATCGTGCCCAAGAATGTGCCTCCTATACTTCCTCCACCACGGAGGAAGTGGCTGACCATTGTCTTCAACTTGAATGACATACTCTGTCAACCGGCGATGAAGTCCTATGGGGAGAAATTCAAACCGTACAAGCTCGAAGACAATATTCTCTGCCACAGAAATCCCACGATCATCGAACCCAAGGCGGTATTCGCTTGGCAAAATCTGGATGAATTCCTTCAAGAGGTGTCCGCGATCGTGGATAGGGTCTTAGTGTGGACCACGATGTCAAAGCACAATGCAGAATCCATCACTAGACACGTGTTCAGCGATTATAGAGCACCCTACGATATTCCGAGTAAGGAACAATGCAAAAAGATAGAGTACTCTCTGGGAAAGTTCTTTCATCTCGGTGAGTAAGTGCATTGTATGAAAGTGCTCTTCGAGACCTTGTTCTGCAATCCTAGCGGGAGCACGTCCTTCACCTCGGATAATACGCTTCTCATTGATGACTCTCCGAACAAGAGTGTCTGCAATGAAAATGGGAATGTCATATTCCTAGACACTTGGAGGCACCATAATCGTAGAGACGACGTCCTCATGGGGGAACTTCTGCCATGGCTCAGACATCTAGATTCGAATTGCCAACTGAGCCAAATGCAGACATATGTCGAGGAAAACCGCATTGGTTTGAACCCATTGGGAGCCGGGGACTACAAGGTGGAGGAGCTAATAGATGGGATGAGAGAGTCCTCAAAGGTCATGGATTCTAGATACGAACTTCCTAGCATAGGCGTAATCATAGAGCGAGGCCAACGTAGGAAGAACACTGTAAAGTAGATTCTTTCTAGATGTGAGATAACATTTTGTGTATAGTCCTCAATTTGTACACTACGATCTTTTGTAAATAATATATTCAATTCGAATTTCCCTTGAATCTTTGCCATCTACTCGAGGGTTTACTATACATGTCCCCTAGTCTCAATTGAAGATGTTTATGCATTATATTTATTTGATGATGGGTAATGTGGGTGGGCATTTGGAATTTGCACGTATTGCAGGTTGGAGGCGTTCACTTCGTTGAACTGCCGAAAAGGCAAAGGTTGACCAAGAGTCTCCTCTCTAGATCGGAAAGGTCGCTCTCCAACCAGTCTGAATCCGAGGGGGGGAGTTGCAACACAATTCCGTATTCCAAGCCATACATGTTGCGATCTACCAAGGACGCCGCATCTGCGGCCATAGACCATTCTAAGGGGGACGTGGAAGAAGGTGTCATGGACAGCCCCTCACGTCGCAGACCTGTAAGGACTCCCATCTGCTCTCCTTTGCTACTTAAACAAGCATCCTCGACCCAAGGGGACTCATTCTCCCCTACTCCATGGACCGATGCTACAACCAGTCATAAACTAGACCTACCACTAGACGAACCAACAAGTTGTCCTCGACTCGAGGATGCACTTCAATCATCGCTCACGATTTAGTAGCTTCCTAATGACATTGCCAGACGTAAGGCGACACCTTTGTTCGACCATGAGACAAAGAGTGCATTGCCCTCGTCCACGACTATTGCTCTTGGACCTCGGCTCTAAGATAAAAAGCCTCGTCCCTCACTGGCTGCTAGAGCCAGACGATCTCCTCCTGCTAACACTCTCTTCTAGCAATGAATTTTCAAAGATTATAAGCAGTCAGTGGACTCCAAAACAATTGGGTCTCAACTTCCATATGTGGACAATGTCAATGCAACGCTATCGAGGCTACTTCCTCGAGGGTCAAAATCACTTTCCACTTTAGAGGTGCCGCAAGCTACTCGAAGGCCAAAGCGGAAAGACAATGGATCTCAAAGTTTGGATTTGCGTGGCACATTGGACAGTGGAAGTGGGCGACACTATCATTCCCGACACGATGATATCTTTAAAGGTCTAGCAAAGATAAAAGCAATGGAAGCAACCAAGAGCAATAGTACATCCAATAGCGATGCCTAGGTGACCAACTGAAGTTTTTGAAGCCAAATAGACTTCGAGGTCTCTTTTACTATTAATAGCATGGAAAATAATCACAAAAAAATACCTAGAGTAGTTCAGTACTCTTACATGTATGGTAGGGCTTCTTGTTTCTACTTACATTCTAGACAATCGTTTGCCTTCATAATTCAATCACTTCAAAGGACATTGTGAACAAAAAGTTAGATACTCTTTGTGTATTCAATCTCCCAAATAAGTCAAACGGATTGAATTGAAATTCACTTGCATTTCATTTTTCCAAGGGCTTTGGTACATTTTGTGAATGAACTTCTTAATATGTCTTTTCATGAGTTGTTGTAATGGATGCAATTCGACTCACTTGTTTTAAGTCATTTGAACCCAACCCTTATTCAAAACTATGTATCCTTGGTTTTTATCCTTGGTTTTTATCCTTGGGTTCAACAACTATTACCTCAATCAAGCTTTGCAATCATTTTTCAAAGTCTCAAAATAACCATATCGTCTCAATTTAATGAATAAGGCCTTCAAAGGTCAAATCCTTGGAGTAACATTGCTTCTTTTTCCGGGCCTAGGTGCCATTGTGTTGTTGGAGACACGAGTAGATCATAACAAAAATGTCTATCAAATTACAGTGGGTATGTTTCCCGCGTGCACATGCCCGGACTTCATATACATAGTTGTTTCCACTATTGGAGGTCGTCATCAATATGTGAATTGCAAGCACCTATACTACTTGTACTACTACTTTTGCAAGATGGACATCCATAATGACAAATTCATTCATGCACCAAGTTATAGCTTCAACGAGTTGGAGCTACTTCTACTTTGAGCAAGAATTATCACAGCTTCAAAGTAGACATGAGCTCATTTATCCATGTACTTCACTTGTATTGTATTCATTCACATATATTATGCTTGAAATGATTTGGAGTTTATGGAATTAAAAATGTGAATGCATTCATGAAATATGGGAGCATGTCTCAATAATCAATTGTTTTTAAAGGAAGTTCATATAAATGACTATGATATACAACTATAAATCCTATTTGAATAAGGCATGTACGAATATGAAATTGTTTTTTCTTTTCTTTTTCAAGCATTTTCCTGTTATTTGAACTTCCTCATTGTCATTAGAATTTTAGTTTTTTTCTCTTCATTTTCTAATTATTTCATCGTCCTATCTTTTTTGTTTACCTTTATTCCACATTTTTGTTTCCACTCTCTTTTTCTTTCCATATTTTCTGGTTTACACATTTTTTTTCTTTTCCCATTCTTTTTTCGTGCACCATTTTCTCTTCTTTCACCATTTTTTTCCTTTTTCCATTTTTTTTGCTTTTCCCATTTTCTCTTCTTTCTCCATTTTTTGTTCCTCCCAAATTTTTTCTTACCCCATTTTTTTTTCTTTCCTTGTTTTTTTCTTTCCCCCTTTTTTTTCCTTTCCCAAATTTTTTTCCTTCCACCAATGTTTTTCTTTCCCCTTTTCCTACCATTTTTTTGTTGATATCAACATTTGGCAATACTTATAATTATGAAGAAAAAAAAATTTTATAATTGAAAATTTTATAAAGTAAAAAACCTTAAGATTTGATTGAAATGTCTACCACAAATCCACCATGGCTTGTGGTCATCATTTCACCCTCAACCTTCAAGTTGTCTATTCACCCTACACATGCCCACTTATACTACCGCATGTTGGAAATCCCAATTGTTATGGGATATTCAGAAGACCTAATTCTTTGTATTCAATTTATCCAGTGAAAATAATGCAATTGGGTCTAATCATACTCAAAGGTACTAAAAAAGGAGTCAGACACAGTGAAATCTACAATGTTACTTCTTTTTAGCTATTGTTCTATTAATCTGATCTACTAATTGTAGATGAATTAGTCCTTTATGAATAGTAATTCAAATCATGTTTTTCCTAATATTTTTTTATTCATCAAAATATCAAAATTTCTTTACTAAAGGTCCAATTAAAGTTTAGATGTCAACCTATTAATTTTATGAATGTTAGAAAAGGGGTCTAATTTCTAATGAATAATAATGTGATAGAATTCCAAAAAATTATGTGTATATATAATCATATAATAGAGTAGAAAAGTAATATTTTTCTATAATTTGAATATTTTTCCATTTTGTATAATATTTAGAAGTAAAAACTTGTGAACGTCCTTTTCTATATAAAAATATTCCAAATGATGATTGTGTTAATATATATATATATATATATATATATATATATATATATATATATATATATATATATATATATATATGTTACTGACATCAAGGTCCCTATGTAATCTATTTTTGGAATTGAATTTTTTTATTTTAAAAAAAAAAATCAAGAATTTGTCTAAATTCAATTAATGAATTAAAAATTTATACTATTTTTTGGCTCGCTCAATTTGTAGCCAAAACGCAACGGTGGTAGACAATTTTGTGCGGGGAGGTTGGCTACCGCAACAATGGAGGATTGCCAACTTTGGCAGGCAACAACAGGAGAACGACATGGCAAAATCAGTTGAAAATTGAAGGGGTGGTGCGCCTTGAAGGAGGCTTTCTATGAAGTTTAAGGTCGATCCATTTGGAGCAAGGACGAGAGAATGGCAATTGTTTTTGTAGAAGAGGGTGTGTTGCCCCTTGGAGGAAGCTGAATTTGAGATTTTTTTGTTGAATCCTCGCAATTATAATTGAATCATTGCAATTTTCATTGCACTTTGCGAAAAAAATTATTGTAAGTGTGATGTTTGTTGAGTTAAAATGGCTGGTGTGATTGCAATTGCATAAATATGAATCTCGTTTTTTAGGGTTTGGGTGAGATGTGATGTGTTGTGATTAGTATTTAGGATCCCATTTAGGCCATTTTGAGTCCCAAATGGCACATTTGAGGTAGATTTTGGCATACACAGTTGCTATAATGTAATTAAGTGCTCCATTGGATGATAGCAGGTAGTTAGGAGGTGTATTTGGTGATGTGAGATGGGCTACCTCCTTCTTACATAGAGTTACTTAGGTCAAAATTCACCAAAAATCTCATTGTTGGAGTCCATTGCTTGGAAGGCAATTTAGGTAGAGGTCCTATACACTACTTGCCAGCCAACTCTTGGGGTTTCTTCACCTTGCAATGGAAAGGCCTCATAGATTGTTTGAAGCTTTCATTGCATTTGTAATTTGCTTATTGATGTTGAACATAGAATTACATTTTTTTTGGTTGCAAAACCAAAAAGAAGTCTAAAAAAAATGATTGTATCCTTTTTTTATTTTGCATAAAGCATGATATATTGCAAGATATCTGTATAATGCAACAATTTTGACTTCATGATTGTCTTAGATTTGATAATTTTCAAAATGAAGAGAATTTTGAGGTTGTGTGTATTTTTTTTCCATCCTTTTCAATGATAATTGAAATTATAGTAATTCTAAAATCACAACTACAAACCAAACTTTTTTTTTACTTTTTGAGAGAGTGTCAAGATGGCAATCACTTAAAATTTAGTGAAGCATCGTATTTCTATATTCATCCATCTTTTGGACCAAAAAACACTTTTCAATCATATTCACACTTTTCCATCCAAATTTGGCAATTTCATCCACATTTCTAATAGAAATGGAAATTTTTTGGTGAAAAAAGATTACTTCTATCTAGTGAAATCAAGACATTTATTTTGAAATGGTGCAATCTAGCCCTATGGAGCCAAAAAAATAGGGTTGTTGCAAACTTCATTTTTCTAAAGTTCCCTACCAAGTTTCTATACGCCACCAACTATCCGCCTGACTGGTTGTCCACCCGACTACATTTACCCATGGTAAGTTTTCAGGCGAGGTTTTCTACCCACTGGAGTCACCACATCCACCGAGTCCGGACATCCGATTATTGGATGTGATTTTGCCCGGGATAATAACTTTTGTCAACCCTGATCTAGGCCAAAAAATTGAAAACCAATGAGAGATCTCCCGATGATGTGTGGATTCTCTTATTCATGAGTTTGCCCAATACCTTAACAGTTAATAGTTGCATCGTTCATTTGCAAGATTTCTATCTGGTGTTGTCTACAATTTTCACTAGATTCCAGAATCCTAACCTAGATTTAAGAATTCTGCTTCTCTTTATGGAGAATGACGAAGATATACAATGTTGGATCTAGATTCATAGAGATTTCCTTACATTCAAGCTTCCAAATGGGAATGGTCCCAAACTAAAGGGTAGACAAAAAACACTAAACTACATTGACTATAAGTCATTGTATGGACTCCATAATAAGGACATCAACTACTTGGTAGACCAAGTGGAGAAGGGAATTGTATGCATGAAGAAAATGGCGCTTAATGTTGACAACCTAGGGCAACCATTGATGCTTCTCCTTCTTGCAACAACCTGGGAGAAGAAGATGAGGACCATGAAAATTGAGCTCATATGTTATTATAGGTAGCATCCTCTTCCGAGCAAGAAGCTAGAGTACATTCCATACACTGAAATACAATGGGATGAATTTGGGGCTTAGAAGAAAATCACCCAGGAGCAAGTTGAATGGTGGGTGGATAAGAGCATGGCTATAGAACTAGAGAAGGTGTGGTTGCAAGAATGAATGAGGGTGCTGAACAAAATATTTGACCTCGATGAGTGTACAAACTTAGTAAAAAGGATGTGGGAGTCGTTCATAAATGACCATGCCCAAGAAACAACTTAGGCCGCCATTTCCCAGGATTTCAAGAATAAGTACCTCTACACAGTCATGGAGAACAAAAACTGGGACATTAGAAAGATTCTTACAGACACCTCCGTCAAAGCCTGGCATGGTGAAGGGAAGACCCACATTTATTCTTGGTTTTTCTTTGAGGTCACACCTAGCAAAACTTGTGTAAAATTCCTCGAGCACCACAAGTTGAAGCAATTGTTCAATGCATTCGAATACATGGATTCTAGTTGATAGATTGTGAGAGCAAGATCACCAACCATTCTTATTACAGATGCTATTGGATTTCACAACATGCTCACACATTTGAAGAGGCATCGGGAGGATGGTAAGGTTTGAATTTGGGTCTGGCATGTAATTAATTACATTCTAGATGTGGCCAATGGCTTTCTCAAACCAATTGTTGGAATGAATTACAATATTTTCTTGGTCTTCTTCTTCACCTACGATGAAGACTAGGGCTCCATGAGTGTCGCAGTGTTAAATTTTCATTTTTATTGTCTACCTATGAAAACTTACCGGAAATCCACACGTAGGTATCCGGATCTAGCTAAGGAACCGGCAAAAGCTAAAATAGAGATGGAAAATAAGGTAGTAGATGGATCAGCTGCAATCCAGTCCCAGAAGGAGAACGGATGAGAACATAAGTTTGACCGGATCGGGGATGAATTGGATATTAGGAGGACCGGATCTAGAATAGGTCATGATGGGGTGACAGGGGTCCAACGACTATATATGGGCTGGCTTGCCCAATTGAACCTCTTTTGCATTTTTTCTTGTCTCTACGCTCTCCACGCTCTGAGCTCTCTACTCTCGTTTGTGACTTAGCCACTTGTGTAGGATTTGTGTGAGAGTGTCTTTTTCAAGGGTTGTGTTGTTATTGTCATAGTTTTAATTTTCGGTTGAGACCAGAGAGAGAAAGGGAGGAACGGGATGTGCGGCTAGGAGAGGGCGAGGTAGAATTAGAGAGGGGTTCCGAACTTGCATTTGTATCCATGCCGCAGCTCAGGAGAAGTAGAGGCGGATAAGCTAGTACGTCCTTGGTAGAGGTGAAGCTCCAGAAGGTGATTTTGGTCATTCCCTCTACTGAACCAGCAAAGTTCCAACTCATGGAAGATTTGACTTCCATGGGTTGCTTGGGGTTTGTAGAGAAACCTTGGGGCTTCAAGGAAGAGTTGATGGTGAGGGAACTCCTGGGCAAGCTATCCAACGAGTTCGACAACACCTTGAGAACAGTTCTACATCTCTGGAAGGAGGAGGTTTGGAGAGCGGTGTATAATTTCCAGTCAGGAGGATTGGAAATGGCAAAACGGAAGGACGAGTTCATCTAGGGCAAATTCCAGGGTGCCGTCAACCCAAAGGATGGATATGCCATAGAGGACTACATTGACAATCGCCACCGCCGGCTTCTAAAGTTCCTCGTTCTCATCCTACATCCGGAAAAGCCAACGAGGTCGTTGTAGTATGGAAGGATTGTACAGGGGGTCTTTGTGTGACTTGCAAACCAGATTGTTGTCCGGGTTGTTGTAAGGGATCAAACCAGATCCGAGTTAGTCTAGGAGAAGAGGAGATAGGACAGTGGGCCTTCAGCCACTATAATCCATAGAAGGAGTGATGGGCCTACTACTCACAAAATCAAGTGGCGACCCCTCTGATGGTCTGACAGAGGCAAAACTAAACCAGAATAGGAGTGAGGAGACATACGGACAATCTGGAATGGATTGGTCCAGAGGAGTACCAGGATCGGAAGTGGTGTGGTCCTGGGCTTGGGTTAAATTGGATCAACTAGAGATTTAGGGAACCGGAAGGGGATGAATCGAGTTTGATACTATCTGGTGGTTGGTTGTTTCTGGTTTTAGATCTAGGACTGGAAGGAAGGTTTGGAGGTTAGTAAGGCTTACTCGTTTAATAAAGCAAAATACTTAACAAGATTTCGTGGGTTCGATCTTTAGAGTCACTTAGTTATGCTCTAGAGTGATTTTTGTGAGTATAACATGGAATTTACTTGCTCTGTGCTGTGACAATAAGGAGCTTTAATAGCTTCTTCTCAAGCACACAAGAGATTCCAGCCATGTATTTATCCAATGACATGGAGGAAGTCAATACTCTACATAGGTACCCCATTATGCCTTGGTTCTTGATCTCTACAACACTCAAAATATTTTCTGGACACATCACCAAGAATATGGTGATCATAAATGTAATTAGTGGTCTAGAGTTCACGTTTCTTGGATTGGTGAGCCCTAATTTGTTTTTTTCTTGTATGACTTTGTCTTCTTTAAACCCATAATACTACACTAACCTATGCTTGTTGAAATCTGTCAGGCTACTATTAATAAGGTACTCAAAGTCACTAATGACTTTGAGACACAATCAAAGGCAGTGATGATCATGAGTCAAATTTGGGACAAACTTCATATGCAATGACATGAAGAAATCAAAGAGGATGCAAAGGATCCCACAACAGAGCGTTTTGTAGGCTATGATGAAGAAGTAGAGGAAGAACCTCAAGAGCACCCACCTGAAAAGAAAGTCAAAGAAGTTATGGATACATTTGATGACAACTACAAAAGTTGCTCTCATAGTTCAAATGAAACAAAGTTTGAATTTGAACCTTCAAACCCACCGATCATCAAAAACATTAGTCGTTGTAGGTAACCATCGAGAGATCTCCCAATGGTAGTTCATCAATTTGCATTTTTATCGGCCTTAGTAAAGAAGATCTTAAGCATTCCATTTCTTGTAGGAAAAGTCCCTATGGCCACTGCTACAGTGCTACCTAACAAAGATTTGATTCATATATCTCTACCACTTGCCTCATAGAAGTGGTCTACAAAGTGAATTACTCAAGAGAAGTCAGGTACAGTAAAGGCGAGGAAGGGTTTGGGCTCTACACTACTTGAAAAGAAGTCAAGTCGCTAGGCAGAGTTTAGGACAAAGCGAAGATTGGATATCCAACTAAGTGATTCTGACAATGCCGACCCTTTGCCCTATTCTAGAGTGCAACATTGAAAGAATCAAAGCCCCATAATCTCTTCCTTTGAGTTGTCTTGATTTAAGGTTGCCATGATTGGGACTCTGGAAGTGAGTAATGCATTAACTATTATTCTTACATGTTTAGAGAAACGTGTTGTTGTTCCAACTACAAAGCTTGCTATTGAGAGAGTAGTGGAGGCGGGTAACACAACTTTGTCTACTAACATGGACTCTCTATTTGATGAACTACTACGAGAGGAGGCGTGCAGCAATCCAATGGGAGATCTCCCAATGCCTATTGAGTGACACTTTACTCCAAATCATGAAGAAATAAAGAGAGTGGAGCCAAGCGGTGATGAATCAAGAAATCTCCCAATGCCTAGTGTCCATGATTTGACTCTTGGTCCTCCTGTGACCATAGGAAATCAATTGGAAGGAGGTGCATTGGGAGATCTCCCGATGTCTGAGGTCGAAGGTGTTACTTCCAATGCCAAAATGGTTGCCAACATTTTGGAAGATACTATGGCAGACCTCAAACAAATGAGTCTGAAGGCTGGCACATTGAAGGTGAATCCATTGATAGCTATTCCACAACCTGGACTAACTTATGTAGAGAGACTTGCCATCAGGAATAGGTTTAAGGATCTTGTTGATTTGTCAAGTCATCATGTACATCATATGCACGATATCATAAGTAAATCCTCTTGTGAGATTGAGGACACGTAGGGGGCTACCAATTTTCTTTATCAAAGCATTGTTGATATTGCCTTTAACCATATACCGTAGGCAACACAAGAGGAGATCTTCGAATCTAGGGCTACTTTGCCTTTGAAGGTTTACAAGGTTGAAGTGAATTGGACTAGAGAAGACAACAACAAAGGTGCTTGAGGTGACACCCTACATATCTTTAGGGATTTGACTTCAACCCTAAACCGTTCTCAGTGGACTCATGTCTAACTAGGCCATGGTATTGTATACTACAAATTGTGTTGGACCTTCGACAATGCAATTGGGGACACCCCAAAAGGTACCTCACCAAAACTATACAATGGTTCTAGACTTGAATGGAGTTCTTCTTCAAAGGTCCTATTTCTGTAATAAACTTCATGTTGAGCGTCAGCAAGGTGTCACCACCCGTCTGAATTGGTTGCAAAGAAAAGTAGAAATTGCATTCTTGAGCAATGTAACGCCTAGAAACATGAACAACTTGTTAGACATTGTCCTTACAAATGCTTCCTTTGGTCATCAGAATGTCATTTATTTAGCTCAAGAGGCATGCATTGAGATCAAGTATAGGGCCCCAATTGCACCGCAGAAGCCAATCTTTTTGAAGGACCTAATAACTTTGTGCAGACTCCTAGTTTATCTACATTGGAGAACATTCTACTAATTGATGACAGTCTAATAAAAAACTTCATGAAAGATCTGCACAACAGTATTCTTCTTAAGTCCTTCTATAGTGATTTCAATCACAACTACATCCATATGCAATTGATTCCTTGGCTTGACGGCCTTTTTGAGTCAAATGAGAAGGTGCTAATGTTTGTGAAGAGTAAACTACTTTTTGGTGGACAAAAGGGTGTGGAGCCCTTATCCAATGAGGGCTTTGCAATCATAACTAGAATAGTGCATTGATTCCCATTTTTCTTAGGCTTCATTGGGAGATCTCCCGTTACTAGATATGGTGTTTTATGACATTGACATTGTACATAGACCTAAGTGCATATTGTTAAAGAGATTGTAAATAATTGCACTTTTACTCCAACTATGATATGCATATGATTGTTAATGAGATTGTAAATAATTATATTTTTATACCCAGTGTGAATTACATGTCAATTTTGAAGAGATTGTAAATAATTTCACTTTTACACCCATTGAGCATTGCATGTGAGTTTTGCTCCTTAGTTTTATGTTTGATTTCTGTTTCATCCACAAATTTTATTGCATGCATGTCATTCCTTACCTATTTCTCACATTTGTTGTACAAATATGCTTGGCGGATAGTGGCCAAAATGTACTTGTAATTGGTAGTTTACTTGTAGGACATTGCAATTGAGAAATACTCAATTTGCCCTATTTTTAGGCAACAGTGGAAATGGGTATGTTGTCTTCCATCTATTCTAACTTCATCGTGACATCTCTCGTTGCTTAGAGGTTCTTAGTGAAGTGAGTGTCTATTTTATTCATACTAGGAGATCTCCTGGTGCTTGAAGTTGCTCAATAATGTGAGTATCTATTCTAATTTCATCGAGAGATCATCCATTACATAGAGGTTTACAGAGAAGTGAGTGACTATTTTAATCTTATCAAGAGATCTCCCATTGTTTGAAGGTGTTGAGTAATGTGATTGTCCATTTTAACTTCATCAAGAGATCTCCCTTTGCTTAGAGGTTCTCAATGAAGTGAGTGTCCTCTTGAGCTTCATCAGGAGATCTCCTATTGTATAGAGGTGGTCCTCTATCTCATGAGTTGACTTTCTTGCTAAGTTTGGTCAATACAAAAGGCGGTTCTCATTGTTCTTATAGATGCTTTATGCATTGAAGGTAGTGTATTGGATCTTCCTCAAAGAATCATTGTACCTACTAGTTTTTGTGGCTTACTTAAACAATTGGTTCAACAAACTCATTGTGGGTTGTGTTCCTCCATGAATATTCTTACCTTGGGAACACTTTTACAACATCTTCTCCCATTGATGACTTTGAAGAGGTTTTTCTATATTGTCGGTGTGGACAACCCTAACAAGAATGACCCCTATCCAAACTATAGTGAATTACTAAAGTATATCTTAGGTAGCCCTAGAGAGTGCAACATTCTTTAGATTCAAACTATAATTCTACTTGAGTTAGATCCTCTTCAGTGTCTACATGCTTGTTTGGTAGAACCCTCCATACTTGCGAGGGATGATCTACATCCTTTGAGATGGGAGCGTCCATGTTATATACAAAAGGAGCTAATTGCTCCTAGTTAACCCTAAAACATGATACAGGTAGAATCTCCCTTAATGCATGGTATTGTGTCACGACCCTCATCACAAGGCATGCCTGTGCCACCTTGGTGAGCAAGGGGGACATTGGGGGTGACTCCCCAAGCCTTGCAAGAGATGAGGTGAGGGGGACTAGGAGTCCCGAGCGATCAGAGCGTGTTAACGCTCTGATCCGGACGAATTTAGAGGCGTGTGATACATGCTTGGAAAGATCTCGAGGAGACGCTTCTAGACGTTCAAATAACTCGTGATTTGAACTTGTGAGTCAAAATTTATGGGCGTTCAAAAGTGGAGGTGTCCCGGTGGTGCTGGGACACTTAAGGGCTAGGAGGGAGGGGTTCATGAGGAATCCCTCCATGAAGTATGTCATGTAGCATATCCTTGGAAAGCTAAGAACACAAGGATTCTAGATTGACAAGCATTACAAGGTTCTAAGGTAGGAGCCTCAAGTTATGGCCAAGAGAAGCGCCATGGTGAAGGCGTGACGCCTCTCCCAATGGACCCGAATCTTTAGAGGGCGATAACTTTGCAAGTATTTGTCTAAATGGAGAAAGTGAGTAGTCCATCGGCATCTACTCGTCGAGTAGATATCAAAAATGGTCTCGCATGTGAGATTTAAAGTTCAGACCGCAAAGTTATGCCGGGTGGAAGTTCGGGAGTCCCAAACTAGGGCGAATCGAGAGAAATGGGGTGGTTTTCCAAAACCAAAGTGGTTTTGAGAGTTCCCCTTGACATACAAGGGGGGGGGCTGCCAAATCCCATAGAGAGTACTATAGGAGGGGTTGGTCTCCCTCCTCACTCCCTCTTGAAGCCTTGGTGAGTCCCGATGACTTAAGGTTGGTGGTATGGGGTCACAACCACTCCAAGGCACCATGGGACACTTGTGGATGTCCCATGGCACTGGGTTGGTGGAGTCCCACTCCTTGCTAGGCTATGTGGAGGTGTCCCGAATGGCAAGTCCCGGTTAGTGACGAAGTGAAAAGTAGCAAATACACAAGGAGTCTAGTATGGAGTTGGGGTGACACTCAAGGGCGGTTAGGACCATGGTGAGTAGTGCCACCATGGGTCCTTACACAATAAGATGGAAGTTCCGCCCCATATTACCAAATAACATGCCCCGGTGTCATGATGGATGTGTGTATGTGCTAGTAGTCCCAGTGACTGGGACTTAGCACAAAGAGTTGGAATGGGAGACTAATATTGGATGTACGTGGCATGTGCAGTGTTAGGAGAGCGTAACCCTTGGTGCCACTTAAGTGTTAAGTGCTCGGAAAGCATTGGAAGGTGGACTTCAGGTGGTAAGTGTCACTAAGGGGCGCGACATATTAGGACTATGCACTAAGAGAGGTTTATGTATTTAGAGAAGCCATAAGGCCACTTATCATTTCATCTTGAATCATGGACATGGGCCAGCTATTGTCTACAAACTCTCTTAATGCATATTATGTTCCAAGGGAAGGTGCATTAAGAGAGGTTCTACTTGTACTATGGACTAGTTTAGATACTATAGGTTCTGCCTTCATTTCTTTTTAAAGGCAACTTTTGTTATTTTCTATATCAATATGAATAAATTGTGGTGAATCCACCTTACCTTTCAATTACTTCCAAGTTTTATTCCAACATACCAAAATTTTGTATGTGCATTTGCCTTGTCATTTTTTATGTTCTCTTGTATCATAAGGTTGAATGTAGGGATCATGTCAGGAGATTTCTTGATCCTAATTATGTGTAGAAATACTATTGGACCGGTACTAGCTTAGTCCTTGTAATGGTTTAAGTTGAATAATAATCGTTTTCATTGGTTTCATGCCACACTTAGAATCCCAATTTCTTGGATTTGCACTACATCAAAAAAATCTCCCAATGATTCATCTCAATTATTATATACAATTAAATGTTCTATAGGTGAATTGTCTTAGTTATTATGTTTCTTGTCCCCTTCTTGTGTATGAACATGGTCTACTTCATTCTTTTCTTCCCACTTTCATAGGCACTGGGGGCTCCTAAACCATAAGAACGGGAGGTCTCCCGATGACTTCTTCCATGACATTGTCGAAAATTCCTCCTAAAGTCCAAAAGTAGTTAAATATGGCATTTCTTGATTTTAAATGTCCTTAAATTTGACTAAGAGAATGTAACTCCAATAATCCACTTTATTGAATATTCCGTTTTCATTTTTTCCAAAAATTTTAAAATTTTAATTCTTTTGATACTTTGAAGTTGACACCTTGAATGCTTAATCCCTAAAATCCTAAGGCCATTTTCTATTATAAAACTTTCAAAACTACCATTTCTATTGTGTTTGACCAAGAAAACACAAAAATTGTTTTTTTTAAAATCTATCTATAGGATCTTGTACTTGACTTGTCCAAGATCATATGATAAAAATTTCACAAGTTTGATCACAAAGATTGGAAGATATTAGCATTCAATGTTGGAAAATAAAGTTATTTTTAATATCGCCTTGTAATTTCAGATGACTTTGACTACCATTAATGCAAATTTTTGCACTACACACTTTGAACTTTAAAAAATCTATGTTGAAAAATTGAATCAAAAGTCTAGGAATTTTTTTTAAAAACACACTTTATTTTCATTCTTTAAAAAATTGCTAAGTAGATGAAGGTTCAAAATTGAACAAAAAAAATTGTTAATAGATCTAAGATGGAATTTAAACACAATAATCCCAACAATGAGATTTTTCTAGCAAGCATAATGAACCATTTTCAATTTTCTTTTTTTTCAATTGTAAAAATTGCATTAAAAAATGAATCCTATAGGTTATTTTCTAAATAAGATGCTTAGATTGCCAAAAAACCAAGATTGTTCATAACTTTCTCATCACTAGTTTAAATAGAATGAGTCAAAGCATCACATGTAGACAAAAATATTCAAATTCTAAAAAAAAAATTTCATTTATTTTGACTATTGTGATTTTTTTAGTACTACTTGCTAACCTCCATTTTCAACTTATTGTGCCATAACTTCTACTCCTAGGCATTAATTGAAATAAAAATTATATGACTCAAAAGCTTGTACATTTTTCTAGCTTCTCAAATAATTTCAAAAAATTCCAATGTATAATGAGACCATATGAGTCTACCCAAAGTTGCATTTTGGCCCCCATAGAGCCAATGGGAGTCTAGGGGTTAAAATACACCACTTCAAAACTTTTCTATCAAATGTCTTTTGATATGAACCCAAAGAAGCACCAAGAATATCGTGATGTTAATTACTATTATTTCTATTTTTGCTAAAAATTTCATATAATTTTAAACATCTTTGTAATTACTATGATTTCTACAAACAAATTATTTTTAAAAAATCATACAACATATTTTTTGAATCTTCTTAATTATAAAAATATAAAGTTAAATTTTTGATATACATTACTACTAGTACAAATCTATTGCAATGTAATACAAATTGAACTTAGGAAAATTTGGATTAGATGAAAAACATTCAAGATAGTTAGAATGAAAATGGTCACATTTTCATAACAATAAGTCATGATAGAGGTCATGACACTCTATAATCAATATAATAGATATGAAAATAATATCAAATTTTTGAAAGATACATTGTATTATAGAAAAACAATGAAGTTGGACCAAAAAAGAATATAGAAGGTACTACATATAATCCTTACATTCCTTACATTATATAAGATATTGAACATAAAATAGTTTCATCATCAAAAATAACAAAAATTGTAAAGAAAGAAAAATTTTATATCAAAAAGTTGCAAAAAAGTTCCATAGGCACCCTTCTACAAGCACATAAAGGTGGTTTCATTTGATATAGTATAACCACCCATAATCAACCACTTTTCCAGACATTTTCTAGACAAAAGAAGGCAATGTAAATTTTTAGCCATGTAGAAAAATAGGGCAAAGGTGGATTGAACCCCTCACTCATCCCCAATAGAAAACCTTGAAATATTTTATTTGTTGTGCATGATAACATTTGCAAATTTTGAATTCATATTTGCAATCAAAGGCCCCAAATTAGCTAGGAGAGGTACAAAAAATAAATTAATGAAGCACAAAATAAGGATTCTCTTATTTACATGCAACCTTGGATTGACTTGGGGGGTCGAGCAAGGAGATCAATCCACCCCAACTAAAAATAGAGATCACAAGGAATGCAAATTTTTGGGTAATTTTATGCCTTGAATTGAAATTACTATAGTTGGTTTGGACCCATACCCAACAGTCTTTCATAACTACTCATTCAAAGACTACTTTGGCTCAGTTTTGAGAATGTGTCATGATATTGATGGTTAGAAATCAATCAGTCTCTACTGAATTTCCCAATACCTAGATATTGCCCATATAGGGTCCTGGTCGAAAATGGGTGGTTCCACCATACAGATCAACGAGGCAAAACATATTTAATATTAAAGTAAACTTTTAGTCCAAAATTTCACAAAAGAAAAGGAGAGCAAAAATCAGATTCCTCCTCCAACTGTGCCACCATAGTCGAACCACATTACTACCATAATTGCTCATGCTAACAGACAAAGAAATTTGTACAACCAACTGAAGTACCAGATTTAACGAGGATTACTCATTTTCTGGCTGCAAGCTGTGGTGATTGTCAATGACTCCCTCCTCTCCATAATACATTCGTCGCCAATAGTGTGACATTCAGGCTGTTGATTGACCACTTCTGCAGCGTACTGCAAACATGAACAGAAAATTATCAAAAAATGTAAAACAAACTTTAAGAATATAGGCTAAAAGCAGTGAAAAAATATTTCAGGACATATTGGTACATGCCATCCTTTAGCTAAGTTGCCCTCAACTAGGAATACAACCTGAGTTACTTACTCACATTAGCTGAAACAATGCAGCACAAACAAAGATTTATAAACATACGGTCTTAGGCTCTTCAAGAAACAGAAATAAAGGGTGTGTCATGTACAAAATCCTGCTAAAACCTGAGAAGACGATGTGATTCTCTGGCTCCATGCTCTGCAATTTAATAATGAAATCTGAATCTGTTTATATAAGCAGATGAAGAAAGTACACATCATAATGTCCATACCTTCTGAAAACACTCCAAGTCGTTCTGCAAAGTAGCCTGTATTTTTTGTTCAAATAAAGGTTAGTAATAGCAGGGAAATTATACAGATGTTATAAGCAACTCAAATGCAAATCAGAAACTGGTGAAACGAAAATGTATAATCCTGCAACTAGAACGTTGAATGAATCAAATCCTACACCAGATTCAAATACTCTAGTTGGCACTGACGATACTGACTACGGCAAGCAAGGAACAAATCAATTTCTCCAAGTACATCCAGCAGAACCTATGATAAATTCTATTACAGTAGAACCTCTCTAAAGTAATAGGGCCAGCACTGGGCTGACTATATTACTTTAGATAGGTTATTACATTAGGGAGGGTCATTGCATTGATGACATTTGTATGAGGTACCGGACAATCAATATTACCTTACAGACTTTATTTTAGAGAGCTTCTACAGTACAAGTAAACAATATTCTTAGAAATTAGACTCATATATAATTAATAAATTCGAGGTGACGTGCATTTCTGCAGACAGCCTCTGCACTGACTACATATTTATAGAATGGTGTTAATAAATACCAGGTTCGGGTGTAAGAAAAAGCACAGCTATTCATACAACTAGGATATTTCTAGGGCAAGCTGTTCAAGAATAGAGTACCTGGACCAAACCGCTCAGAGCACCTGATTGCATGACTCGGCCGAGAGCTGCAGGCAACGAATGCGAAATCTGCAACCGCTTTCAAATATTTGAAAATCATGGCACTCGCAATATCAAGGTTTCAGGAAAACCAAGTTGGAAACCGATTCCATTCCGATTCATTATTCTGAGAATGAGCTATAGACAGTCACAAAGTGTGGATCAACTCATCATAACGTGTCCCGGTGATCAGGTGATCCAGGTTCTTGTACACGAAGAAAATCACATCCAGCCATGACTGCGAAGAGAATTAATAGAACCACATCTACAAAGGTGAAACTATTGATGTACTTACAGAAAGCTCCACGGTGGTTCCCCCTGAGTCATTCTCTTTAAAGGTCACTTCCCCGCGGCTTGAAAGGCCCTCCACTGTTGCCCACCTCAAAACTCGCACTGGTGGGATGGACTCCACGTTCTCTACTCTAGCGACCCACATTACCTTACACCAAACACAACTGCAACATCATCAAAATCTTCGCCCGCAAGAACACAATAGTACAGTACCATATTCTCAAATACACATCCTAGGTATCATCGGTGAGGAAAGCCGTTTCGTGCGTACAATGAGATGACACTGCCCACCTCGAAACCGATGGTGCTGCAAATCCAACGAGAAAGTCGTCTAAGACCAGGTGGCAAGTCCTGGGAGGAATCAACTATGCCATCATCATCCAAGAAGTCAACTCGATCAATCCACCGCATCCTGCAAAATCAACCGAGTACTTACAGAATTGAGGCAGAATGCATGATTTGTAAGACAGGTCAGCTAACAGCGAAAACTGTAAACTAGTAGGCTATCACGAGAGTTTTTTTATGATTTTACTCCACATGATCATGTTGAATCCTTGCCTGGTCGAATGATTCCCATGTAACTTTGCTTGCAGCAATACCCCAAGAAAATTAACTCTACAATGCATGTCACACAAGGCCAAGGTGCACCATCGCTCAGTTCATGAGTTCCTGATCACATCATAGATTGCCATACCATAGAGGCGCGCTCTTAATGTCGGTCCACAGCTTCCACACAAGATCCGGCGGGGCTAAAACATCCAGCGTAACTTTATGAATAAATTTCAGTGAGTGTGCCGGAGACTCCTGCTCCTTACCATCATTTGAGACTTCATCTGCAGCTTCCATCATTAACAAAAGTAAGACGAAAACCCTTAATCTATGATAACGGATGACATGAAGCCGGGAGAAAGCTAGTTGCTGAAATGTTGATAAGAAATGTCTCCTCCTGTTAAGGGGCTGCTGGCAGCAGGGAGAAACTCAAATGATGTGCGCTGCACAAGTAATATCGCTGCAGCATGAGGAATCTTTCATACGCAAGAGGAAAAGATTGCAAAGCATTGAAACACACCAGTGCCGTTCTTGGATGAAACTGAAGACATCTTCAATCGCCTCAGGTGCCTTAAAACTGTGTGCGTATAAGATAAGTGATTCTCGACCTGCTGAAATACAAATCTGAAATTCAAGGCACGTTGAGAGGAGCTGACGCTAATGTGCGAGCGCCTACCCATATCCTTGAGCATAAATATTCTATCGGGAACGAAGATGATGTAATTCTGCTGGCAAGCTATCCCAGGATTTCTGTGATGCGTCCAATCACTACGCATAGTAAAACTGCTCTTACTAGATACTGCCAACGACGGTGACAATGAGAGATTTCCTGATCTCCTTGAGAAACGGACCCCTGAAGAAGAAGTCACCGTGCAGTTGCTAAGATGACCCGAAGGTAATCCACCCAGAAAATTACATGTTCCTCCAGCATTTTCAAACAAAACTGAACTGCGCGAGGATGGTTTATTCATCGAAAGACAATGCGACACCGCAGTGAGATGGGCCACGCACATTGCAACCAAACGATTGACTTCAATCTGCATATTAGTTATACGCTCAAAAGGTAGTCCCCTTCACTGACAGGAAAACAAAAAGTGTTCGAGATAGAAAAGAAAATGTCGGAACGATCCAAAACAGCACGCGAAGACATGTTCCACTGCGACACTTCCTGCCATCAACACCCGCTAACACTGATACAATTTCCCCAAGAAATATCCCGACAACCAGAGACCAGCGTTCTTAAAACTGGCAAAATTGCGCCAGAAATCTACCAAAAAAAATGGGGAGCTAAATGTCTATAATGAAAAAAAAATTGAAAATGGAGATTTGGGCCAGATTTTCGATGATAGTTGGGTTTGTTGGCAGAAGTTCAAAATGGACAAAACTTGAGTAGCGTTCATCAGCTCCTTGGACAAGGTCATTGTCATTGTGGTGCAATCCGGAGCGTTGATGAAAGAGCTTAGTGGCACCATCGGAGTCGTCCATTTTGCAATGAAGCTCTCTCTCTTGCTCTTCCCCCTCTTGATCTTTTGTAGCACTGTTGTTGTCTTCTCTTCTTGTCCTTTGTGAGCATTAATGGAGTTTCTGTATTAGTTTAGGAAGCTCATTAGCACATTAAGTACACTTACCTTCAATATTCATCGCCATCATTGTGATTTCTTGCTTGGTCGCCTTCAAAACTTATTCATTTTTGAAACTTGCATGGCGGCATATTCTGTTGTCTAGGATTTCAATTTCTACACTCAATCACTCACTCACTCAAGTGACAAACTGACAATTGTGGTTTCCAAACTTCCAAATTACAATGCGCCACTTCCATGGAATCAAGTTGCTATGAAGTTTTTGGAGGTGTGCATTGTCTCCTTTTAGTCCCTTGCATTCACTACAATTGGGAATCATTTTGGGGGGAAATGTAGACTTCTAATTGTTGTCGTAGCTCCAAAATATAATCTCTCCTCTCCTAATTTACAACTTTGCATTCACCTTCTTCGTTGGCTTTACATTGCTCTTGCATCACTATTGCACTACACTCACTTTGCTTTTAGCTAGCTTTGAACTTACATTACTACTCTTTGATTTGGACTTGCTTGTTTTGGATATTGCTTCCTTAGTTGTTGCTTATGCAAGTTCCATGGTGCCCCAACTGAAGCTTCCAGAGAACTTTAGGGTGTGGTGCTTTGGTTCCAACCATAACACAAGTAACATTGGTAAGTATCTCACACTAAATGTTCATGGTGCGTAGCCAATGGAGATTGAAAACATTACACATGTGTCAAAGATGCGCCTCTCGCAATCGATTTGCCATCCAATTGTCCATGATTTGCCTTTTGAAGACAACGTAGTATCCCTAGTAGTTACCAATCTGTCGCTTGAAAGTGATGGCGACCAATGCGTGACGGAGAAGAAGAAGAAGAAGAAGAAGAAGAAGAAGAAGAAGAAGAAGAAGAAGAAGGGACTAAGATTGAACATCCCTAAACAGGGCCACATCTTGTTACTACCTAACTGGTTACCAAAATAAGAATCCAAGTATATCTTTTCAAAAGCTAAGATATATCTTGTCAAGTTACAAGTTGTACATAAGAATAAGAGTTTAGCAATTTACAAGTTGTCCATAACATAATATCAGTGATAGAATACTACATTGGAGGTCAGATAAATAGACCAATTTGTTCTCCCAAAACTAGCCAAATACAAATATCCATAAAAAAGCACAATAGTATGACTAAGTGTCTGGTGCTTGAAAAAATGTCTTCTTCCTTGAAATCCAAAAATGGGAGTCCAAGACCTAAAGGCTAAGCCTCACCTGTACCCGTCCCAATATACCAAACAATCCAATGTACTGTTAGTGTGGATATAACAGGTGTCTTCAATTGTAGCCAATTGCTATCTATGTCACAAATCTTGCAAAACCAAAAAGGAGAACAAAAATAAAAAAATAGCCAACAAAAATATGTAAAGCAAGTCACATCCTCAACATAGTCCAAGTAAACCAATGACCTTTGCCATTCCAATGTAGTGCTAATACTTGAAGTACAAGAATTGCCCACAAGGATACACCACAAGAAAGCACAACAACCTCCAAAAACAAATCGTCACAGTGAGATAGGGAAGCACTTAGGTAAAGAAACCACTATAAACTCACTAATTTGAATTTGGGAGGGAGAACCCGTAGGGATGGCCATAATGGGGTGGTTACACCTAATCATTATGTCAAGAAATTAAGGTATTAGCCAGTATAAGCCCTCACTCATAGTGGATGGGTGGGAGGATAGTACTGTCCATTAGAAAGGCTATTTGATAAACTGGCTTACTATAGGATTGGCCATATTATATGGTGGAAGTCCAAACATATCTTAGTGAAGATAGCCAATATGTATAAGTTGAAAATTTGCCCCTTATGTTCCGTGTGGATATGGAATTGAAGCCAAATTAAAGAAATGTGTCCTCAAAAAAGGTCACTAAGGGCATATAATAATATATATGTGCTGAAATTGTAGGAGATCCGGCAAGGACTAAAAATACATAAAGCCTCCTAAAAGAAAGGGTATGGTGTTGCCACATCAAAGGTTATAAAATAAAATGGTTTGATCTTTTTTGCAAAAGTAAATAGGATAGTTTCCCGATGATAAAAAACATGGGAAATGCAATTGACTAAAGAAGAAGAAGAAGAAGAAGAAGAAGAAGAAGAAGAAGGTGAACCTTGATTCTAATGTACGAAAGAGGAGGAAGGTAGATGTGCCATTACTCACACGACAGTGGTAGGAGATGTGGGCATGTAAATTTGCTTGGATGGAGAGCGTTTTCGATACTAATGGGGATCTAATTGGAGTCATTTGCTAGAGCTGCACAATTATCACAAGAAGGAAGAAGGTGATGGTTCCGAAACTCAATAACTTGGAGAAACATGAAGGTAAGCATACTTGTAGGAAAGATGGCGTGCCGCTTCCACATCTGAAGAAGGGCGACACATTTCTCAAGGACAATTGTAAGCACACCCAGCACTGAAAATTGTGGGCAAGCTAGAAGTCAAAGAGCTTTGTGGTAGATCAACTCACCGCTAGTATGGAGGGCGAGTTCAAGAGGAAGGGAATCCAATTCTCCACCTTATTTTCCCTTCTTACTCATGGCCATTCTATATCTGATTTTGAAAGAGAGCAATACTTGTTCAAGCATTTGAAATTGAGGAATTTGTGTAGAAAGCACTAGTTAAAATCTATTGGCTACAAGATGAGCAAACATATTCACGCATGCATTTTAACAAGATTGAAGTTGATTGTGTAGTCAACGAGAGTTATTTCCTTAAGCGCCAATGAGTTCATTATAGTGGATAATTCCTCTTGGATTGCCATTCATATGTACATTGTTGACACTTGAAAACGAGTGCCTCACCTCTTGCACTTGTCTAGTGTGTCTGAAAATGGCACTGCAGACCACCTTACTAATGTGATCATGCATGCCTTAATCAATGAGGGTAGTCTCACTCACAAGAAGATTGATGGGAAACTTGTTTGTTTCGGTGTTAACGGTGTTAGTACCTTCCAGGATGCCAAATCTAGTGTAATAGCCCAAATCCAGGAGAAGTGGGCTCCTTTCACCTTGGAAGCCAACTACATGAGTCACCGTGTGAATTTAGTCATCAAGACTTTGTCCAAGTATTTGTTGGTTTCTAGGCTTGAGGGCCTTTTCCAATCAGTGAACTCTTATTTCTATTGTAGTAATAGAAGACATGTTGAGTTGTAGAAGCTCATAAATCTCATGGAAATTAAGGGATCGAAAATGATACATAATGTGGAGACAAGGTGGATCTCTATGCGGAGTCCAGTGCATCGAATTCTCTAGGAGTATACAACACTTCTTGTAAAAATGAGAGTGGACATGATAGTAGGGCTTGGGCAAATTTGGGGTTGAGGCTGGTGACAATTTTGACCTTTTGTCTGACATTGAAGTGCTTTTGTTGCTTTCCTCCTTCATTCCACTTGTGAATGCAGTTCACTGCTTAATCAAGCTCTCTCAAACACATAACATATTTATTTGTGACTTTCTCCAAGCCGTGAAAGTGTGCCAATAGGAATTGGCTCGTTTGTTCATTGATTAGTATACTACCTTCAATAAGGAGGACTTCCCCTGATACAATGTACTGGTGTCTTTGAAATGCAATGAACTTCTGTTGTAGTAGAAGGAGCTCCTTGGATACAGCGGCATCTGTCACCTTTTCTTTGATTTGAAAGTGACTACAATGTATGCTCGTTGCCATGACTACTAGACTAGTGAATACATTTTTGTCACCCAACAAGACTTCAACCGCATCCAAGATTCTACGGAGCGCCAATTTTCAAGTATGGGTTTTCTATTTTGATTTCCAATTTTTAATTCTTTTTAGTTTCAATTGGGTGTCGCACTACCACATTGACATTCCCATTCATTTTTAAGTGACTTGTGTCCCTTGTTGTGTGCTTGGCTGCTTGTAGATATCGTGCATGCACTATCTATCTAATTGGACAAGTGGTTTCCTCAACAAGAACTACTCCATGCTTTTGAGATAATACATCCCCAATATTGGAGCCAAGAAGGGGCCAAGGCGAGCTTTGCACACCACCTGTCTGTATTGAAAAGCTTCTATAGTAACTTCGCATTGGTAAACAGGGGGCCAGCCCTTATATCTAGGCGGCAACCCTTACACTACCTCCAAATTGCTCTTAGCATCTAATCTTGATTTGCAACAAGGTTTATTCAAAGTAACCATGTAGGCAAATTGTTAGGCAACTTGTGGCTTGCCGATGGATGTAAATCCAGTGATCAAGTTGTGGCACAAACTTGCACTGCTACGCCACTTGTGTAAGCTCATTTCTGAATACTTTATAGTTGATAAAATTGGGTGTTTCTTAGTCTCAAGATCTATAGAGGATGAGAGATGCTTTTCATCCTTGAAATTCTTCAAATTCCGCTATAGAAATAGACTAGAGAAGCACATGCCCCTTATTGTGCAACTGTTTGGCTAGAGGTATTTTTCCCTAGAGAATTTTCCTTACATGGAAGCTACAAATTCCTGGAAATTTGTTGTCAAGGTCGGCAAGCAAGGGGATCTCTAAGGTATTAGATGCACACAATGGTATCCTTTATTTAGTTTCCATTACTTGCCATTACATTTGTCTCCTTAGTTTTCAAGAGATTTTGTCGACTTCCCAACTCATGTTTCCTTAACCAACAATTTCTACTGTGAGACTACAAGAGTTGGAGCGAATTGCAAGGCATTTGTCTTCTAAACAAGCTGGAGATGCATAAGTGTGGGATTGATTGAAGGATTGTTGTGCCTTGACTTTTCTGGGAAGTAGGGAACTGGGAACAATTCTAACCATTACAACTTGAAAACTAATGTGGCTTGTGTGTTTGTGTGCAAAATACTAACAGTGCATTCTAAGCAGTCTTGCATTAGTAAGAAGGGTTCAGTTCCCTTGTTCGTGATACAGTTTGTCATTGTTAACTTCTATAGTCATAAATTGGAAAAAATTACTTAGAAAAACTCTCCAATCTTCATTACACTAAATTTCAATATGAATATAAACCACAATACTTTCACATCAAAGTTGCCAATTTGTGAAACTTGTATGTACTCTAGTAGAAAACAATGTTTCCTTCAACAAAACCAAGGTGACACATTTTTCTATTTTCTGCCAAAAAACACAAAATCTGCGCTGACTACAACGCAATTTTCAGAAGGATAGAAAAATGAATTCTTTGGTAGAAAATAGAAAAATGCGTCACCTCGGTTTTGTTGAAGGAAACAATGTTTTCTACTAGTGGTATCACTTAGCAATTACCCTTAACACAAAACACAAAAATAACATCACTGCACTTCCAACTTTCCTATAATGTCGCAAGTTTTACAAAAGTGAAAAAAAAAAATTGTAGTAAAAATGCCATGTTTTTCCAACATTTTTGTATCCCTATTTTTCCGAAAAAAGTAAAAGGATCACGGAAATAGCTCCCTTTCTATACGGAAATAGCCTTCAAGCTAATTATTTTATTTTTGTTCTGGGAACACTACTAGAGACAATTGGTTTGAAATAGAAATGAAGAAGGAGGCTTAACCTAGAAAGGACGCTGTGGACGTTTACTGTCCAATGAATGACAAGGCATTCTCCTATATAGGATAGAAATTCAACTATTCATCCTTGGAATTAGTGGTGGGAAGTGGAGATCTTCTATAGTACTTTGACTTCAAATGAGCTCTTTTGATTTTTTTAATACCAATTATTCCCATGGTTTTAGAAATGATGATTTCCACAGGGACCCCCCGCATCTTTCCAAGTTTAAGCTATCCCTCGACACCAACTCCCAAGGGGCATTTTGGGTTCCACCTCTACTTGTCCCCCCTATCCCCTACCCGCCAAGTGCAACCAAAAAAGAAAGCTAGGGACTTTCTTGTGTCTCATGTCTCGCTATCCCTTAGCTCAAGGCATAGAGCTAGGCTAAGTTACGCATAGCTTTGCAAAACAATCATTATTCCTACCCCTAGTGGAAAGAATAGGGTCTTTCAATTTCATTTAAAGAGTGCTATCATAGTAGGAGATCAAGATTAGGACATTGATGCCAAATAATTAATTAAAATTTGAACAATAAGTTAGGTGACACTTCAAAATGAATAATTAAAATTCAATTGTGATAGAATTTTTTTTAAAGATGGAAAAATAATGAAAAGTCCAAAAATTTGTTACAAAATTCCTCTTAGAAATTCTTCCATTTGAGGTGCCCAAGCCATCATTATAGTTTAGGGTATCATTAATTCTTTAGTTATTCAAACCATGATCAAAGCAATCATCTCTAAATGATAATCCAAACTCCTAGACAACAATAGAAATTTTCGTGGGGTACAATATGGATAAAGATTATAAAAGTACACCTCAATTAGTGATATAATTCAACTATTGCAAGAAGAAAACTACCAAATGATTATAAGTTGCTAGAGAAAACCATAGCTCAAAAATGTGCCTACTTGATCCAAGTTCATAGCATTCTTCAAGAACTTCTTATGAAGATTGGTCAAATGGGCCTACATTTGGTTCCTATTCATGGAGCTAGGACTTGTGAAATTAAAGATTATAAACATTTGAATGTTCATGATATTAATGATAAAAGGCAAAACACTATATGTCATAAAATGAGAAAATGGGGACCTCTAAAAATAGTATTAGGCACTTGAAGGCACAAAGAATGAATTAAATAGGCTCTAATTTAGCTCAATAATTACTTAAGTAAATAGTTCAAAGTAGCAATTTCCATTAAAATGAGATGCAAACAATGAATGTCTTCCAATAAATGTTATATTGTCTTATATAAAAAAGTCTATGTATTTAACAAACATATGAATGTAAAATGTAATAACAATTATATAAAATATGGTCCATAAATTATATTTGTGATATGAATATTGCAAACATATCATCATAACATGTATTCTCAACTAGAAATCTATGACTCTAAATTCCACACATAGAAATCAATAAATAAACATACATAAATCTAAATCTACAATCTTACATTTATGAGAGAACAAAAGAATATATATTCTTATGTCAAAGCACAATGTAGATATATAAAAAACAAATACCACACTATCACATATAACTAACAACATAGTTAGATTTTCTCCAACTACTATAGTGCTGAAGACAAAGAATATGAAGCCAAATTCCAATTATTGATCTCAATTCAAGTTGATCTTGATTATGCACTCAAAGATATTTTTATTGATCCTAGACCTCTACATTGTCATTAAAGCATTTATATCTTTTCCAAGTAGCCGTTTGGTTTCATCAACCTTCCAACACAAACTTCTTCTGCTGTCCCATCTAATGTCACAGTCTTAACCCCGAAATGCCCAAGACTCCAAATTCTGGTGTTTTGAAAACTTTGAAGTTAAGTAGAATCCAACCAAATAGCTATTATTATTAGTTTACATTTTTGGAGAATTCTTTTTGAAGTCTACTTTTAGGATCAAAATGCCAATCTTAAAAATGAAGGATTCTGATTTTTCTATTCAAGATTTTGTGCAAAGATGCCCATTGCAATCTTGACCTCCTGTAGTATTGAGGGCTCTTGGAAATGAGCCTCAGATATACTATATCTTGGAAGAAAAATCACATTAGAAATTCCTTTACAAAAATTATAGAATAGATTTTGAAAAACCATATATTAATTGGGGTTGTGCATGCTAAGCCCTATAACATCATATTTTTTTAATGAACAACTTTTTAGAGTTGACATGCAAAAAGAAAATTAAAAAATTTTCATACTTTTAACATCCTCATGATCAAACATTATAATCTTTCAATCCATAAGTGATAATGTTATGTTTTCTTTTCTCATGTGATCTCTAAAATGTCTAGTTTGAATTTGTATAGTTACAATTCAAAAGATATTGGTATAACTTATGAAAATGTTGACTTTTTGTTCAATTTAGAACAAATTTCAAGAAGCTTCAAATAGGCCTAGGGCATTTAGGGGTTAAAAATCTTGATCTCTTGATATTGAATGAAGATGCAATTTGGTTTTCAAGGTTATAGTTAGGATCAAAGGACACCCTTGCAATCCAAATTAGTCAAGTGTCACCATCAACAGGGCAAATTGTAACAAAGTAACCATTGCAGAGATCTCCACCCACCCTAAAGGATAACAATGGACAATCCTACAAATGCCCAACGTACGCATCAACCTCTCTAAACTCTTTATAATCCTCACCATCATCTACAAATAGATGTTCCTAAATCACTTGAATACAAATAGACAGCTAGAAACCTTCCTTCAAAACAATAGAGGGAGGTACATGTTCATGTAAAGCCATCTTCATTACATACCAATACTACACTATATGTTTGTAATGTCTTCTAAATTCTCTAGTAGGGTCTTTAATGTACAAGTTCTTCCAATATTTAATAAGCCTAGGTATACCCTCGAGGATGTCCTCTACATTTCTCATTGGACTTTGTGTAATTGCTAACAATACTATATAGGGCCAAAAATTTTGCCCCTCAAAATCTTCTTGCTACAATTGAATTTTTCCTCTACTACAAGAGAAAGGGGTGTTTTAAGTGGGTTTTTAAGTACAATCTTAAACATAAGATTATAAGTAATGACCTTTAAGGAAATTTTCAGTAAAAATTTACTAGTGTCATTGCCTATCTATACATTCAAAATCAGTAGCAACGATGCTATTGGAACTAAGGTGTCTAGAAGTGGAGATAGGAACATTTTGTACATCTCTGTGTTCTTGAGCACCATATCAAACAAAGGCAATGACCTCGACCCCATAAACAATTGTTGAGAAGATGACTTTGGTAGCAATTCCAGATCCCTCAACAACTTTGCTATAGAATCAATGGTGTAGTTTGAATTGTGGAGAAAGATATCCAAGCCAGAATATACATAGCATACATTACTATGACCATGAGTAATTATATTAGGATCAAACCACACTCAAAGGTAACAATATCATTACTTTACTAGGGCTAAGTCTAGAGTCCTTTTTTGAACTTTCAAAGCTCTAAATTATTTTGATGTTGTCATTCTTTTTAATAAATTAATGGATAAATAGTATTAAAGTGCATCCCTTTGATAAGTTGAAGAAAAAATCCTCAGAAGGACATAACTCAACAGTTGCAAGGCCAAATTTAGGGTCTATATTATGATGTAGCACTTGAAAATGACATTTCTATCCAAATTTTTTATACCTCTCAAGCATACAACTATTCAAAAGGATTTTTAGTGATTAAATCTTGGATATAAAATAGTATAAACTTTTTAATTAATTAATTGATTTTTGACAAATTATTGATTTATTTTTAAAAAAATTCAAACATTCAAATTCCAAAATAGCTTACATAGGCAAGGTGGCACGAACGTCCGAACGTCCAATGTCCATGTACACCGCTTCTTGGATGTCCAGGGACATTAAGACTTTAGAGTTTGACCTTGTCCACTGGATGAGCAGTCGGGGCGGATGGTTGAACAATGGAGGGTGGATCTCAATGAAGAAATCTTAGACAAAATCATAAGATTGTTTATGAAAAAAACATATTATACATGCACTTTGTGGATGAATGCTATAATTTGGAGCACCACCATAACATTTAAAAATTAAAATTGTTGCTTCGGCACTTTGTAAAAAATAAAAAGGTACCAAGGTGCAAATACCCATTTCTGCCTTTCCATAAGCTACTTGGAAAAATCTTGAATTCTTTTATTTTTCTTTGCCAAAAAAATTTGGGGTATTGTAAATTGATATTTGCAATGAGTGCAATCAAAGGCCCCAAAGTATTTAAACAACCGTAGTATTTGTGTTAGAATCTAACCGTAGGGTCATTAGAGTGTTGTAAACTTGCAATTCCCTTTATGCCATATTTAACTACTTTTGGACTTTTAGGGGAAATTTGGACTAATTCAAGGTACTATATATCGGGAGATCTTCCAATATAATGTAAAATGAGACCACAATGCCTTTGAGAGACAAAAAAAATTGTAAATTACAGTATGCTCACGTCGGTATGAAAAGATGCCGAGAAAACATTTTTGTAGCAACATACTCATATTGCATTTATTTGTACGTAGTGACTAAGATGATCATGGGGAGATCTCCTAATACTTGTAATCATCCAACTAATACAATACACAATCTAGGATTCACCTCATTTGCCCTATTCAAATTTGATAAGGCAACCAACAACCAACAACCTCTCTACTTTTTGTAAGAAGTGAACGTGATTTTGTATCAACTATCTTGAATCAATTCAAATACACTACATAACTTGATTCCATACAGATGGAACCCTCCAAGGATTCTTTCCAAAATCCCACTAATTGACGAGGCAAGTATAGAACTTTAACTCCATGCAGGGTTGTTAGTATGTGAGGCTATGAGCAGGAAATTTTTTTACGAGAAAAAATGGCTGAAGGACCTATGACCGTGGACATGAGAAAGTAAAAAGTGCAAAGAATGTAGAGTTTATTTTGTAAAATTCAAATCACTTATCCCTTTATTTGATTGAAGGATTTTCCTGAACAAAATGTATTCCACATAGATGAAATTCTTAGAGTACAAAATAAGAATTAGAAGAACGCATGTCCAAGATGTAGCCATAAAACACACAAATCCAATCATAATAGAAAACAATACACATTAGCACGACTCATGAGATATGTCAATTTCATGAGTCTAAGTCGTAGTGCATTCGGTTGTAGATTCGGAAGACTTGGACGAATCTGAAGACTCTCTACCCTCTGATGCAGACCCATCTATGAACTGTAAGACATTTAGAGTGTATGTGTCTTTATGGCGTTTTGTTTTGGAGCAACCAAAATCCACAAAGGTTGTTGCCATCTGGTTGGCATAGACTGGAAGCTCGTATGTTTTCTCTGGACTACATAGAGGACTCTATTTCTTCATCATTGGGTTTGGTGACATCAATCTTCGATGACTGCAAACAAAAATGTCACCATGTTAGAGTTTTGAAAGGTAGAAAGCATCATGCACGAAGAGAATTAAAAAAGTGCCTACTTACTTACTCAATTTTCCCTTCCGAATGAATTTGCGAGGCACCATGGGCATGGCATCCGGATCCTGCGAAATTGCAACTGTTGGAGGCAGTGGCGTCACTTCCTTAGCAGTAGTGGACTTCCGCATGGGTTTGAGGATGGCTTCGAAGATGTCCTTGTTCTCCTCCAAGGCCACAATGTGGCGGCCTCTGCCATGACAAGCGACAATGGATGCACCTTTAGGCACGGAAATTTAAAAATATATTATGAGAGATTGAAATTGTAGTTTAGTTACAATTGGGAGGTAGAGTAGTATAATTGAATATTGACTTGTGGATGCAGTGCAGTCAAGAATCAGATCTCCTGGAACGCTGGTAGCTTCAAGGAGGATTTGAAAGAACCGTGGATCTTTTTCGCGAGCCCCATGCCTAGACTTCCCGTCATCCATAGCCATGTCATGTGGATGGGTGTAGTTCATCACCATGTCATCCCATGCGATGTCGACACCAGCCTTCACCATCGTGATAGTGCGCTTGAAAGAGAAATTGGATTTCCCTTTCATACCCAAGTCCTTCACCACCAAGGTGATTCCAAATTTTTGTGTTTGTACAATCATCCAAAATAGGTGTACAATCATGTACAATGCGATGAAAGTAATGGAAGTGAAATTGCTATTTGGAATTGCAGAAATGGAATGTAGTTTACCGTCTTGGTTTTGTCAATGACCGAGGTCAAGTGCATGCGATTCATCCCCATCCACTCCTTCTTCACCATGTCATACATTTTACACAACCCAGGCCTGCAATATTCGACTTTGCTTTGGCACTCCATGAATGGAAGACTATGATGCAGCCGTGGTCTTGGAGATGATTGGAAGCAAAGATGAACGCCGATTGTAGAGCTTCATCTCCCACGTCCTTGTTCCATTCTGGCACCTCATGTGGCGGAGAAGACAGCCCAGGCACGAGCAAGTTCTCTAGGTAGTTAAAGAACATGACATCCACCCCTAGCCTAGCTTTAGGGACACTATGGAACATGGATGGTTTCCCCGCCAACACCTGCCAAGGAATAGTGCAACCTATAGTGACGATAAATGAACTCAAAGTACAACCATTTGAATGAGAACTTATGACCGTATTTTCAAATCCCAAGAGACATGCATACCTTGTTCAAGAAGTCCACGACTTCTTTGTACCATGTCTTTGTCTTGGACTCCATGTCATCCACGGGGTCGTCAATGGAGATGTTGAGAATTAGAGTCTGAGACGTGTCCAACTCGTCGTCATTGAGAATGATTGCCTTTGTCACATGAGTGATGACCTCCTCTGTGAGTTGTGAGAGGGTGGCCTTCCTCTTCACTCCACTTTGCGATCCGACTTGTAGCTCGGAGCCTTGATCCATTGTGGAGGATGCTGGAATTTGGCCATCACCCGAGGCCTTCTTCTTCCCTTTGGCCTTGGCCTTCTCTTCTTTCTCCATCTCCTTCTCCTTCTCCTTCTCCGCCATCTTCCCAAGTCTCTCCGCTTCCTTCTTCTCCTTGGCGGTGAGAAGGACTTGAAAACGGGCCTCTTTTTTTCGGTCATTGGCTTCCCTCCTTGCAATGGCCTTCCTCTTTTGCCTGTCCGTCATTCCTGCGAACTCGTCCACATTCAAGTCTATGGCCCCTTTGCCATCCAATGATGCTCGCAGTTGCACCTCAGATGGATGAGTGAATGCCGGTGCATAGTCCAAGTACCATGCTCCTCCACTAAGGTGAGCTGTGGTAAACATGCGTAGTTGGTTTGTTGAGAACATGTAGTCCCCTGAGCTACGGTCCAACCATGACGCTAGGAAGGGAGGCAAGTCTTTCCTTTCGATGGCACCCTTCGCTTCGAGCTCATACTTGAAATAGCTATGGAAAGAAGAATCAATCATTCTAGGCAATTAGAGACATGACTACAATAATGTCTACGAGCTTAACACATGTTTGAGTTTCACAACCATCCACATTCCATCACATTCAATGTGACAGAAGGGTTTGTTCTCAAGGGTTTTAGCATGTACACATCATAATTTGAAGAAATAAGTTGTTGCCAAACCAATTCCAATCTGATAGGTCTAAAAACATACCGGTAGAGAACCCTCCTAACCACCAAGTTGGACCCCTCAGAATTCGTAAAGGAATCCCCCTTCTTGAAATAATTTCCTCCTTTCAGGTACGAATGGAATCCTTGGTCCCAAATCTTCCTCCTCCATCCTTCGATGTACTCTTGCAAGGTTTCCGGTTGGAGCGGGACCTTCATGTCGATCTTGATGTTGTCTTGTTTGATGACCGCCTCGAAGTACTCCACTGCGGCATCTTCGAGCTACACGAATTGATGATCCCAATAAATAGTTTCAGTCCACCGTGACGAATAAAGAGACATTACAAATTGACACATGTTATAATTGATTGTCATAACGAAACCGTGGAAATCAACAAATGAAGTTGGTTAAGGCACTTACCCCTACAAACCAGACACACTTGTTCAAGAAAAGGCCAAGGTGTGTTTGGGAGACTGGCCTGGCTGGGAACTTCCTCGCATCACGAGATGGGATGGAAGAGTTCCACCATTGCAAGAACTTCACCTTGTGCTCTGCCGTAGTGTTGCACATGGCCACCATTTGCAATTTTTCCAGTGTCATCTCTAGCACCTCGTTGGAGCTCCAATGCCTCTCCACCTGCATTACCACAAATGAATTGAGTCATGTTTATACAGGCAGATCCGAACCTAGATACTTTATTGGCATGATTTCATGAACATGAGGACTCACCTCTTCAAGGAAGCCCGCCCCGTGAGTGGGATTGGCCACTGTGAGGAACTTGATCATTTTCACGTATAGCTTCATGTTTTTTTCCTTGGCCCCTACCCTCATGGCATGAGCTACTCCTTCAGCACTCTTTTCATCAGTCGGTGTTGTCTCGTGGTATCTTCGAAGCGCCGCATCTGCTACCTGTGCAATCTCTTGCTGTGGAGTCCCAAGAGTATATTGAGAGGAAATTGGATGGGCAAGAAGCACAAGAACACCAAAGAAGATTCCAATTGAGTACTTCACATATATAGAGAATGTGTATCTCACCTTGAAGACGAATGAGGTGAAGACCTCAGCCAGCATGGAGTACCATGTCTTCCTTGATGGCATTGCCACACATTTTTTCTTCTCTGATGGCCTGTGCATGTCATTGAACCTTTCCATTGGTAGCAAGCCGTACTTTTGCACCCGGTACAGAGTATGTACTAGGTTCGTCTTCACATGGGAGTCCTCTATGGATCTGCATAGTGGTCAAAAGTTCATGCTTTGAGTACATCATTTTGCAAGTGTACCAAAACATGAGATTCAGGTTTGAAACTCAGAATGAAATGATAGTGGGATTAGTGATCTCACTCGTTGATGTCATGCATGACCTGCATGACAATCTCAATTTTATCTTTGGTGTCCAAAATAATGCTGTCCACCGCAAAGTGCCAACTGGAATTGGTGGAATACATTCTGGAGATGACATTCATCTAGGCCAAGCGTCAATGGTTTCCGTCGCACACAAAGAACTTCAAGTTCTTGAGGAATTTCAGTGTGGGTTGTGAGTCCACATACTCCTCAAATGTAGCATTCTTTTCCTTCCAGAGAGGGTCCCATTCATCCATCTCTGGTATTGTGAATTGTGACGTCTTGCCCGCCTCATTCGTAGTGGAAACGTAGAAGACTGCTGCCCCATCACGGTATCCACATGCAAACTCTTGCTCAAGAAATTGCACGTCACATGAGAGAGTCGGCCACACCATTGGCATAGCGACAAGCCAACAAAGAAGAATTAGAAATCGGAACATGTGTTCCGACTTCATCCTCAACACATTGATGGTGGAGACGGAGTCTACTTTCTGCACCCTCCGTAGGTCATCCTCCAACAAGTCTTTCTCCTCTTCGTCTAGCATATCCTCCTCCATTGGGTGTCCTTCTTCCTCTACTCCGATTTTACGTTGGGTAGTGTCATCGATCCTTGGTGTCTCCACAATTCTATCATCTTGAGTTACATTCAGAGGCGACACATCCATCTGCCAAGGCAACCACGAAAGAGGATGACCAAATAGGCATGGATAGGAATAAATGCACATGAGATATACGAAAGCCAAACTCCACGGCAATGGACCCAATGCATCACTTGTACGACCAATTGAAACAACACTTGTAATAAAATTTCGAAAGATGTTCAAAATATGGTTTCCTCTAAGGTCACACCTAGCATACACCATAATTTGTAATTATAAATGACATCAAGTCCGGTCAACCCTCAAGAATCTCAACATCACTCTCTGAATCCAAGCTCAAAAGAATGATGACCTCTCCATGCCTACCCACACTATTGGTACAATCACATTCCTCAAACAAGGGACTAACGATGGACATGGACGTTTGTGGCTCTGAGCTATATTCGGTATCAAAACTCTCAGAGGAAAACTCCGGCTGCATGCGTTTGCGAGTGTAACCTGTAATGAGGTGACCCGGCCAATTGGTATTCCGACTAAGCTTCGAGTCTTGAGAAGCCCTAGGTGGAAGAGAAGCACCATTCATATTATTTTGAGCCCTTACCAAGTCCTCCTCCTCGCCCCCTTCGTCTTCAGAGTCACTTGATACATCGATGTCTTCATCCGAAGGAGTTTTTGGCTCGGATTGCTCTCCAACGTCTTCCTCTGTGCAAGGCGTCACTAACTCCATCAGGCCTGATGCTAATCCGCTAGGTCCTTCGAAAACCTGAAATCAAGAAGATGTAAAATGAGAGAACCTACCCAGAAGTCGGATTCGACTGAAGCTTTGGGCGTATCTACTCCACCCCCTGAAAGTGGGACCTCAAACTTATTGGGATTGAATTTTCAACAACAGGGAGAGAAACGAATCGAGAATTCAAAGGCAGGCAACTAGCTCGCGCGGCCAGGGGTTGGACCTCTTCTTACAGAGGCAAGAGTCCCGCGCGTCGAGGGGCTGGACTTCTTCTTACAAAGGTGAGAGTCTCGCAATCTTTAGAAACGGAATCGGGACATAGGGTGAGCCCACAACGAGGGCACCCGTGGCCAGGGGCTGGACCTCATCCCACACGGCATTCTTTTGAAACCAAATCATGACACTAGCAAAGCCCACAGCGAGGGTACCGCGAGGCCATCACCTCCACCGTGGCCCTGCTCACCGCAAGCCCACAGCAACAAATCCAAATCCATAGGGACCCATTTGTGGGGGGTGGAGCTTGCACCTGCCAAGGTCAAGTCAAATTCGACTGAAGCTTTGGGCATGTCTACTCCACCCCCCAAAAGTGGGACCTCAAACTTATTGGGATTGAATTTTCAACAACAAGGAGAGATAAGAATCGAGAATTCAAAGGCAAGCGACTAGCTCGCGCGGTGAGGGGCTGGACTTCTTCTCACAGAGGTGACAGTCCCGCATTCTTTAGAAACGGAATCGGGACATAGGGTGAGCCCACAGCGAGGGCACCCGTGGCCAGGGGCTGGACCTCATTCCACATGGCATTTTTTTAAAACCGAATCATGACATTGGCAAAGCCCACAGCAAGGGCACCGCGAGGCCATCACCTCCACCGCGGCCCCTCTCAGCGCTCATCGCAAGCCCGCATTAGCGAACCCAAATCCACGGGGTCTCGTTTTTTGCTTTGAATTCAGAATTCTACAGCGAAGGTTTCAAATTCAATTTCGTGCTTAGGGAATGGGCATGAATTCGAGCCTTTGATTGGCCGCCGGGCTTGCGTGTCCATATTGTTCGTGTCGCTTCCACGTCCTTCACGTCATCTTTTGCGTGGCTTCGTATTGCTCGCTTCCCAAGCACGCTCTCCTCCCTCTGCACTCGTGTCATGGCGGCGCACCATGAGAATTTGGCAACAACTCACACAGTCCTCCAGATTTGGAATTCGGAATTTTGAGAGGGGGAGGGCAGCCGCGCCCAAGAGGTGGTGCTCAGCGATGTGGAGGGGATGGAGAGCATCGAGCGGGAAGAGGACGAGGTGGCAGGACCCCGAAATTAGCAATAGGATGGTTGGGCGGCGGCCCAAGCCATGGCCTACATCAGCGTGCCTACCCCAGCGAGGGGATACAGTGCAAGTGGAGGGGAAGGCGGGGAGGGTCGGCCGATCCTCTCTCCTTTTTTTTAATTTCCATCTCTCTCCACCACATCCCTCACTAGATTTACCACGGTCATGAACTTCTCAAAAAGTCGACCTCACCGACAATGTGATTGAGGAAATGTCGCCATGCACACGGTGGTCGTAACTACGCTGTTACCCACGGGGCTTTACCTAGGCTTCGCCGTGCTTGGACTAGAAAAAGGACGACATTTTTAATTTGCGCAACCCATGCATGTTAAAGGTCTATGATGTTTCTATCTTCGTAAATTCTACAAAGTAATCCTACCTGTTGATCTTTAGTCCTTAATTCCACGACCCTTATTCCTATATTTTTTATATGCCAAATTTCTCAGACGAAGAGCATGATTCATAACCATAAAAACGGCCCGCTACTTCTGTATAGTGAGAGTCTACATTTCTTCCCAATAGCCCTCCTCTCGTGACGGAGACTAATCACTTGATTCTCTCAAGGGATCCACGGTTCACCCCAGATTGTGTTTTATGGGTAATTGAGTACCCCTACGAGATCTCGGGTTTTCCTAATTGTTCAATTTTTCGAACACATTGGACACATTGATTTATGGAATCATATACCTCCCTTGCTCAAGAGAAAACGGAGAATGTCAATTGGGTCTAGAATAATGAAATAGCAAAAATGGAATTAGTACTCATAGTGGCTTCGGAGTTGTCTTCTTCTTGCTTCCAGTTGACACTTGATTCCTCTAGCATAGGCTGACTTCCAACAATGTTTTTTGGTGCAGGGCCATCCTCTCCACTACTTCTTCCACCAACAAAGCGAAGGGACTTCCTCGGCTCTCCAAGTGTAGACTAAGAAGTCCTAGACACTACCTTCTTCTTGTTCATCCTGGACTTCTTCAGAGCCTTGGAGGATGAGAAATAAAAACTTCGACACCTCTTTCTACTCCTCACGTCAATCAACGCAGGCTCCACTCTCTGGGTGTTTACAAGCATGGGGTGAATGAAGTTGACATAAGGCCTCCCTCTCCTCTACACAAGGTACGTGAAACAAACAAACAAAAACTGGAGTAAGCATGATGTCACAATAGACTTATCAAATAGTCCAAGGTCTTCTACAGTTTTCCCTAGGCATGGGACATTAGGATGTGAATTCCATTAAATAATTTCTTCCCCGTTGCCATCGAGGACATTAACTCCACTTCATGGTATACCTTTGAATGCGCTGGGAAAGGGCAATTAAGTGAAACTAGAGGTTTTAAGAACGCACACCAAAATTAACTTTGCCCAACTTCCAAAGTCAAGGAGCGGCAGCTCTAGCATGTTTTGAGAAGACTGTCGAAATTCAATGCTCAGGCCATTTCAATGCTTCCACACTCCCCAACACGTAACAAATGAAACTTGAGATGGCGGTGCACAAATTACAATTTCCTATGGTGGTTGATTCTCTTGCTCTATTAAGGAGAAAATTAACACACTTACTGCAATTTACTAATTGCTCACCTAAATTTAATTTTCTTGAAAATAGAATATACATAAGGCCACAAAAATTAGGTTGCCTTCACTGTTTGCAAAGTTGCGGTCCCTTGAGAATTCCAACCACTTCCTAATCCTGCTTTGTGAGGATGGCTTGTGTTCGAGTGCATGGTTAAGATGTTCCACTGGTGTTTCCTATAGACGAGGGAGAATCTGCCAAAGTCATGAGTCACCTCCTACACGTTCGCTTTCGATTTGTAGAGTCCTCCATCTACATTGAAGAGGAAAAGTTGTCCTAGTCAAGTGAATTGGTGCAATCCATTTCGGTTGTCAAGAGTCTAGATGGAGATGGCCATTGCTGGTATCTTGCTCCCGAGAACTATAGGGCTTATGGTCTTCTGCTCTCCATGCTTGGGGTTTCAACGGAAATTTGGAGTCAACAGTCGGATAACTCCACAGTCAACATGCCGTATGTTGCCCGCAAGGTATCACCCAGTCCACCTCGTATAGTCTTCCCAGTGCTACCCAACAATAAAATTCTACAGTCAGTCAAGGTAGAGAAACTAGAATCCATCATAGAATTGTCGAGTGAATTGGAAGGGGAGTCACCTAATGTGATGCTTGAAAAGAAACAACGCCCAGTCCCTTTTGATTCGAGGGAAGAGGCTTCTATACACTCAGAACCAAACACCCCCTCCAATAGTCCAACCCCATCTCTATTGTCACATCCTCCAGTGCCCCCATTTGTAACTCACCAAGTCAGTATAATGGAGTGCTTGAAGAGACTAGCGATTGTGCGCCATTCTCGGAATGAACTGTCCAACATGGATGTTGACGCCGTGAAACACCATCGTGTGCAATACTTGCCCACACATTTCAATGGTGACGTCATCTTCGAATTGCCTCCATGTTGATCTGCGTCCTCTTCCTCGGCGGCCAAGAACCTCGAGGGAATGGACAAGCGGTACGACAAACACCCGTGGTGTAAGCTGATGACCACGAACATTCACAACTCCGACAACCTCAAGTTCCGTAAGTCATACTGCGCTGGACACCTTGCTTGTCAAAATCCTGATTGTGATTATGTAAAAAGGGCTTCCAAAATGAATGAAACGGAGTGGACCAGTTTCACAATCTATCCTTTCACTAAAGGAGGGAGTCCTCCCAATGATTGTACTCTAGTATGCAAAGTTTGCAAGAGCACACCCTTGTGCTTGAATACATGTGATGCTAGAATATACTACTATATTGCGATAATGAAAAAATGACTAGGGCCGCTATACACTTCAGAGATCATACGCACCTTGTAGTGAAGGGTGTATACAGAGACTCCGCAAAGAAAATCTCGGGACTCATTGCAGAGCAGGTGGCCAAAACGCCCATGGCCACCAACTCAGCAATTGCGCTCTCTGCCAGCAAAGAGTTCCTCACGAACTATTTGTTTCACAATGGAGAGGGGGAGAAAGAGATGTTGAAGGGAGAGGAACTAGAGGAGGTCATGGATCAATTCCAATATCTTAGCAATCCGAACATTGGGAATGTCATATCATCGTTTCGCTCCAACACCAAGGGAGGGGTCATCGACAACATCATGACAATGAAGAAAGAGTCAAAGTTCGAGTTCATACATGATAGTGTCTCCCCAAGATAGGGAAGGGAGAAGGTGTACCTCTTCAAAATGCTCACAGAAGGACCCGGAAGTGGAGTGGACCTCGTCAAACGAATGCAACCAGGAGGGGATTTACAAAATGCATGGATAATGTTTGACCACATCAGATGCGTCAATGAGTGGAGTACTATGGCATGCCATGTGTACAATGCAGAGTACAAAAAAGTCATGATCGTGGCCACCTACGATATGCAATCAGAGAACACAGAGATCCAAGTTCAGTTCTGGAGATCTCTAAACATAGTCATGGCAAGACATAGAGTGGAACACACTAACTTCAAAGGATTCATGGCAGATAACGCATTGGCCAATTGGAATGCGGCACGGATTGTCTATGGAAGTGGGTCACCTAATGAGAAAATGGAGAATTGCGAGAAGACGTGTTTGCTACATTGGAGTAGTTCACTCCACAAGCATACCCAGAAGCACATCAAAGAAGCATTCCAACAACAACACATAACCCTCTGCAAACAATACAAAGAATCCGAGACTGTCGAAGAAGCATAGATGCGGTACCTCACAATTTGATCCTGGTGGTTGTCATCAGGTGCTGCAAGTGAAGAAGATCTTCATCATTTGGACCATTGGCTACCCTTCTGGCATTTTCGATACCTATAGTGGGGAGGCTTCATGACTATAGTAAGTGACCTCCTAAGTTGATTTTGGAGTATCCATCCTCCTGTATTCAAAGCAGTTGTTGAAAAATAGAGGTGTACCCTCCAAACTTAGAGGCATGTACATGGCGACTTTGATTGAAAATATTCTAGTAGGAATTACTTTAAACTTTTACGAAATTATTGATGAGTATATGAGGGGGGCCCCAAATGAGCGGTTCAAGGATAGGGACCCTAGACCTTAGTCGAATCCGACTGAAGGTTCTGGTCTCCCAAATGTTACTCTTTTTTTAAGGACTCCCACTCATGAGGGAGCTCTTGGACCCCCTCTTGAGAATCTCATGTCAGTCTTTTTCCTCCTTAGTAGACATCTCGTGTAATGCTCATTCGTAGAGAAAAAATCTCTTTTGTATTTTTACATTCACGAACATCTTGCTCTCTAAGCAAATGAGGTTCATACATTTGCAATGAGTCCAGGACGATCACATGGGCTATTAAACCTCGAATATGAAATTGGATGTCCTCACTCATGTGTTATGGATGTATGGATTTGTAGAAATTGAATTTGGAAGAGATGATTGACTTACCTTTTTGCAATTTGTCCGAAACGGTTCACAACAAATGGCTTCAAATGTTGGGAAAGCGAGTAAACAACCTCTTCGACGCAACTTGCGATGACAGCATTCGTGCATGGATGCAAATGACCAACTACCGGGCATACCTCAGAGGACATGCATCTGGATCGGGGCCGTCCAGAGGGGAGCTCAAACTCAGAGCTGTGAGACGAAGTGGATGTCCCAAGAAAATCGCAGAAGTGTTGAACACGTTGCCTGGAGTTGAGGGGGTGGGAACAAGAATACCACACTTAGAAGGAGAAGAAATCTTTGGGAGCACGAAGAAGAAGTTGGACATACCCATTGGTGATGCCGGAGATTCACATAGACCCGACAAAGTGAACTTCTCTCAACCGCGTGTGAGAACTAGGTCCATAATGGCTTCTCTTCAATCTTTGGAGGGCCCAAGTGAACAACCTCAAATCCAGAATCCTAAACATGTCACTACAGCATTTGAAAGTGACTATGACACCTCCAAGTGGCACATTGCTAGGATCAGCCACAAGTCCAATGCAAAATGCCATGCTCAACAATGGACCACCAACATCAGGTGTGCCTCAAAAATCGCAAGGGGAAGGAAGGGAACACCAGCTCCAACCTATCGGGGCAAAAAAGAAGATTATAGGAGCAAACAGGAGGTGGTGGTCGACTTTTGGTTCTATTGGGATGACATTGAACGATGTGTGAAGGGTACGAAAAGGAAGTGGGTCATTGACTGGCCTGAGGTACGAGAGGTGTGGCCCGTTCTCAATGGGACCAACCTCAATAGGGAGGAGACTCTACTCTTGCAGGATGTAGGCTTCTACCTTCAGGAAAGGCTGACATTGTCCCCACGGCGACTCTTCACCATGTCGAAAGTTTTCCAAACTGTCTCATACGACCAACCAACGCCCAAGAACCCGGATGCATATCCAACGGTTAGGAACAATTGAACCATTCGAAGGATAGCCAATGCACCAACTATGGAACAATGCAACAAGTGGGAAAGTGCAGCAAATGTTAAAGGACAAATAGTAGGAGTCACCTTGCTCCCCTTTCTAGGCCTTGGTGCAATAGTGGCGCTTGAGAAAGGGATAGACCCTAACAAAAACATCTATCGAATTACAGTGGGTATGTTCCCCACGTGCACATGCCCAAACTTTGTGAATATGGTTGTTTCAGCTATTGGAGGTCGACAACAATACGTGAATTGCAAACACCTATACTATTTGTATAGGTACTTCTGCAAGATGGACATCCATGAAGAGAAGTTCATGCATGCACCTAGTTATAGCTTCAATGAACTGAAGGTGCTCCTAGTTCGAGCAGGAATCATTACAGTTCCAAAATAGACATGTCTACATTTATCCATGTACTTCAATTTCATAGTATTCATTTGCATATATTGCGATTGAAATCATTTGCAGTATACAGAGGGAAAATGTTAATTCATTTCTTATTTATAGAAGCATGTTTCATAAGTGAAGTGCGTTGTTGCCAATTCATAGAAATGACTATATTTCCAAGTCTTTTTCCTAGTTTCAAAACGTCTTCATAGTCTTTTTACTTCCAATGTGTTCCCATTCATTTTCCCATTTTCTTAATTTATGTTTTTATTTTATTTCTCTGTCCCCAGTTTTCTTTTCCCAATTTTTTTTCCTTTCCCCATTTTTTACCTTTTTCCATTTCTCCCTTCTTTCCCCATTTTTTTCCTTTTCCCCTTTTTTTTTCTTTCTCCATTTTTTCCCTTTCCTCATTCCTTGGATTCCTCTTTTTTTTTTCCTTTTCACATTTCGTTTATCTTCTCCATTCTCTACAATTTGGGAGAGGATGTCAACATTTTGGCAGTTCTTACAATTATGAAGAGAAATGAATTTTATAATTGTAAATTATGTAAACCACCAAAACTAACGATTCCAATCAAATGTCGACCCTAAATCCACCATGGCTTCTACTCATCATTTCACCCAAACCTTGAGGTTTTCTACTCACCCTACATATATGCACTTATACAAACTCACATAAAAAATCCCAATTGTCCTAGAATATTCAGACACCAAATCCTATGTATTCAAATTAGATAGTGAAAACAACACAACTAAGTTGTGTCCAAATGGCATCTATCTATAATATTGAAACCGTCTAGCATATTTCCCATTGTAATCATTGAACTAAGTGCTACAACTTTCCAATAAAATTTGACACTCCCTTCCCATAGTAATAGGCAATTTTAGAAGAATAAAAAATAACTCATTCCAGAGTCCATGGTTTTAGGGGACACGGACATAGGTCACAATATTCACTTAAAATAGGAAAATTTTGTCTATTTTGAGAAAAAAAATGATCAAAAAATATTTGGGGGCAAAAAATTGCCCCAAAAAAGTTTTGGAGGCTCTAGGCTCACATACTCCACGCTCAGAGCTCACAGGCTCACGGCTCTAAGCTCACACGCTAGCGTCGTTGTAACTCCATGGTAGTATTGGAATTATCATATTACTAATATAGTAGCAAGAACTTCTTGTTCTTCACATCTCTTTCCAATTTGCATCGCTATGAGCTACCATTCTAGTTACACTCATTGGAAGTTGCTTGAGCCCTTAAGGGCTATTGCACCTACATCCTCCTCAACAAGTGCTCCATCTTGAAAATGATCTTTGGACTTCCAACAATTTATTCAGCCCAATGAAACAAATAGACCTAGAGAGTCCTTCCAATGCACTTCAAGTCCAAACCAAGCTTCTTGACGAATATATGGACATATAACCATCAGGAGATCTCCCGATGTTCTCACAACACCATCGGCTCTCTATAACATTGTCCAATTCAGCACATCCACCAATGTTCTCAAATCCCTCTAGTAGAGGTTGATAGGGATATTTTGAACTTCCAAAATAATTGAATGAGGTCATAACAAAATGAATACCCACGGCTCCAATGGAATGGCCACACCAAGACTTTGGCCCTAAAGACAAACCTCCACAATAGACTCTAGTCCAACTTTACCAAATCTCTGAACAAACAACTTAACTAAATTACCATTGTTGAATGGTTCAGATCGAGCACTAGAATCTTATCATTCACCCACCAGAGGTGTTCCACCTAGGTACGGGATAATTGCATCATTGAAGGATTCACATAATGAATCCATAATGTGTGTTCTACTTTCTACTAAATTTCTATTGAGGGCTATCTAGATGATTGGTAAACTTGTGAATAACATTGAGGCAACATGAAGTTAGGCGAGCCATAGCTTGAACACCCTTGCCATGGCCTAGAAATATTATGACATCTCTTGATTTTTTAAACTTATTAATTGCTTCAAAGCAACATTGAGTCATGTTGAAATTCATACTTAAATGTGTTACCTTTGTGAGTTCTATCGGGAGATCTCTCAATGATGGAAGAAGTTACACAACCAATATTGAGAAGGGAACATAAAGATGAGCATCCTCGTTTTCAAACAAATAGGTTGCATATCCTAACTATATCCATAAATCTCCAAATGTGTATTAAGCAAGCTAACAATGCACATGCATCATTGAATAAGGTGCACCCTATTACTAAAACAAGTTTCCAATCATAGCTCAAATGAAAGATTTCTAAATACAGCTATCGGGAGATCTCCCGATGCAACTATAGTAGGATCTTCAAATACAACCATCAGGAGACCTCCCGATGAAACTATGGTAAGATCTTTAGATACACTACAAGGGAAACTATGCCCTATTTGACAAAAAATTGACAAAAGTTTGTCAATTGTTTTGTCAATGGGAATCTATAGATATGGCCAATAATTTGACAAAATTTTGTCAACTATTTTGTCACTTTACTAGAATTTTTGTCAACTTTTATTCCCTAATATCTTCTTTTGTTAGTTGCCACATTGTCATACTGACATGATGGCCTAATCAATGGTTACAAGTGTCCCCATTTTTTGCAAAAAAATATTAAAATTAAAATTTTCTTTAAATTTAAACCTTCATTTATTGATAAAAAAAAATGCATATACAACACAATCAATTGTTGTTGCTTCACAACACTTCATAAACCACTTATATTTTGTGGATTTGAGAAGAGAAGAGAAGCTTTCTATATACACATGAGGCAGTAGGAGGTAGAACGACCCATGTGGGATATGTCATTTAGAAGTTGCAAGAGTTCAACCGCTCATAGTTAAGTTTGAAATACAAATTGTATGAGAAATAAAATTTCAAACCTCATTCAGGTAGAGTAGAATAACTTTTCCCAAAAAACTTTGAATTAAAAAAAGTTGGGAAATCAATTTAAGTTTCATGTCCAAAAATCCATTTGATGTTTTGATCCTTCAATCAAAAGCTATGGACAAATTTTAGAAAGGCGATGAATGGGAATTTTTTTTGACCTTTTCAAACATCCTCTCTGAAATTTGTCCATAACTTTTGATTGGAGGATCAAAATATCAAAAGAATTTTTGGACATGAAACTTGAATTGATTTTCCAACTTTTTTTAGTTCAAAGTTTTTTGCAAAACGTTATTTTACTATGCCTAGATGAGGTCTGAAATTCTACTTTTAATACAATTTCTATTTATGCTACATTTAACTACTTTTGGACTTTTGAAAGTCCAAAATTTAAATGGTCATTGGGAGAAAAAAAAATAGTAATCAAGGGATAATCCAAAACATCCAGAGATCTATGCAAAACATCTAGAGATCAATACAAAACATCTGGAGATCAATATAAACATCTAGAGATCCATATCAACATCCGAAGATCTCTTGATGATATTATTTGGACATCTCCTAATGTTTAGTCCAGAATTCATTGAATAGTCCAAAAGTAGTTAAATGTGGCATATTTCAAACTTAACTATGAGTGGTTGAGCTCATGCAACTTCTAAATGACATATCCCACATGGGTTGTTCTACCTCCTACCACCCCATATATATAGAGAGAACTTTACTTCTACTCATAACTCAAGCTAAGATATATTTGGCAATTGATCAAAAGGTAAATGTATAAAAAACCTAGTGGATCCTTTAGGCTTTTGGCAAATGATCTATCTTAACAATCACTAGTGAGTCAAATTTAACAACAGCTTGAAAAAAAATTGACAAGTTCTCACAAATTGACAAAATGATGTAGCAATAATATGGCTATTGTCATTTTAGACAATTCTCAATCAAAAACTTATCATGTTGGACTGCATTTCTTTATAGTGATACAACCATCGGGAGATCTCCCGATGAAACTATGCCAAGATCTTGAGATACATTCCATTGTACAATTGCATGATGACGTAGTTTGGATCAATACACATATTTTACTAATAAATGTTATCGTATCTAGACATATTTTGGATCAATATATGTATTCTACTAACAAATGTTATCGTATTTAGACATAGTTTGGATCAATACATGTATTCTACTAACAAATGTTATCATATCTAGACGTAGTTTGGATCAATGCCCGTATTTTATCAACAAATGCTATTGTATCCAGACATGGTCTTTACCATTTGACTTTATGGATTTTATACAATATTCACTAGCATCCAAAGTTGAACCGTCCTCCCTTGACATGGAGAACATTGTTGTCATCCACTGATGTTAGGGCAACAGGAATCCAATGCATGTCATTTACAATACAAAATCCGTTGCACTAGAACTATGTTGCACTCTCAATCTATGCATGCTTATTGTGTGACGATATGTAGCAATGTTAGGACAACTAATGAAACCTGAAAATTATCAACCGCAAGTGAAGAAGTTGGAAGTGAAGATATCATACCTTGCAACATATGATTGACGTTGAACTTTGTGTGCTTCAACCTAGAAGTGTTGGCAATTCTAGAAAATACAAACTCCAAGCTCCTAAGCCTCCACAATTTCTTTATGTGTGCAAAAGAGCAAGCTCTAGGTCGTTCACAGAGTATGACCCAAGTGGATTGGGTTTCAAGAGTTGTGACTTCCCACCAAAGAAAATGAAAAAAATGAAAAGAATTTAGAGCTTTAAAAGTTCAGAAAAGGACTCTAAACCTAATCCTAGCAGAGTAATTGTATTGGTACCTTTGAGTGTGGTTTGACCTATATTTTTAAGTTTAGAAACATTCATATTGTTTGGATTTTATATTACAATGAATCTTGTTTTAGGGTTCAGGATTCACAGTATTATGATTTAGAGCTTGAATGATATTAAGTTCTAGCTATACGATATTAGGCTTGAGGGTTTAGAAAATGAGGGTAATAAGGGTAATTAAGGATTTGAAAGTATTGAATTAATGATATTAGAGTCTAGGAATCACGAAATTAGGATAATAAAGTTTAGGATATTAGAGTGTAGAATTAATGGTATTAGGGTCCAGGGTTCATGTTTTTAGGATGTAGGGTTTGGGGAATTAGGATAATACAATGTAGGGCATTAATTTTTAGGATTAATGGTATTAGGATGTAGGGTTCATGGTAGTAGGGTGTAGAATTCACTATATTAGGGTCTAGGGTTCAAAAAGTTTATGTGTTCAAATATCCACACATTAGCTTTGTCAAATAATCACAAAAAGAATATGGTTCATTGGGAAAGTTCTAATTGTATATGGATTGCAAAACAAATTGCATCATTCTTATTTCTAACGAATATGAATTAATTTTAAAATTCAATGCACTTTGATTGGTGGGTTAGTGTCTGAGTATATAATATTGTCAATAATTAGGTAATTATAGGTCATATAATCTTTTCTTGATTTCTTGTATGTTGCACGCCTCCAAAATTGTATGTAATGAATATTTACACAATGAATTTTAAATGCAAGACTAAATATGCTTTGAAATCATGGGCATCCAATATATGATATTCAAGCACACAAACCGTACATGGATTGAACCACATTCCAAGCTCCAATTTTGATTACTTTGTTTGTATATATATAGAGTCCTTTCGACATTTCTTTTACTTTGGTTTTTGTTTCTTTCATTGATGTTGTCTTTTTTTCAATATATATATATGGAATATTAATATAACTGTGCATTTATTTAGTAAATTCCCTGTAAGCATGTTATTCATCAAGTTTAAGGTTGAATTGAATTCTAAATTACAATATAACGATTTGAAAGCTAAATATTATGCAAAATTTTAATACTTATCATTGTTATCATGTGTATAATCATCTACCTAGATTTTTAGTCATTTAACCTTGCACACAAAATAGTATAATTTTTTATTGAATTATTTCATTGTTCACAAATTGTTGATTTATTCTAATAATAAACTTAAATCCTAAATTGTAAAAGTAGTCTATAGTTCATTAGACATTGATAATAAATACATTTTTGTTTTGGCATGATCAACATTTGGATTGTTATTTTTATTGTAAAGATTGTTCAAATACCTTTACTTGTAAGTATTATAGAAAATTTAAAAGTATTCAAATTGTAGTAAAAGAGTCTTTTCCTATTCTATAATATGATTATGGAATCATAAAATTTATTTGGATTCAATCACATAGATAATTAATAAATATTAGACTCTTTTTCTATCATTGCAAAAATTATTGGGGTGATATCTAATATTCAATTGGAACTTTAATTAAGAAATTATGATTTTTTTATGTAGAAAATCATTTTAGTTTGAACTTGACTGGAGAGACTAGTCAAAAAGGACTAAATTACCTCTAATTAGTGGATTAGCCAATTAGGTTTGATAAATGATGATAGTTAAAAAGAAATTAAAGTACAATTTTTACATTGTTTGATCCCTTTAGGGGTACTGTTGGGTGTGATTTGATCCACATAATCACTTTATCTACCAAGTTTGGAAAATTCATGAGTATGAATTCAATAAGTACTTGTATATGCAAAAATAACTACTAACTAAAAAACATGTAGGCAATATGTAACAAACCCTAAACCCTAAATTGAACTAGAGAAGGATCATTTTGTGAACTTCTTTACAAATTATGAAAAAAATATAGTGTCAATACTAGGGCTCTTGCATGAAATCAATGCTATTGCTCCTCAAAGTTGTACGTGACCTAGCTCATTGACAATACATACTTTTAGTTTATTGAAACTATGGTTTTCAAAATATATATACCATGCACTAAATAGTCCATGAGTGTTCACCTACACTTTAATTAGCAACAAAATGGTATTCATTTGGAAATTTCTAAATTAAGTACTACAATTATTTAAGTAAGTCAAATAGCCTTGTTTGTGTTTGTAACCAATAATGATGAATTTTAAAGTTCAATGAAATTTTGTGGTAAGGGCCCAAGCATGTAATATCAATTAAATGATAAATAAATTTCATTTAATTAATTCTAAACTTTATGCAAAATCAGTATGGCAATAGTGAAAATTTGAACTCTCTAAAGGGCAATTTGACTTTGTCAAGCTATGCAAAGACAACAAATGTGAAAAAAAAATTCAAATGAAATAAATAAAAAATCTTTGTACCATGTGATCATACAAGGAGTTACATTAGATTACAATTAAATGTTTGTTTCCAAAAAAAATTGGAAAAAATGTGTTTTCTTATTTTCTTGAATTTGCATTGCTAGCCATATTGAGATGTGTCTCTGAAGAGTCTAGATTTTTTTGCAATGGGAACTTTTATATTTTGAATGTTTTAGATGGTAGTCAAAATTTGTCATTTTTCTTCATTTCTTTTTCTTTTTCTTGACTTCCAAGTGTGGATTTTAATCCATTCTTTAAAATTTAAATTGTATATGTAATATATACAACCATTACTGGCATATACAATATTAGTTATAGAATATAGAATTGTCCAAAATGAGATGAATGAATTCTATATACTATAAAGTTGTAGGATATGGACTATGATAACTTGCTTAATGCCTCATTGCCTAAGGGGATGAAATAAGTTCTATTTCAATAAATTTTGAGATACTCTAGGTAATGAGGGATTAAAATATATGAAGGAAAATCTCTTCATTTTGAAAAAAAATCATAGATCTTTTGATGTTTTGTAAAGACCTCAAAGGGTTTTTTATAGGCACTCTATATTCTTTTGAGACACAATTCTATTTCTAGATACTAGATTGGGATTTGGCGAAGAAGCTAACTTGCTTCTCACATTCCAAAATTGCGCTTTATTTTTCATTCTCTTTTGCTAGTCTTCTTTTAGTGTGAGGTTCTTACCAAAGTCAAACTACCTTCTACAAAGTCCAAATTTTTCTATTGCTATAATTTTGCATAAAATCTATAATTAATCAAATGATATTCACATGATGTAGGCCATTTTCCCATTTTTGGTGGGAAGTCACAACTCTTGAAACCCAATCCACTTGGGTCATACTCTGTGAACGACCTAGAGCTTGCTCTTTTGCACACATAAAGAAATTGTGGAGGCTTAGGAGCTTGGAGTTTGTATTTTCTAGAATTGCCAACACTTCTAGGTTGAAGCACACAAAGTTCAACGTCAATCATATGTTGCAAGGTATGATATCTTCACTTCCAACTTCTTCACTTGCGGTTGATAATTTTCAGGTTTCATTAGTTGTCCTAACATTGCTACATATCGTCACACAATAAGCATGCATAGATTGAGAGTGCAACATAGTTCTAGTGCAACGGATTTTGTATTGTAAATGACATGCATTGGATTCCTGTTGCCCTAACATCAGTGGATGACAACAATGTTCTCCATGTCAAGGGAGGACGGTTCAACTTTGGATGCTAGTGAATATTGTATAAAATCCATAAAGTCAAATGGTAAAGACCATGTCTGGATACAATAGCATTTGTTGATAAAATACGGGCATTGATCCAAACTACGTCTAGATATGATAACATTTGTTAGTAGAATACATGTATTGATCCAAACTATGTCTAAATACGATAACATTTGTTAGTAGAATACATATATTGATCCAAAATATGTCTAGATACGATAACATTTATTAGTAAAATATGTGTATTGATCCAAACTACGTCATCATGCAATTGTACAATGGAATGTATCTCAAGATCTTGGCATAGTTTCATCGGGAGATCTCCCGATGGTTGTATCACTATAAAGAAATGCAGTCCAACATGATAAGTTTTTGATTGAGAATTGTCTAAAATGACAATAGCCATATTATTGCTACATCATTTTGTCAATTTGTGAGAACTTGTCAATTTTTTTTCAAGCTGTTGTTAAATTTGACTCACTAGTGATTGTTAAGATAGATCATTTGCCAAAAGCCTAAAGGATCCACTAGGTTTTTTATACATTTACCTTTTGATCAATTGCCAAATATATCTTAGCTTGAGTTATGAGTAGAAGTAAAGTTCTCTCTATATATATGGGGTGGTAGGAGGTAGAACAACCCATGTGGGATATGTCATTTAGAAGTTGCATGAGCTCAACCACTCATAGTTAAGTTTGAAATATGCCACATTTAACTACTTTTGGACTATTCAATGAATTCTGGACTAAACATTAGGAGATGTCCAAATAATATCATCAAGAGATCTTCGGATGTTGATATGGATCTCTAGATGTTTATATTGATCTCCAGATGTTTTGTATTGATCTCTAGATGTTTTGCATAGATCTCTGGATGTTTTGGATTATCCCTTGATTACTATTTTTTTTTCTCCCAATGACCATTTAAATTTTGGACTTTCAAAAGTCCAAAAGTAGTTAAATGTAGCATAAATAGAAATTGTATTAAAAGTAGAATTTCAGACCTCATCTAGGCATAGTAAAATAACGTTTTGCAAAAAACTTTGAACTAAAAAAAGTTGGAAAATCAATTCAAGTTTCATGTCCAAAAATTCTTTTGATATTTTGATCCTCCAATCAAAAGTTATGGACAAATTTCAGAGAGGATGTTTGAAAAGGTCAAAAAAAATTCCCATTCATCGCCTTTCTAAAATTTGTCCATAGCTTTTGATTGAAGGATCAAAACATCAAATGGATTTTTGGACATGAAACTTAAATTGATTTCCCAACTTTTTTTAATTCAAAGTTTTTTGGGAAAAGTTATTCTACTCTACCTGAATGAGGTTTGAAATTTTATTTCTCATACAATTTGTATTTCAAACTTAACTATGAGCGGTTGAACTCTTGCAACTTCTAAATGACATATCCCACATGGGTCGTTCTACCTCCTACTGCCTCATGTGTATATAGAAAGCTTCTCTTCTCTTCTCAAATCCACAAAATATAAGTGGTTTATGAAGTGTTGTGAAGCAACAACAATTGATTGTGTTGTATATGCATTTTTTTTTATCAATAAATGAAGGTTTAAATTTAAAGAAAATTTTAATTTTAATATTTTTTTGCAAAAAATGGGGACACTTGTAACCATTGATTAGGCCATCATGTCAGTATGACAATGTGGCAACTAACAAAAGAAGATATTAGGGAATAAAAGTTGACAAAAATTCTAGTAAAGTGACAAAATAGTTGACAAAATTTTGTCAAATTATTGGCCATATCTATAGATTCCCATTGACAAAACAATTGACAAACTTTTGTCAATTTTTTGTCAAATAGGGCATAGTTTCCCTTGTAGTGTATCTAAAGATCTTACCATAGTTTCATCGGGAGGTCTCCTGATGGTTGTATTTGAAGATCCTACTATAGTTGCATCGGGAGATCTCCCGATAGCTGTATTTAGAAATCTTTCATTTGAGCTATGATTGGAAACTTGTTTTAGTAATAGGGTGCACCTTATTCAATGATGCATGTGCATTGTTAGCTTGCTTAATACACATTTGGAGATTTATGGATATAGTTAGGATATGCAACCTATTTGTTTGAAAACGAGGATGCTCATCTTTATGTTCCCTTCTCAATATTGGTTGTGTAACTTCTTCCATCATTGAGAGATCTCCCGATAGAACTCACAAAGGTAACACATTTAAGTATGAATTTCAACATGACTCAATGTTGCTTTGAAGCAATTAATAAGTTTAAAAAATCAAGAGATGTCATAATATTTCTAGGCCATGGCAAGGGTGTTCAAGCTATGGCTCGCCTAACTTCATGTTGCCTCAATGTTATTCACAAGTTTACCAATCATCTAGATAGCCCTCAATAGAAATTTAGTAGAAAGTAGAACACACATTATGGATTCATTATGTGAATCCTTCAATGATGCAATTATCCCGTACCTAGGTGGAACACCTCTGGTGGGTGAATGATAAGATTCTAGTGCTCGATCTGAACCATTCAACAATGGTAATTTAGTTAAGTTGTTTGTTCAGAGATTTGGTAAAGTTGGACTAGAGTCTATTGTGGAGGTTTGTCTTTAGGGCCAAAGTCTTGGTGTGGCCATTCCATTGGAGCCGTGGGTATTCATTTTGTTATGACCTCATTCAATTATTTTGGAAGTTCAAAATATCCCTATCAACCTCTACTAGAGGGATTTGAGAACATTGGTGGATGTGCTGAATTGGACAATGTTATAGAGAGCCGATGGTGTTGTGAGAACATCGGGAGATCTCCTGATGGTTATATGTCCATATATTCGTCAAGAAGCTTGGTTTGGACTTGAAGTGCATTGGAAGGACTCTCTAGGTCTATTTGTTTCATTGGGCTGAATAAATTGTTGGAAGTCCAAAGATCATTTTCAAGATGGAGCACTTGTTGAGGAGGATGTAGGTGCGATAGCCCTTAAGGGCTCAAGCAACTTCCAATGAGTGTAACTAGAATGGTAGCTCATAGCGATGCAAATTGGAAAGAGATGTGAAGAACAAGAAGTTCTTGCTACTATATTAGTAATATGATAATTCCAATACTACCATGGAGTTAAAGTTTTATACTTGCCTCGTCAATTAGTGGGATTTTGGAAAGAATCCTTGGAGGGTTCCATCTATATGGAATCAAGTTATGTAGTGTATTTGATTTGATTTAAGATAGTTGATACAAAATCATGTTCACTTCTTACAAAAAGTAGAGAGGTTGTTGGTTGTTGGTTGCCTTATCAAATTTGAATAGGGCAAATGAGGTGAATCCTAGATTGAGTATTGTATTAGTTGGATGATTACAAGTATTAGGAGATCTCCCCATGATCATCTTAGTTATTATGTACAAATAAATGCAATATGAGTATGTTGCTACAAGAATGTTTTCTTGGCATCTTTTTATACACATGATGTACTCACTCTATCAAGGGATTTTGAAGTGAGACCTAAAGTATTTATCGTTATTTCAATAAAGTAGCATTTACTTTATATTTAAAAGTTAATCTTCCTTCTATGATTATCTTTCATGTACTTCTGCTTACCACTTGGGGGACCACATCTCTAAAACAATATTGGACGTCCTTTGAGTCCTATTGTGCATATATTTTTGAATGGATGATTTTAGATATGAATCTTGCATTATAGCCAAGTAAAAAAATAGATAAGCTTTGACAACTAACATCATTCATTATATTAGAAAATCTTAGATTGGAGTCATATATGTATTTAGTGAAGCTAACACATTATTCTACACATCTATCCATGGATCTCCCATTGCAATTATGTACAACCATGGATTCTTTTGAGTGACTTTTTCATAGTAGCTATGGGATATCTCAGTATTTCTTGTAGCTAAATTTCTAAGCTTTGGAACTAGAATCCTAGCAATTCTTACAAAAGTGTGAACTCTACACCTATATCTAGAAATCTCCCATTGTGTTGCCTAAAGCCATGCATCGGGAGATTTGTGCACTTCTTTAATTGGGGACTTTCAATAGTCCAAAAGTAGTTAAATATGGCATCTTTTCTTTTTTTCTTTTTTTTAGGAACTAGGTGAACCCATTGCATTAAAAAGAAACACCATAGAATATAGAAGAGTAGGTTGGGGTTGGTCACTGAAGAATACAATAGTAAAAATAGGAATAGAAGAATAAAGTTTAATTTTAATTAATTTTTTAACTCCAAAAGGACCAAATCCTTTTACTGGGCAAAAACACTCAAAATTGTTAATTCTTAACAAAGAGTAGAGAAAAATAATCTTCTTTTTCCACATCTAATCGCAAGATCCTACACGTTAACACGTCAGTGATGTACTATAGAACCTCTCTAAAGTAATAGGGCCCGGATTGCCGACCAATATTACAATAGAGAGGTTATTGATTAAGAGAAGGTCTGCACATTCAAGAATTTGTTGTCTTTACATAAATGACAGAGTCTTGGATGCGCATTGATGACATCATCAAGGGACACTAGTCACTCTCGAAACATAGCAAAAATAATATTGGGATACTATAGCAATTATAACACTTTTCCTATTAGTACACATAAAGATACAATACTATAATATAGTATTACATTTTCCAAGCTGGAACCACTAGGAATATTATGTTAGGGAGGTTTTATTGCCTTAGAGAGTATCTCCTTAGAGGGGTTCTACTGTAACTAGTATGAGAATGTATAAAATTTTTTTTTGAATTTTTGACCCCTTACATTGCAAGACATTTGCATTTAAATTGAAGAAGATAACTTTTGAAGTTTTTCAATATGTTGGAGGAGTAGATTTTTTGGCTTCGAATACTTTTTAGCTTATATTTTTTATATTGTACAATTTTGAGCTTTAAATCTTTTAAGAGGAAAATTGAATTGAGGGTCTACAAAAAAAATTTTAAAAATTTTAAAAATTTAAAAATTTGTCTTTCATAAAGATGCTATAAGTCCTCAAAAAATGCCTACAACTTCCTCATAAGAAATCCAAATTAAATGAATTAAAGATTTCCAAATCAACAAAAGTATATTTTGTGCAAAAAAAGATTGTATTTTTCCTCTTCAAAGATTTTCAAATTTGTTTTTCTTGCTTTTGTCCCCTATTTGGAGCTTATTTGGTCATAACTTTTGGTTGGAGGCATTAATTGTGGAAAAAATTATATTCCCACAAAGCTTATGAATTTTTCTATCTTCATAAAATTATCAGAAATTTATGATGAAAATTCAACTTGTATGTGGCTATGTGCCTACCCAAAATTCCGTAATTCCATTTTATGCACAACTTTCAAAAATTGTTCACGAATGGACTCAATTGAGGTCATGGTCACCTAACCAATTCACCAAAATTCATTTTAACATCGAGGGAACCATAGTTCTTTAGAGGCTAATTTCAATTCAACTATTCAAGTGATAAAGTTACAAAAGTTTAAGGTCTCCATTTACATTGTCCTCTTCAATATCTTCAACCATACATGATCAATTGATAGACCATACAATTTAAAACAAAAACTTGCCAATCCAACAACCATCAACTAAAAGAATTGCACTTCTCATAATATCATGATTTAGTGCTTTTCATGCAAGCCAACACTACCAAATATTATGGAGGATTCTAACAATTCCAAAATCATTACCAATTACAACATGTTCATCAATTACAAGCGCATGTCCAACTCAAAATACATTGGCATTCATTCATGATGAAAGTGGTGCATACATGCTCTGTAACTACGTAATCAACATACGTAGTACTTTGCCTCTACAAAAATGAAAAAACATGAGTTATATATGACATGGACATATAGTTGAAGTTCAATATGAACTATGGAAGTGTTCATCCAGTATAGACATCCATTCACTATTGATCTTCTGAACTAGTTCACCAATAGAAAACTCCTTGGATTTCTTGGAAAGGCTTAGTATGTTCTCCACATTTGCATATCTTCTGTGTACATATGTAATGTTGGAATTCACCCATCACCTCCTCTGCAAAGCTTTATCCTGCTTGTTTGTTGAAGTGCATGTATACCATGACTTCTTAGGGTCAATTACAACTATCATACACGTAGTGGAGCATAAGTACCATTACAACACCAAAACATTGTAAAATGACTCGAAATATTGTCCCAGGGGATTCTAGATTGTTGCTACAAGCCGAGATTATCCATATTACCAACTTAAGCTCTCTCTTCACCTCTTTTCTCTCTTTTCCAGATCACTACCTTACCAGAATCCAATTTAGATCTACTCCTTTCTAGAATCTGGATCTGTCACTTCTCACACACATTGGTTTTTGGTGCCTTTGTTTTACCCTTAGAGGGTCCGCCTTTGATCTTGTAGAGGGGTAGGGACTTACCACTCCTATTCTTCACACTCTCTTCTCTCTCTAAACTACACAAAACAACCCTAAACCAAATGTTGCACTAGATTAGACCAAGAAACACTCTCACAACTTCCCGGAGGGCCAATTTGGAAGAACACAATATTCATTATTTTGGGAGGTTTAGACTCTCTCAAAATAATGTTATCCATTTAGATGCTAAAAATTGAGATTTCGTTTTAGCCAATTTAGGTAGACAAATGTTAAGTTTCTCAATTCAAAAGTATAATTTCCATTAAAATGAGAGTTTTTAGGGTTAGTAAGCCCCACATTACATTTTGTTCATTGTGAGAGGAGTGCTCCGATTCATATAAGTGAAGTTCATGTCCTATACTAAACACCAAGTCATGACCTCTGCGGTTGATTGTAAGGAGTTGTAAATGTCATTCAAGCGGTTCGGATTCCATTCCTGTTGAATTCATTTGAGTGCACGATCTGTACACATGACTTGGTGATGCTAAGTGAGATTCGCAGGCAGGAAAGTTGTAACAACCAACCAAACCCCTATCCAAAATGTGACAAGTGCTTCATACATTAACAAAATAAAAGGTGGGTATACCCACTATCCTTTTGGGCGAAATGGATGTACAATTTCAAATGACATATACACAGCAATAATTATCTAAAAAACTTCATTGAATAATATAGAATATCAAACACTATAAGAAAATACATATAATAATACTATATGTACTTGCAATTGTTCTATACACACATAATATATTCTTACTAACATATATGCAATACCAAATAATAATATAAAATCAATCAAGTGAACCCTATTTCATGTACTATAAAATTTAAATTCCAATTACGACACAAATAATGACGATGTGCTACTACATTGTTACAAAATGTGTAGTACATATACACATCCCTATCTTTGGATATCAAGTGTACGATGTGAGACTCTGATTGATGACTTCAATTTGAACAACCGGAATCTTGATCAAGCAATGGATGGTGTCCTTCCTTATAGTAGAACTCCATGCTGTCATTAGAGCGTTTGTGTGCTCCCAAACCGGCGGCTCAGTTTCATCGACCTTCTAATGCAAACCTCTATCGTTGTCCCATCCAATGCAGTTGTCTTGAACTTCCCTGCTTCTTGATGTTGGACGGAAATACTGAATGAGGATGCAATTCGGTTTCTTTGGATTATTGTTTGGATCTAACAATGCCCTTGCAATCCAAACAGGTTGACTATCACCATCCACGGGGTGAACTACAACAAAATACCCATTGTACAAATCACGCTCCACCCTAAACGATGGTTCTGGACGACTAGATCGAGGCCCAACGTACGCTTCATCCTCCGCAAACCCTTCACGGTCCTCGCCATCATCCCCTAATTAATCCACTCATGTTCGTTGAACACGTGATTTGGGCCAAAAACCGTCCTGCAAAACTCTAGAGCTTGGTAACGGTTCTTGCATTGCTACCCTCACATCACGCCAATAGTCAACCAAATGCTCATAACGCCTTTGGTATTCTCCATTAATGTTTGCATTACATAAGTTCTCCCAATACTTCTCAAATCTAGATATACTTTTCACAATGTCATTGGCGCCTTTCATATCCATAGGTTGTACTGGCATTGGTACTCCAAGGGGCCACTGACTTTGCCCTTCATCATCTTCTTTCCACAACTTAATGGGCCTACCATTTTTCCCTTTCCAATCTACATCAGTGCACTTCAACTTGTACTTCATGACCAGAATTCCATCTAAATCTAGGTAGGACTTCACTTGTTGTGGCTTTGTGTGCCCAATTAGAATATCGTCACCATCAATAAATGAACCAGCAAATGAACCCCTTGAAATTGGGCACCTCTTCAATTAGATGTGGGATAGTAGGAATGGATTCTACATCCATCAATGACTTCATGAGCGCAGGGACAGTCGGAAAACTCTCCTTCTTCAAAAGCATACTCCATCTCCCAAACAAGGCATCTATATCGTCATGATTCATGAGTATGACCAACAATCATGAAACTCACATACACTTCACAAAAGATCTTGTTCGTGAGTAGTAGAGACCAGAAACAATATACATATCTATTTTTGTTGTCCCCAATGGCATTGTCCATTTGTACGTTCAGAATAGGTGGTAATGGCGTTGTTGGAAGTAAAGGTTCTGGTGGCGGGGGTAGTGATGCTAGGCACATTTCCTTGTCCTTGAGCACTTCTCTAAACAAAGATGTCGCCCCTGCATTTTCAAACAACTTCCTTGAAGATGACTTCGATGCTTCTTCAAGGTCTCGCAACAACTTTGCCATTGACCCAATGGTGTAATTTGAATCATGCTTAAAGAGATCCTAACCATAATGTGCGTAGCAGACATCAGCATGACCATGCGCAATCATGCCAATGATGAACACAGGCAACTTTGTTGACATGGCAAAATTTTTGACCAACACATGGCAAAAATTTTGACATGACTTTTTCTCCTGATTTGAGCATGTAGGATTTATGTGGCATGTGATCCGCTTCCTTTTCCAAGATGCACTTCAAAGTTATAGACACCTGTTCCGTATGTTGCCTTGGCTTCAACATTCCCGAATTACCATGGTCCCTCGCTTCCCGACCATCCTTCATGGCATATTTTTTGTAGTGGTAGAATGTAGACTCTAGAACCCCAGCAATATGAATCCAAGCTCGCATGCACATGTCTATCTCATCTTTGGTGACCACCCTTCTCCCTCGTGAATCATGATGCATCTGCCTATGTACTTCAGTCTTGAGATACACTCTATACTTGAACGTTGAATTTTGGTACATGGGAAGCCGGAAAGCTCGAATCTTTTCTCTAGGAAATGGTTGGACGCAGTTTTTACTACAACAAACTTTGCTCGACACCATATTGATGGACTCTTGACTGAGGACGTCTTTCATTTTGATGCATGTCTCGCGCGGCGGATTTCGAATAGTACTTGTATATGGTCGGCTAGTCTTTGATGACGATGGATTTGCATGAATCGCTTGGAGACGGTTGTAATTATCCCTGATTGCATGGTCATGCAGACTTGCCCCATGATAGTGGACAAGCTTAATATCCCAGGCTACTAAAGCACGTACCCGCTCTTGGGGGATGTCTACTTCAGAATGAGTCTTTGAGATGTGTATTGCCACATGAGTTTCCCCAAGGAAACCATCGACACCAAGGACTAGATCCGAATTCACACTTTGGCAAATGCCTTCACCAACAAGAGTTCCCGCATTGTTGTATAGAGTAACAACACTTGTATTCCATCATCGTCTTGGAAATTCTTCGCACTCTGGAATGTCAACCTCCATTTCATCTTGTCCTTGTACTTCATCATCAGACCAAACAATACTATCGAAGGGTACGTCTTCAGAACTCATTTTACCTATACCTATCCATAAGAATAATGTGGTATCGAGTTATACATGAATGCTCTCAAATGAAATGTACAGTCTAAGGTATTCAACTTGACTATAATAGGTCAAGTCAACCTAAATAGGAAACATTGAAAAGTACATAAAAAGGTCTAGAAACGAAAGTCTCCAAGTTATATTCAGATCTCTTAAGCCAGACAAATCGATAAATCTGGTTAGATCGACTCGACCTAATATGTACAATGTCAAAATTGAGACCCAGATAATAAAAGCAGTAGATCATCTGAAATTTTAAAAAGTATTTAAAAACCATATTCATTAATAACATGATTGACGAATTTGTGATTGATCTGGAATGTGTCAATTTAAAAATGTTTTTGTTCATTGGTTGCAAGCGACGGGAAATTTAGGTTGGCTCAACCTAAAAGCGCACACTTAGTTTCGCAGGACTCCATCTTCTATGGACATTAAGATTCTCGTTCTTTGCAATTACCAAAAATTCAATGACATCAATTAAATCGATAAAGCAGGTTAGGTTGACTCGACCTAATCTGTACAATGTCAGAATCAATACCCAGAGAATAAAAACAGTAGATCATTGCAAATTTTTAAAATAATTTGAACACAATATTCATGAATAACATGATTGACACATTTGTGATTTATTCGGAATGTTTCCATTTAAAAATAGTTTTGTTCTTCGGTTGCAAGCGATGGAATATTTAGGTCAGCTCAACCTAAAAGTGCACACTCAATTTCTGAGGACTCCGTCTTCGATGGACATTAAGATTCTCGTTCTTCGCAATTACCAAAACTTTAATGACATCAATTAAATTGATAAAGAAGGTTAGGTCGACTCGACCTAATCTGCACAACGTTCAAATGGAGATCTGAATAATAAATTGAAAATACCATATTTGTCAACTCCAAGTGATTTTATAGTTAAAGTAGCAATTTTTGTCTTCGTCCATTTCAGGTTGACTTGACCTAAACTGTATACATGAATTGAACTATTCTAATGTGGTCATTTAGATCGACTCAACCTAAAGATCTCAAAATATCTGGAATACTTAGTATTACTTCATTCTATCCAAGTGTCCGCATTTTTCAGCGGTTTAATCGGGGCTATGGAAAACGAAGCTACTCACTCAAGTTTCAAATCCAAAAATTGCAACAATGATACAGAAATTCCAGCAGTTGTCGATTCAATGCAAAACAACATCGACATACAATACAATGAAACAACAAACAAACAATTCATTGTGACAGATTACTCACTTCAAGAAATGAGAACTTGGAATCAATTGACTAAAAATCCCAATACAGACTACAAAAGTGTCCACAAAACCTTACTCAAAACGTTGAGCTCTACCTTCCCACAGCTGTTTACACCTATTATCCACGGGGAATGTTGCAAGCAACCTTTAGAAAATGGAACCAAATTGAATTGAAAGGAACAAACAGTACGCAAAGGAGCAAACAGAAATAAAAAATGAGTGAAAGAATGCCCTAACCCAGACATCCATGGAGGTGGACGACTTCTTGGCGGGAAAAAAGAAGCAACAAGTGAAGAAATGAAGTTCAAATTCTTCAACGACTAGCTGTCAATATCGCTTGTTTACTAAAAAAATCCACTGGATCGTTCACTTTTTTATTTATAAAAAGGCATGGATAGCTATTTTCTATTTAAAAATGTATCACCTTCTTCCCGGTCAACAGTGTTCTAGAGATTTATTTTCTATTTCGGAGAAAGTCCTGTTCGTTTTATGAGTTCCACGAAGTCCCTCTCATTAATATGATGAGTGGGACCTTCTCATTACTTTAGGCAACAATATTTTATGATATACTCAATGCTAATTTTAAGGCAGCATGGACTGCACATGGTACTTAAAGTAGAGGAGTCTATTATGAATTTTTGTCATTACCCAAGGAAAAAAACATTTTTGTCTCATGTACATATTCCATTCTTCTCTTTATTACAATAGGAACTCCAAATCTTTTTTAAACTAGAAATATGTTGGGACCACAACTCCATGGAATCCAACGCTACTTTTTCACTATTATGTACCTTTTACAGTTTGAGTTTGAGTTTTTTTAGTAAGAATTATAGATATAGTTCAAGGGTTTAGGGGACCCGGGAGGGTGGGAGGGACATCTTCACAACGAGGCTTTTCCTAACAATTCCATACAAACATTATCTGACAAGTAAAGAGCGATCCAAAGTAGTTAAGGTAAGAGCTTAGTGTACTACCAATATTTACTCAAATCATTGCTTATAAAGTATATACCTATGTCAAAGAATTTTGCCATAAAAACTAGATAGGCAAGATTTAAGAAGCCCAAATATGAAACTAATTCTACTCAATTTCTAATGACTAATCCTCACAATTGGTGAACTCCAATATCATGTATAATCAAGAACATGATTAATAGTAACCCCAAATAATTGGTCTCCAGAGTCTTGGAAAAAGCCTTAGTGGTAGAATATTGAAGGAAGCTGTGGACCTCACCTGTCCCCATAAAAAACACCACACAAACATGTAGTATTAGTCGTAGACAAGGTGTCTTAAGTCACACAGCAGCTTGTTATCACTGTTCACCATCAATATAAAACCAATCATGGCTTCAAAACAAATACACAAGACCATCTAACAAAGTCAATTTAGAGTATGGAAAACAGAAAAGAAAAAGAAAAGGAACCTGTGTAGTAGTGATAATTCCTAGAATATCCGTCAAAAAAAGCACTTGAAAGGCCTGTGAGCAATTGTTAGCACTCTGCACAGATGCAGGATATTTGACAATACAAGTTTATATAAGCCTGCCTTAAGTTGCTGAGTTGGCTATAATTATGTGGTCAAGCTCAGAAAGGGAATGAGTTGGTAGTACTAAATCAATATGGTAATTGCATGCCAAGTACTAGTTTACAGTAGCTACATTAAATTTCAGCAGTTATATGGTACCCCATTACCTGAGTATTATATCCATGGTAATGGGCTACCTATGCTTCACTAAGGTGTACTAAATTAATCCAAATTATTCCTACTAATCCAAATTAAGGTAAGTATTGGCCATGGTATTTTTACAAATGTAAAGCTTAACTGACATATCCTCAAGCTTGTTTTAACAGTTGGGCTTAATGGGAGGCCAGGTGGGAAAAAATACACATTAACTAGAGTATTCATATCCCATTTCTTAATATTATTAAGTACTCAAGAAATAAAAAGTACTTGAATAATATTTTATTAATAAATATCATTAGTATCCAATAATTCAGTAAAAGGTACTAAAATAATACATAAAGCAAAATTCCTTCATGGATCAAAATGCCTTTACTAAAAATGGAAAAAATAATAGTTTCCCAATCTTTTTTCCACAATCCATTTTATATCTATATCCTCCATTATTTACTAAAGTTACATAAACTTTAAGTAAACATGATTCATTACAAAAAGGAGGATTTAGGATTTAGGGTTTAGGTTTCGTGGATTTTTAGGTCATGAATGGATTTTTTTTGAGAACGATTGAGGGTGTGCTTAGAGGTTACTTCATACCTATATTAAATTTGTATAGGGTTTGCAAAAAGTTTATATCTCTAGCCTCATTCTTTTTATTCAAAAGATTCATGTTTTAATTCTTAGGACTAATGATTTGAACGCTACTTTTGGAAAGGTATACTACAAATAAATAAATTCATGAGTCATTAATTTTGGAAATAGTCTAAACATGTACTTTTTTGTCTTATAACTCTTGAGTCGAATTCTATGACTTGGACAATGAGATTTTGTTTTAGTGTAGTGAAGGCCTCTTGATGAAAATTTGAAAACTAAATACGCAAATTCAAAATGATCCTCATTCCTAACATTGAAAAAATTTAGAACCTGAAAAAAAATAGTAGTGCCTTCTCTTTGGAATTTGTTTTGTTTGTAATATGAAGTATTCGAATTTGTATCTTAAGGTGATCATAGAATAGTAACACGTACAAGTTTGTGAAACATAAAGAGTACTTTACAGAGTTTTAGAACAAGTTAAGAGCTATATTCATGTTTCCAAAATATATTATGAAGATTCCTAAGAACTGAAAGATGACCACACATACACTCTTATCATAGAGACTATACTTATAGGAACCATATAGTTTTTGCAAACAGATATTAGATAAGAATTTTTTTATGAATTACTAATAATTAAATCACAAATGAAGTGAATATTTTAAAGCTATTTGAAAATCTGGTACATATTCAAAAGTTATTTCATGAAAGGCAAATGAACATGAAATTCATGTGCTCAACAATTGTAGGTAGTTGTATTCTCTTATGCCAATTAAAAAAAGAGTTGGAAGCAATTAAGCAAAAACTGTTTACATATTGGGACATCCATATTCTAGATTTTTTAATTTATGTCCATTGGTGTAAACTTTTCACTCTTCGTATTGTTTAACTATGCACAATGCAAAATGGTGGAAAAAATAGAATGTAAGTACTATTTATAATTAACACAAACAACTTATAGAAATGTATAATTTCAAGTAGAAAGTGTGAAAGAAAATGACCCAAGAGGTTAAAAATATTGATAGTATCTAAAGGTCCTTCAAAGTTGAAGATTGTAGATGCTACTCTTTCTTTAAATTATATTGTGAGACAAATGACTTAGGCATCTTCTTTACTAAAAGAAAAAATGTTTTAAAGGACAAGACATAGAATTCTTAGGAAAATCTATAGAAAATATGAAATCTACATTTTCAAAATATAGGAATTTCTACAAAGTCATAGGAACATTGATGTTGTAGTATATATGTTTAAAAATTACAATAGAATCATAAATAAAGATGAAGTACAAGCATAGGCACTTAAAAAAATGTAGCCTGTATATTGAAAAGTTTTTTAGGGACTAGACATTCATACACACATTCAAATAATGAAGTTCAATTGTAAGTTCAAAATACTAGAATGAGTAAACAATGCTGTAATATTTGCAGTGTAGGTACAATAATTTGAAATGGAGCAAAGTAAATAACAAAAAAATTGTGTGAACGAATTCTGCTGAACATTAAGTTATTTCACATTTTTATAATGCTAAATAATTAAATAATATCATGAATTGAGATGCACATACAAGATTAGGCTTCAAAACATTCCAAAATTAGTACAATTTGGAAATGCTTGCTTACATACAACAAAACTAGAATTTGTATAATTCACTAACACCTTCTTCTTCATACATTCAAACATATAAGTGGTTGCATGAGTAACATGTGAATCATGTTTTTAGAAGCACTATGGCTTTATATTATTGTTTGTTATTGCAAATATGTTAGCAAGACTAGATTCTATATTTACAAAACAATTGTATGTACATATAGAAGGTTACATATGTCTAAGATAACATGAAATGAATCATTGCAATACACTATTGCATTCATTCCATTAAAATCCAATCATTCATGGCTTTAGGTGCCACATATGTAGTTATAATGATTTATTGGAAGGACCCTTTATGCCATATTTAACTACTTTTGGACTATTGAAAGTCCAAAATTAAGAAAATGCATAAATCTCTTGATGCATGGTGTGAGGCATTACAATGGGAGATTTCCAAATACTGTGAAGTTAATTTTTGTAAGCGTGTTGCATGGCTCTTGATAGGTCAATTGAAGCACATGAATGTGCATCTCAGGATATTCATTAATTGTGAATGATGAAGTGAATAGGGCTCACATGGATTCATGTTAGGCAATACATCGGGAGATATCCAGATACACAAAAGTTTAGGTTTCCTTGAGGATGGTGCTAGGCCCCATAAGCACACGAACATACATGTCAGGGAAGATTGAAACTCTGAATGATGAAGTAATTGCTACCACTTGGAATGGAGGTGGGGAGTAAGTTACTTGGAAATCTCCTGATGGAGTGCAAGCCTTGTAAGGCTAGCATGATCATTTTGTATACCAGAACATTTTGGTCTTATGCATCTTATGCCCTCCTAAAGTATTCTGGGCATGAACAATGAATGTAAAAACTTGACCTTATTTGATATTAACAAAGTGTTTGAAACGTAAACATTTGAAAGCAGAGAGGTAGAAGATTCCAAAGAATGACAAGACCAAGTCATTTGAAATGGAATAGAAGGAATGAAAATGAATATTGGAAATAGTAACTTATAGTGCAAGAAAGAAGGAAATTGTCTTGCAACATTTTAATAATCGCTTAAGAGATTGAGTACAAGGAAATATTGAAAAGCAAAGCCAATGGAGCGCTAGCACCTACTATGACTAAGAAATGGGATTTGGAGGTTGCCCTGAAGGAATAAAAACAAGAACACATTCCGATCTTCATGAATAAAGTGAAGGCATCCCATACGCCACAAAAGATTTCACAAGAACCAGTGGTCCCTAAACCTTGAAAGACAAGAAACCATATGTGGACACGTAGGCTCCCACTTTCGCACTAGTCAGAAGGAAATATCGGGAGATCTCCCGATGGCCCTGCTAGTACCATGTCGAGCAAAACGAAGCATCGGGAGATCAACTGATAGCTGTGCCACTATTTGGTTAAAAAAAACAAAGCATCGGGAGATCTCCCAAAAGCCCTGCCACAGTTAGGATAGATAAAGAAGTGAATTGGGAGGTCTCCTAATAGCCATAAAGATCAAGACACAATAGTCGATCAAGGGTCCACCTCGTTTGCCCTATTCAAATTCGCAAGGGCAGCTTCTCTACTTTTCCTAGGAATAGTCCGTGATTTTGGGTTAACTTTCTTGGACCAAGTCACGTATACTACAAAAGATGCATCCACCCAAGTGGGAGGTATATTCTCAACAACCCACTTCCCGTACCAACAATTTTGGTACCTCAATTTCATCGTACTTTTAGAATTATCCGGTCTCCAATATTGGAGCAGGAACTTCTTGTTGTTGACATGGCCTTCCTCTCTGCAAACCTCGCACAGTGCTCTTCCTTGCCAGATAGTACAAATTGAAGGGTCTTTGGGTCGGAGCAGAACCCATGAACCTAGACAAATATCAACCCAAGGATTGAAGCTTTCCCTTGGCGCCTCATTTGCAGGTCCGCAATAAGGTTCCAATTCCTCTTCCTCTAGAATGATGTCGACAAGATTAACTATCGGCTCCTAGGATGATGATTTTTGCACCCTCCAATCGTACTTTGGCTAGAAGCCTTCAACCAATACCATAGGACAGTCCGGAAGTGGCTCCTTCACCTCTCGCAACACACGCTTCCAATACTTGACGTATGGAGAAAAGGTGGTTGCAAATCCCTTGCATTTGGACATTCCATCTTCCCAGAAGTCAATGTACTTCTCAAGTCCTAACATAATCAAACCCTTGTTCAAGGTTGCTTTCCGTGCCGCTACCACCGCCTTTTCTTGATTTCTGGATGTTGAGGGAACTTCACTACCCCACATGGCTTGAATAGAATAGGTTTAAGGCAACTCGGAGGTAGCTTAGACTGACCACTTCAATCTTTCTTCCATAGGCATCGCGAAGGTCCATCAGATGGTAGCCATTGTGAATCAATTGCTAACTTCTTATACTTCATCACAAGGACTCCATGACAATCCACATAGAACCGGAAGAGGTGCATCTCCCCTAAACCAATCAGTTTAGCAGTGCCGCTGCATAGGTAACCCTTGACAAACGACTTGAAATCCGCCACCTCTTGGATGAATTCCGGCATAAATGATAGTTCTTGGGACTTCATGAAGGCTTTCATAAGGTCCGCAACAACAAATGTATTCTTGCTCTTCAAAGCCTTGGATAGATGGCTAAAATATGCATCAATGTCCTTATGAGTATGTCCTACTAGTAGAAAACCCACTTGAATTTCCTGGAATACTCCTCTTGCAATAAGCAAGGACAAGAACGCCATGAGATACTGGTTCTTGTTATCTTTAGCGGAGTTGTCAAGCTGAAGATAGAGCTTCTTAGGAAGAGGGCAAGCTCCACATCAAGCATCCTCTGGAATCAATTTCAAGGCGTCCATACACCTAGATTTCCCTCTAAGTAATGCCTCGAACAATGTATTCGCAAGCGGATAGGGGAAGAGGTTGCTAGTCTTCCAAATCGGTGGAACTTCAAGTCGATGAAACAACTTAGCCAACGATGAGACAGTGTAGTTCGAGTCGCCTGGCCAGCACGTTGGTCCATAATGGGCATATGCATCGTCAACATGACCATGAGCAACCATACCAGTTATACTCATAGGAAGCTGACCCAAACCTTGTGTGGCCTTTGCTGTCACCCACATTCTTGGAAGAGCCATCTTCCTTGTATCCATTTTGTTGTAAATGATGCACAGTATCTCCTCAGGGTTCTTCTTAGATTCTTCATGCCATGTGGCATACAATCAATGGCAGGATGCTTGATGATTCAGATGTTCACTTCGCTGCTTCATGAACTCCACAAAGTCCAAGCTTCTTTTCGGTGATTTTAGAATGAATTGCTGTAGTTCATTGCACTTCATACACTTGGCAAAAGAGATGCCTACAAGCTTAATGGAAACGTTATTGAAGTGCTCCTTCTTTATTCTACTAGTTGTGGACTGGCTGACTATACGAAGGCCAGACTCCACATTCAACTGCAAGTAGAAAACCAGAACTACACATTAGATGCAGTAAGGGTATGGAATTCGAAAAGACCATAAACAACAATCACAATAGCAATAGTGTCAACAAATGATTTCGCAAAACAACAATCTAGAGAACTTTGGATGGGATAGAAATAAAATCAAGTCCATTGGGAGACATGTATCAGGAGATCTCCCGATGAGGTAAAAATGAAAGAAGTCCATTGGGAGACATGTATTGGGAGATCTCCCGATGAGGTAGGAATGAAAAGAAGTCCATTGGGAGACATGTATTGGGAGATCTCCCGATGAGGTAGGAATGAAAAGAAATCCATTGGGAGACACGTATTGGGAGATCTCCCGATGAGGTAGGAATGAAAAGAAATCCATTGGGAGACACGTATTGGGAGATCTCCCGATGAGGTAGGAATGAAAAGAAATCCATTGGGAGACACGTATTGGGAGATCTCCCGATGAGGTAAAAATGAAAAGAAACCCATCGGGAAACATGTCTCGGGAGATCTCCCGATGAGGTAGCAAGAAAAAGAAAAGTCCATGGGGGAGACATGTATCGGGAGATCTCCCAATGAGGTAGGAATGAAAAGAAGTGCATGGGGAGACATGTATTGGGAGATCTCCTGATGAGGTAGCAATGAAAAGAAGTGTATGGGGAGACATGTATTAGGAGATCTCCCAATGAGGTAGCAATGAAAAGAAGTGCATGGGGAGACATATATCGGGAGATCTCCCAATAAGGGCGGACTAAGCTGAAGTCTGTAAAGAGAAATGTATGGGAAGATGTCCTGATGCACTACACTCCGAAAGAAACACATAATAATTCTATCCAATCATATTAAAGGTTCACCAAAATACCTCATTAGCGTCAGCATGAACGCGCTTCCAACTGTTTCTTGCAGGGAGGAACTTCAATGTGTCCACTCTCCCATTCCCTATGGACCGCATTTGGTGCAGCATTTGGTCAGCAGTGCTGTTGATGATGGCTTTCATTGTACTAGTGACCTGCATTGTTCGAAGTTGAGGATGCTTGATCCCTTTGTTCCCGTGGGTCGAGGAAACCACACCTTGCTTGTACAAATCCATGTAATTGTGGTAGGTGGACTTCAGTACTCTGTGAATAATGTACCATGTAGTGGCACAAACTTCTGATCCTTTTAAAGTAATATATTTCCACTTTCACGTCCAATCCATACTATGCAATTGCTTGCCAACAACGATTCCATACTCTTGACGCTCTTCAAAAGACTTCGAAAAATATCTCTATCTGACCATCAACGATTTCACCTAGGGAAAAAATTGGCAGCAATGATTGTCATAGCATTTCTTTGAACTGACCTTCCGAATTTCATCGTTGCTAGTTTTACGTGTGAACTGTGTCTCCATATGACAAAGGGAGGGTCGACGAACCATAAATCAATACAACACCTTCTCTCTTCCATCCAAATAGGCAAGGGGATCCAATACATCAGGAAAGGCACGGAAGTGCTCCACCATGTCCTTCAAATTTCGACCATTAGGGAACCAACACTCTGAAATTGGCCAACGAGTGTGGGTCATGATTACATCATGATCACCTACAAAAATGTCAAGGACGGTTACACCTAAGTGCCCCTCACCAAAGATAGTACTTTGGAAACTATCGTTTGGCCTCCAACAGTTTATTCGTCCGGATGACAGTAACACACCCACCATATCATTTTGATGGACCTCCAGCCCAGTCCATTCCTCCTGTCGAATAAATGGACTCGAATCAAAATAGGGATCTTCAATACATTTAACAATGTCCGCGGCACTCCACAGTACCGTCCGGTTCAGGACATCTAAGAGCGTTGTAAAACCCCTTTGGCAAGGTGCGACCCTAAAATATTGAGCTTCAATGACAAAGGATGACAGGCGTATGAGAACAAATACCCACGGCTCAAATGGAATAGGAACTCCAAGCCACTCGCCCTGAGGTCTTGCCTCCACTATAGACACTACTCCGACTTCACCAAATCCTCAATAATAAAGCTTAACCACGTCCCCTACATTCATTGGCGAAGTTCAGGTACAAGACTCCTGTGACTCGCCCTCGTCGGCACCATCGCCAATATATGGCATAATTGCATAATCCATCAACTCTGAGACAGAATCCATCGATTCTGCCCCACTATTGATACAAACCATATCTCGTGTAGGTTCTGAATCTCTATATCTGCAAAATAAAGGACCCAACGTTGAAGTTAGCAAAAGTCAATTCCAAATGACACTGTCTACAAAATGTTAGGATCAGTCACTACAAATTCATCGGGAGATCTCGTGATCGAAGGAGTGTGCAATAGAAAATACTTGCATTTGAAGAAAGAAGTAATATGATGAATTACAAATATTCAATCCGCCCCCCTACAATAACATAATCCGAACATTTAACAATCTTACAATAAGAATGCCCAAGAAGACCCCACAGTGGTAGATGTCTGGACAGACCTCTCTCGTCTCCGAAGAACACATAACCATTTGGAGATCTCCCGATGGACCCAACAACCACACAGCATAACATTTCATCAGGAGATTTCCTGATAGACACAACCCGAAAGTAGGATACAATTCAATAGAAGATCTCAACATACAAACCAAAAATGAGGTCCCCATACCCAACCGGAATAATTCTTGAAAGAAGTCATCGGGAGATCTCCCGATCATAGCCATTCGGACTACTTCCACACTCAACTCATCAAGCAATCTCTTGATGATCTTCTCGGATATGGATGGACTAAAGTCATCGGGATATCTCCCGATGATATTGGAAAATTTTTGTACATTGATTTCATCGGGATATCTCCCGTTGAGAATGCAGAATTAACGTTTCCAAAGATCACCGAGAGATCTCCCGATGATAATGCAGAAATTTAGTTCACTGAAATCAATAGAAGATCTTTCGTTGATCTTGCAAAATCTTTGTGTTTAGAAGTCATCGGGAGATCTCCCGATGTTCTCCTTATGGATTGTCTAAAGATGTCATCCGATTGACCTAGAAGAACTCCACTAGTCATCCTCGAAATAAAGTTCCAGAATTATGGCTCTATAGAGACATCGGGAGATCTCCCGATAATAAAGAAATTAACTAAAAGTCCACCAAAGAATCAACGAGAGATCTTCCGATGGCACAAATCCAAGACATCTATACAATACCGAATGTGATTCGTAGGGTCGTCTATACGTGTAATATACGACTATACGAAACATCTACTGGGCAAAGACTACACTACTTCCTCCTTGCTCTCGACGTCGGGTTTGTACTCTATGCTAGAGACATTTGTATGAAAGTTTTACTTTGGAAAAAAAATCATTTTGCTTTAGTGATATGGAGTTCCAAATCTATGATCTCACCATCTTGCATAGGCCATGAACTAGCAATATGGAATCGGTTTACTTCATAATTGTTCACAAAAGCGCGCATTGACTCTCATCTGTGAAGACTGACTTATAGGTGAATTGATCAGAAATCCATCGGCATCCCCTAGACATGCATAGGTTCCATATTCCGATGAAGATGACATTGACACTCATTACATCCTATTCACTCAGTTTGCAATTTCATTGCATTGTCGTCATTCTGGAATTCTCCAACTTACTGAACCACTATGAAAAAAAGAGAATGATACCTGCAATGAGGGGCTGCGAAAATCAATCGACTTGAACCTCCTACGCCAACGTCACTTGAAGTTACAATTTCCTACTCTTCTCACCTTCATTCCACTACTTCGTTCATGTCTGTGAAAGATAGAAAGACTGCGATCGTTGGGGGTGATCACAAACCTCAAATTTGAAATTCATACTTCCCGCCTAAATTTGATAAGGGCGCTATGTTCCTACATTTCAGATTCTCTGAGCACTCTTAATGGTCGTGCGCGACTGTATGCAGACCGAATTTGAAGAAGTGGTCTTCTCTGAGATTGTTGACTATAGTCTTGGAGGGCGTGCCAGCCAGCTAGCTTAAATGCTACGGATGAGTTCGTCAAACTTCGATAACAACTCAAATATCTAAAGGCAGAGAGTGTCCGTGTGGGTCTTGAAGTCGAATCTTCCTCTGATTCTTCAAAGGGCCTGCTTTCAATGTGCTGCTTTTGGTCCATTAAGTCTCCCTCTACAACTTAATACTCTTGGATTTTGCATCTACCTATTGTACATTATCAACTTCGTTCGACTAATACTGCGTGCCATTTAGCAGAAGAGTTCAAGCTATTTAAAACACATCCACACATGTGTATTGTATTGTTATGAAAAAGTCATACTTATAATCATTAAGTTGTTCGAAATACTGGTCCCTTCATGCACGTTTCCAATTACTTCACCCTAGTTACTTAAAGGTCCATGACTTATTTCAAGGTTTCAGGGTTACTTCAGGGTTTAGGGTTTAGGGTTAGGTTTAGGGTGTAGGATTTAGGGTTCAGGGAAAAAGAAAAATAAGGAAACAAAAATTAGAATAGAGTCCAAGGTTTCTAGGTGTATGAGTTCAAGGTTTAGGGTTTAGGCATACATTGATGTTGGAATATCTTCCAAAATTCTATGGTTCTAAATTTTGGGTTGTGATTTAATTCCTCGGGGGACATTTTCTTGTATCTATATTGTTGAAGATCTTTCTTTGCTTGAGACCCTTCTGGAAGATATATTCTTTTTTTTAAGAGTACATTTGGAACGTTCTAGTGTTGTTTTATAGATTAGAAGGATGGATTTCAGTTTTTGAAATCTTTCTTAGACGATAGAATAAGTTGAATGTTTAGAAGTGCATTTTATATTATAATTTGATGTTGTCATTTTTCACATTCTCTTGTTTTTTATTGATTGCATATTTATAGAGTAAATAATTGTTTGTTGAGACCAAATATATCATACCCTATCTACAAGTGTGCGATCTTTCTATAGAATTGAGGGAGGGATGTTTGCTTGTTTTTTTTAATCTACAATGGGAGAACTTTGGGAAACTTGTAGGGTTTTCCTTCTAATGCTTATCACAATGTGTTTTTTTTAAAATTTGTAGACCCGAAAGTTGAATGTAAGTAAATGACCAATCATATAATTAGTATTTCATATGATATATGCTTAGGTTTAGGATAAAAAAATGATGACTTCTCCAATTTTGCTTAATTAGAAACATGGGCATTCAATGTCTAATATAATCATTGAAGCCTAATATACTTCAAAAATTTGTCCATGTGATATTTAAAATCAAAGCATATGAATTGTATATTCCAACAAGAAATTAGTGTTTATGAATGGGATAAGTATTTAGGATGAATTAGGCATATGACATAAGAGAAAACTATATTGAAACTTCTCTAATGTAAACTAAGTAATATAGCCTAGTTCAAGATGTGCCCCCCAAAATATTATAAGTACCAATACAATGTTGTTAATCACCACCGGTCCTCTTTCCTTGATTTTGAAGAAATACATAAGTAACATGTCCTTCAATGAGTTCTACAAGTTCAACAATCTCCTTTCAAATAGTTTATTCTTGCAAGTGTATGCAAAATACAAAAGTGAGTCACTCTTCAACAAAGTTTGTGTTCTAATTTTATCCTACTACCAATGATGCTAGCATGCGAGGTTAGAGCCGTGCACCTGTAAGCTTTGAGTGTGGAACTTATGAGCCTAAAGCCCCCAAACTTTTGGAGGGAATTTTTTGCACACCAATTTTCTTTGTTAACTTCTTTTTCTAATAGTAGAGAAATGGTTTCTAATTATAGTGACTATTGTGAACTATGACCAAATCACCTATAACCATGAATTGTTCTAGTCCTTTTAATTGTCTTGAGATTTTTTCATTGCTACAGGAAAAGAATTTCAAACTGTGTTGACAAGTTCGAGTACTTAGTTCAATAAGTAGAACAAGAAAAAAAGCCAAACGTTGTAAGTATGCTAGACAAATGTCATTAAAATGGACGAAGGAAAAAAAATGGAGAATCAAAGGAAAAAAATAGGGAAAAAAAATGGGGTCCAAAAGAAAAAAAATGGGGAAAGAAAAAGAAAGGAAATGGAAGAATTGGGGAAATAAAATAAAATGGGGAAACTGTGAAAAAAAATGGGTACTGAAAAAAAATGGGAAAGATAAGAAATGATTGGGGATTGAAACCCAAAAAACGATAAAGGAAAACCATAATGAAAGTACCATTAAAAGAAATCCTAAACACATACGAAAATGAAGGAGCACATAATGGAATTATTTTAAATTAAAGAGTAACTAATTTGCAAAAGTTTTAAAAATGGAAAAACATAGGGGTAGAAAATGAGTGGAAAAATAATAACATATTCATAATTATATGCCTTACTCAAATAAAGATTAGGGTGGTAGATTTGAACAAGGTACAATTCATGTAAGTAACTAAGTTCTAATTTATTCCCACATTTCATATTTTTTTATTCCACCATCTACATTTTTTCCCGATGTTTCTTTTTTTTGCCACCCACTACATAATTTTCCACCTACTTCTTTATGTTGAACTGTCAGTCTATATTTGTTTCCCCCACTATTGTTTTTCCCCTGACCCATATTAGTTTTACCCCCCTCTTCCACCATTTTTTTCAACTATAACTTTATGTAGTTTTAGGGCTTCTTCATTACTTCTCTTCAATTCTAGAATGATTTTGGGTAGTACTTCTTTTGTTATTTTGTTTCTTTAGAGTCTAGGGTCATGTGAAGTTGGTACATCTCGTAAAAGTACATTTTCGCTATTCATATGGCTTCCCTATAGAAGAAGTGATTTGGAAATTGATGAAACAATCATATTAGTTATTTAGTGATGTTATTTTTGTATAAGCAATTGTAATATGTCATTTACAATTAGAGTGAATAGTATTATCTAGGTATGACAATACTTAATTCATCGTAACAATTTTAATTTTCTTATGTTATCAAATTTTTAGTAATCAATACAATATATTTGGTGATGATGAATTCCAAGGGTTTAGGGTTTAGGGTCATCATTTTGGGCCTTCATCATACAATATAATGTCGAAATCGCATCACAAAATAATTAATTTCAAATATGTACTATGCATATCATTTTGATTTAGGATAATTCATATTTGATTATGGACCTCATGTACTTTGGTAATGGTGTTTTGTATCATTCTTTGAGGTCTGAAAATGTAATAGCATTTCATCTAGAAGTTTAGGATACATACATGGGTTTATTTTTATAGGTTATTATTTGTCCAAGAACTCAATCACCTTAAACAAAGTATATGTAGATCACTCTAGTGGTCTTATTTTGAAATTCATGAGAGTCAATTGATTATTTAATGACTTGTATATAAAGTCTTTGCGAGGGTTAATTACTAGGAGATGAGCTTTGAAAATGGAAAAAAATGATGTACACAAAAATTATGGGAAAATGAGAGCAAGACTTTTGTGCATAGAAATGTAATGCTTGTGTACATTTTTGAAGTTCACTACAAACAATCATCATAATTTGGGCCACAATGGGATAACCTTGCTCCCACTTGTTGCACAAGTGAGTACTTCATCTTATGAGTACTTCAATTTTTGTGATCATTTTATGTGGTAGTGTCTAGTAATTTCAAACCTTTGACCAATTATTCCTCCATAACTAAAGAAATGATGAATGAGTTTGAAATTCTAAGCAAATTAATCCCCCCTCCTAGTTGTAAGCAAGGGATAACTCACTAATGCCCCCTTTACTAATTGCAAGGGAGGGGTAACAAATTAATTCCCCCCCCCACTCATTCTTACCATGGGTGAAGTCATCATGACTCGTCCACTGGGGGTCTAGTCGTTTTGACAGACTGTGAGTTTGCCGTCCCAGTTGGCAGTGCCATGAGTGGAGGGCTCCACGTCGATTTCGCACTCCAGTGCGATTTGTTTTTCTCCCACTGGAGTTGGCAACGTGGGTCTCCTCTCCTCTGTTGGAGCTAGTTTGTTTTGGCCTCCGTCTTCCTCCTATTCCTCTCTTCTCGGTACTCCCATGCATGTGTTTCAATTTTGCATTTCAACATTGGGAGTGATTTTCATTGTGCATTTGAGTGTCTTTGGTAGCTCTTGACATATGTCCGCGTAGTGTACAGGAGAGTTGATAGTCGCGCCGCCTTGTATAGTTGCAATTGTCCGCGCCTTCATCTTGGGAGTTGGATTTGCTGCGCGCCTTGGATCTAGGATACTTGGAGGCACCTTCATCGGGAGGAAGTTGAAGTGGAGATGTGCAGTCACTATAAGTTTGGATTTCCTCTCTTCATTTCTAGCTTATTTTGTAGCATTGATTACATTTTCTGGTTGCATTCAAGGATTTGAAAGTTGGGCGAGGTCCTCCGCGGTAATAACCGTATATGCAAGGAGTTTAGGGATAGTCTTGAAATGCATTGAATCCATAGTAGGGAAAGCATGATAAGCTAGATGTGTTTGGTCTATTGGACCTGTTTCATTGTTGTTAAGGAAACCTGAATACCAGGTTGCATTGTCTTCAATTGCACTACTCTTGCTTCAACAGCAACAGCGCCATGACAATGCTATCTTGTTCATTGTAGGAGGCGAAGTTATTTCTATTGAGTGATTGTATTTTGCACCAGCATTGGAGATTGAAAGAAAACATCAATTTTGCGCTATTAGACGATGCACGGCCAATATGCGAGAGATGTCCTTGTAGTTTAAATATATGAGGTGCGAATTCATCTCCCTCCAATTTCATTCCATTCAAGTGTAAGTTGCTATCACGTAGTATATACGAATTTTGAATAGAAGAGTACACTTGTCTTCGTTGAAGTCAGTATGCACATTATGGTGGTTAACAATAATTCCATAGATTCTTTGTCACTTTCTGCATAATGAAATGGATTTGCACTCTCTAGGACTCCTTGTTTCATTGTGAAATTTGATTTTGGGAGAAGAAGGTGTCGGCCATCCATACGAAATTTGGAGCAGCAACAAGAAGAGTACATAGTGATGTCAACATCCTCACCACCACCCAAAAACTCAAATGATTTGACCAACCTGTAAGTTCTTGCCTCCGTCGCGGTATTTGTATTTGTAATATGTATTGGCAAGGAAATGGCTCCAAGATTTCCTTCATAGTATGATCCATTAGTTGGACATATGCATTAAAATAAAGATCATGTATTAGGTTGGAGTTGGTTTGTTGCGGATTAGGTAGAAAAGTGCACACCCGCATGCCATTTGCGATGCCCTAGAATACCGAACCATGAGGTCTCTAGTAATGCAGTGTAATTTGAAATAGTCAAATTTCCCCTATAACTGTTCATTAGGAGAACTCCCAATGAAAGTTGACTAAGAAAATGCAATACATTGTCACTACGAGATCACTTCGTCGAGAAATAACCCTAAACCATCATTATGAAACTGGTATTTGAACTGCTGCCAACAACTATTTGGCAAGTAGACCATTGGGAGATCTCCCGATAAAAACAAAAGCAAGATTAAGTGATGAAACTCCCTGAACATGAATATTATCAAGAGATCTCCCGATAGATTGCAAGCGGTTTTGACTCACGAGATAAAAAATCTACAGAGAAACAAGTGAATAAAGTTTTTAAAGAAGAACAATTAAAGAAACCATCGGAAGATCTCCTGATGGAAAACACTACAGTTAGAGTGACTCCTTCCTCAACACATAAGCAACCTAAAACTGCGAAACGAATTTAGGGTCATGATTACCCATCAGGTCTAGACGAATACATCAGGAGATCTCCCGATGCTAGCTGTAATTTATCAAGAAGGCCGCTACAATGGGAGATCTCCCAATGCCAGTTTTGAATTATGAGGGATGTCAATGCCATGGGAGATCTCCCGATGCCAGCTTTGAATTATGAAGGATGTGAATGCAATGGGAGATCTCCCGATGCCACCTTTGATTTATGAAGGATGTGAATGCAACAGGAGATTTTCCGATGCTAGCTTCAATTTATCAAGGATGGGAATGCAAAGGCAGATCTTCCGGTATCTTCTTTTAATTTGATAGCTCGATGCAATTTCCTGTAGAATAAATTCCTGAATAGAGTTACCACTAGTCGAGTACCGGGAAAATACAAAGGATCATCAGGAGATCTCCTGATGTAGAAGGTCTTCAATTTACACTCAATTCCTCGTGATCCAATCAATCTAATATATTTTTATCTTCTTGCGCATAATGAATATAAAAAAAGAACTCCTACGAGCCTTTCACCTATAGAACTATTAAAGTTTTGCGATAGCTGGGTGCATTCGTATCAATATCATGGCAAGAACTTTCCAGGAGCAGTGTTCCAATGCGATCGGAAAGTCTCAGCTTGGGGCCTTGAGTGGATTGAGGAGGAAGATGGAACAGTCATCATATCCCTGAAGCTTACCTTCAACGATAAAGGTCACATGACAAACGGGTTAGCTATCTCAGAGCTACAAGGTTTGGATAACACCACAATCCTCGTTATTGTCGAAGAAATGGTTCCCAAGACTAATGAGCAAAAGAAATATGGTTTGATCCTAGACTATGCCACTATGGATCTTGACATGTGTGAGTACTATACGGAAGGGGATTTTAGAGAAACCAGACAGAACCCACTTTTGGACTCCTCAGGAGATGAAGAATGAATGGGACATTCTAGACGAGACCAGGCAACAACCGAAGCCGACTGCTGCACCCACACCTCCAAAGCCATCTCCCACCAAGAAGGGAAAGAAGCGGAAAGCCATTGCCGGTGGATCGGGAGATGAAGTGGTAGAGGAGCCAATGGGCAAGGGCAAGGGAAAAAAGAAGCTGAAGGCTATAAAGTTGACATTGCATCGGGCCGTGAACATGACGGATGTTGAGGTCGGGAAGCTCGATCCCGATTAGATTGAAGAAATAAACAAGCTGTACAACCAGGTATTCAAGCCAATGTACAAATGGGAGAAGAAGCCACTTGTGAATGCAAAAGGTGAACTCCTATGAGTGCACTACAAGAACCTTCACAAGGCTCCTCTTGGTGTACTGGTGTATAGAGGCATTGAGCCCCAACGCCTCAAGGGAATCAAGAATCAGATTCTCGTTGATGCTGACTATCATTTTGAGAACCGATACATTACTGTCCTACCTCTAAAGAGAGGACCATATGGGATGGACAATGTTGTGGAATTTTGGGATTCATGTTCGAAGGCGGAAAGTCTAACTACCAAATCCCATTACTACATTATTGATGGTCATCACATAGTGCAAGTGCACCAGGAGTTGGTTGAGTCAAGACATATCTTTGAAGCTGATAAGTAGTTGGCCTCGACGTTCAACATAATTCCGATCTGGGAATCGTACTCTACCAAGAAGAATGATATAATGCATCTCTCCAAGGTGCTGAACTAGAATATTGTTGGAGAATAGAAGGAGCAGAGTTTCTCTAAGCAAATTGCGTATGCTCAAATAAAGTGGAAGGATATGGGCAGCCCGATGCCAGCATGTGGAGGTCGAACGCACTCCGTTGAGTACAATATAAGTGTCCCTCACAGAATGTCGAATCATTGTACCTTCTTTTTTTGTTGCCTATGCTTAGCCATCAAGGGATCTCCCGATGTCTAGCCAGCGAAAGATCTTTAGATGCCTCCGGATTTCCAATCGTCTTTGATGAAGTTGGGATTCCTCTGATTTGTCGCACTACGGGCTTGTATTGGAGAATCAACGGGAGATCTCCCGGTAGATTTGGGACAATGCTTTACGTGATACTATTGAGATATAGAGCGCTGGTTACTCCTTGAATCCAAGAAGTGAACCAACGGGAGATCTCCTGATGCTATTTAGATTTACGTACTCTACAGGTTTTCAAAGACGTTGATTGTTAATAGTTACATTTTTCATGTGCAAGAGTTCTATTCGGTGATGTCTACAATATTCACGGGATTCAAGAACCTTGACCTGGACTTGAGAATTCCTCTTCTCTTCATGGAGAATGATGAAGATGTGCAACAGTGGATCCAAATTGATAGGGATTTCCTCATGGGAAAGCTTCCTGATGGGAATGGTCCAAAATTGAAAAGTAGAAGGAAACTGCTCAACTATAGCGACTACAAGCCCTTGTATGGACTCCGCAATGAGAACATAAACTATTTGGCGGAGCAGGTTGAGAATGTAATGGTATGTATGAAGAAGACAGTGCTCAATGTGGACGATTTTGGGCAGCCATTGATGCCTCTCATTGTTGCAACAAATGGAGAGAAGAAGGTTAGGGCCATGAAGAACAAGCTCATATGCCATTATAGGCAGCATCCTCTTCCGAGCAAGAAGCCGGACTACATTCCATACATTGCCAAAGAATGGGATCAGTTTGCGGCAAAGAAGAAAATAACTCGGGAGTAGGTTGAGTGGTGGGTGGATAAGAGCATGGCAATGGAACTTGGAAAGGTATGGTTGGAAGAGCGAACCAAGGCATTGAACAAAACATGTGACCTCGATGAGTGCCCAGATTCAGTGAAAAAGATGTGGGAGTCCTTCATGAATGACCATGCAGAAGAAACAAATGAGGCTGCTGTGTCTCAGGATTTCACAAATGAGTACCTTTGCAAAGTCATGGATGAGAAGAACTGGGACATTACAAAGATTCTTATAGACGCCTTCGTGAAAGCATGGCGTGGTGAAGGGAAAACCCACATGTATTTCAGGTTTTTCTTTGAGGTCACATTTGCTGGAGTGTGTGCAAAATACCTCAAGCACCACAAGTTGAAGTGCTTGTTTGATGCCCTCGAATACAAGGACGCCAGTCGACAAATTGTGAGAGCACGATCGCCAGCGGTTCTTATTACGAATGCCGCTGGATTTCACGACGTCCTTACACATTTAAAGAAGCATCGGGACAAGTGTAAGGCTCGAATCTGGAACTAGCATGTGATAAATTACATTCCGGATGTGGGGGATGGCTTCCCTCGTCCTATTGTCGGTGCGAATTATAATGTGTTCCTTGTCTTCCTCTTCGCTTACGACCAAAGCCACGGCTCAACAAGTAGCTTCAACAGCTTCTTCTCAGGCACACAAGAAATTCCAGCCGTGTATTTGTCTTGGGACATGGAAGAAGTCAGTACTTTGTATAGGCACCCTATTATGCCATGGTTCTCTATCTCTACAGCGCATGAAATTTTTTCTGGCCATATCTCTGAGAATATGGTTATCGTGAATGTGAATGGTGGTCTAGAGTTCACATTTCTTGGACTGGGAAGTCGTTGTTCGTATTCTTCTTGCGTGATAGAGTATTCTTTAGAGTCTTGGTAGCACACTAACTTGTGCTTGTTCAAATCTGACAGGCTTTGGCGAATAAGGTACTCGAAGTCGATGATAACTCCGAGACACAGTCGAAAGCACAATTGGTCACAAGGCAAATTTGGGACGAGTTGCACATGGAAGGTGATGAGGAAATGGAACAAGATGAAGAGGATCCTGCAGCGGAGCAATCTGTAAGTTATGGAGATGCAACAGATGAAGGTCCTCAAGAACCTCCACTAGTATAGAAAGACAACGAGGTTGTGGATGTTTCTGATGAAGATGACAAAAGCAACTCTCACAATTTAGAGGAGATAGAGTTTGAATGCTCACCCTCGACTGCGCCTGTCGTTTGAAAGGTCAATTGCCGAAGGGAACCATCGAGAGATCTCCTAATGCTAGTTCATCTTTTTCCATTTTTGAGCGCCCTTACTTAAGAAGATCTAATGAATTTTTGTCCTTCCAAGAGAAGTCCGCAAAACCATTGTGACCGAGTTGAGACTTGCAACCGTTGTCTATGCTAAGTGCCTCACAGAAGAGGTCTGCAAAGCAGGCTGCTGAAGAGAAGTCGGGTACACTGAAGGTGAAAAAGATGTCGGACACCAAACCGCTTGAGAGGAAGTCAAGTCACCAGGTGGAGTTCAGGACCAAGCGATGGCTGGATATCCAGCTAAGTGATTCTGATTGTGCCGACCGTGTACCCTCTGCTCGAGTGCCGCATTGAAAGAAGCCCAACCCGGATGTCTCCTCCCCTCCGTTGATTGGGGATAAGGATGCCGTTGCACTGACTCCAGAAACCAACAAAGCAACGGCTATTCTTCTTACTTGTGTAGGAAAATGTGCTACTGTTGCAATTCCAAAGCCTATGAGTGAGCGAGTGGTGCAGGTGCTTACCACACCAACGAGCACCGACGCGCACTATGGACGTGATGAACTCTTGCAAGAGGAGACGCGCGACAATGCAATGGGAGATCTCCCGATACATACTGACCAAGACGTTACTTCCGGTCATGAAGAGGCGGAGAAAATTCTGATGCGAGGGGATGCATTGGGAGATCTCTTGATGGACCCTCATCGAGAGGTTACTCTTCATCAACAAGAGAGAGAAGAGGAACAGATGGGGGTGGGAGCATCGGGAGATCTCCGAATGGCTAATGACCTAGACAACATTGGCGGTCTTGAGATGATAGAGAAGGCACAGGCGGTGGGAGTTGGAGCTAGAGATTTCCCAATGGATTCTATCCAAGATGTTAGTTGTGGTCGAGAAGAAAGGGTGGAGGCGCAGGTGCGGGTTGATGCATCGGGAGATCTCTGGATGGGTAATGACCCATACAACATTCGCAATCTAGAGGGGACAGAGAAGGCGCAGGCGAGGGGTGTGTATGCAGCAGGAGATCTCCTGATGCGTACAGTTCAAGATTTGAGTCTTCGTCCCTTAGTGATGTCGACAATTCAGTTGGATGGAGGTGCATCGGGAGATCTCTTGGTGTCTCAAGTTGAAGGTGGAACATATGACGCCAAAATTGCTACCAACATTTTGGAGGATACTCTAGTAGACCTGAGGCAAATGAGTCTAGAGGCTGGCACAGTGAAGGTGAATCCATTCATAGCTATTCTGCAGGCTGGACCAACTTACGTAGAGAGACTCTCTATAAGGAATACGTTTTAGGATCTTGTTGATTTGCCAAGTCACCATGCACGTGTTATCCACGATTCGACGAGTAAATCTTCTCGTGACATTTAGGCTGCGTGTGAGGCCACCAGTTTTATGTATCAAAGCATTGTTGATATCGCCTTTGACCGTATACCGCAGGCAGCAGAGGAGGAGATCTTTGAATTTGGGGCTACTTCGCCTTCCAAGGTTTATGAAGCAGAAGTGAATTAGACTGGAGAGGACGACACCAAAGGTGCTTGAGGTGACATCCTGCATATCTTCACGAATTTGATTTCAATTGAATACCAATTTCAGTGGACTTATGTCTAACTACGCTATGGTATTCTGTATTGCAAATTGTTGTTGTCTTTTGACAACGGTTCTGGGGACATCCCAAAAGGTACCTCACCGAAACTATACAATGATTCTAGGGACACCCACAAAGGTACCTCACCGAAACTATACAATGATTCTAGGGACACCTACAAAGGTACCTCACCGAAACTATACAATGATTCTGGACTTGAATGGAGTTATCCTTCACAGGTCGTATTTCCATAATAAACTTCATGTTGAGTGTCGATCGAGTGTCACGACCTTCCTTAATTGGTTGCGTGGAAAAACTCAAGTTGTATTCTAGAGTAGTGTAACTCCATGAAACATTAACGACTTGTTAGACATTGTCCTTGCAGATGCTTCCTTCGGTCGTGGAGATGTAATTTGTCTAGATCAAGAGGCGTGCACGAAGACCAAGTACAAGGCCCCAACTACATAGCATAAGCCAATCTTTCTAAAGGATCTTATGATTTTTGGGCGGGCTGCTGGTTTGTTGACACTAGAGAACATTCTGCTAATTGACGACAATCCAATAAAAAACTTCATGAATGATCTACACAATGCTGTTTTTCCTCAGTCCTTCTGTGGTGATTCCAATGACAACTACCTTCATATGCAGTTGATCCCTTGGCTTCATGGTCTTTTTAAGTCAAATGAGAAGGTGCTAGTGTATGTGAAGAATAACCCACTTTTTGGCAAACAACAGGGTGTCGACCTGTTATCCAATGAGGGCTTTGCAATCATTACTGGGATAGTGCGTTGATCTAAGGCTTTTTCTGAGGCTTCATCAGGAGATCCCCCGTTACTATAAATTTTGATGTAAAACATTGACACTGTACATAGGCCTCAATACATATTGATAATGAGATTGTAAATAATTGCACTTTTACTCTGACTGTAACAAAGAGATGACTATTAATGAGATTGTAAATAATTGCATTTTCCATCTAGTGTGAATTGCATATTACTTGTTAAGAAATGTAAAGTAATTGCACTTTTATTCTCATTGTGAATTGCATTTGTTTTTTTCTACTCAGTTTTATGTTTTATTTGTATTCCATCTAGAGATTTTTTCCCATGCACGTCACTCCTTAGCTATTCATCACATTTCTTGTACAAAGATACTTAAATGATGGTTAGTTTCCAGAATTTACTTGTAATTTGTAGTTTACCTCTACTACATTCCATTTGAGAAATGGTGAGTTTTCCCTATTTTCAGCCAGTATTGGAAATGGTTCTCTGAAGTTCTGTCTATTCTTACTTAATCGGGAGATCTCCCATTTCTTACAAGGGCTGAAAAATGTGATTGACTGCTCTTACTTCATCCGGAGATCTCCTGTTGTTAGAAGGTGCTGAGCAATGCAATTGTCCACTGTCATTTCATAGGGAGATCTCCTAGTGCTAACAGGTTCTTTGTGAACTGAGTATCCTCATGAGCTTCATCGGGAGATCTCCTTTTGTTTGGAGGTTTTCCTTATCTGCTGAGTTTGATTGACGTAGAAGATGGTTCTTGTTGTTCTTATAGGTGCTTTATGCGTGGAAGGCAGCATCTTGGATCTTCCTCAGAGAATCATCATACCTGTTGGTTTTTGTGGCTTTCTTAAACAGTTGGTTGAAGATACTCACTATAGGTTGTATTCCTCCATGAATGTTCTTGCCGTGGCAGCACTTTTGTAGCGTCTTCTCCCATGGAGTACTTTGAAGAGTTTCCTCTATATTGTTGGTGCGGACAACCCTAAGAAGAATGACCCCTATCCAAATTGTGGTGAATTACTGAAGCTTATCCTAGGTAGCCCTAGAGAGCGTAGCATTCTTAGGAATCAAACTATAGTTCTACTTGAGTTAGATCCTCTTAAGTGGCCACATGCTCGTGTAGTAGGACCCTCCATACTTGCGAGGGATGATCTTCTTCCTTTGAGATGGGAGCGTCCGTGCTATGGAGTACAAGAGCTAATTGCTCAGACTTAAAACAGAGTACAGGTAGAACGTCCTTTAGACATGGTGATTATGCAGTGAGTGTGGTTTATACATTTAGAGAAGCCATAGGGCTACTTGTCATTTCATTTTCAATCATGCACCCATTGTCTTTTCATCTTGAATCATGGGCATGGGCCATGGATTGTCTACAAACTCTCTGAATGTATATTATGTTCTAAGGGAAGTTGAACTGAGAGAGGTTCTACCTACACTATGGACTAGTTTGGATTCTATAGGTCATGCCTTCAATTCTTTTTAAAGGCAACTTTTGTTATTTTCTATATCAATATGAATAAATTGTGGTGAATCCAACTTACCTTTCAGTTACTTTCTAGTTTCATTCATCCACACTAGAAGTTTGTATTTGCATTTGCCTTGTCATTTTCTATGTTCTCTTTTACTGTAAGAGGTTGAGTGCAGGGATCATATCGGGACATTTCTAGTTCCTAATTATGCGTGGAAATACTAACACGGGAAATGAGACCTAATAGTTCTAGTTGAATAATAACCATTTTTATTGGTTTCATGCCACACTTATAGTCCTTGTATCTTGGATTTGCACTACATCAAGAAATCTCTTGATGATTCATCTTAATTACTATGTACAATTCAAAATTCTAGGGTTGAATAATTGAATTGTCCTAGTTATAATGTTTCTTGTCCCCTTTTTGTGTGTGAACATGGTCTACTTGACTCTTTTCTTCCCCCTTTCATATGCATTGGGGTCTCCTAATCCATAACAACGGGAGGTCTCCCATGACATAGTCCAAAAGTCCTCCTAAAGTCCAAAAGTAGTTACATATGGCATATTTTGTATTGAGTGCAATATTAGAAAGAAGTAAACGACCAATTGAAATACTTCGAATTTTTTTTGTCTATGGTTTAGATTTTCTTTAGTTTTCCCTTCGAAAATGTGCCACTCTATATCTTTCTTCTTACTTCATTACTATAATATCTACAAAATTCCTATTTCTAAATTTGTGCTTATTGTAAAAATTTACCTTACATTTATCATTCTAGCGAGAGTGACACTTTGATAGAAAAAGAAGTAATCTCGTAATTCCTCTATTCATTTGAATGAAATGAAAATTATTTATTCCAAGGAAGTCATTATGTTGTAACTAGTAAGCTCTCATACTACCTTCAATATGGTCTACAATGAACTTCGTATACTTTATGGTGGTTTAGGGTAAAGGCTATTGTAAATCTATGTTGATTATCTACTACCATTCCCTACTTTTCCCCTCTATAATTCCATGATGAATTCCATTATGAAAGAAAATAACTAGTAACTATGAGATAGTTTGAAAAGTTTTGCACATTGTGTGGAGCAATATGTTCCCCTATTATTTACAACCGCTCTACATTTATGACTTCATCAATCTCATTATGCAATTTCAATGTGCTCTCATTCATACATACAATAAAGCTATAATTGCAAAGCAATGAAGAGTTCCAATTACAAAATTTAGAAAGCAACTTCCTCAAGGGTTAGTACTATCAAAATGAAAGAAAGTGAAATGTACTTATTTTGTAATTCCTATAAAGAACTTACATGCATGACTTGAATAGTAACACTACAAATGCCCTACATCAAAGTGCATGCAACCTTCATTGGTAAGCATTTTCCAAGATTATGTAGTATGGTGCAAGTGTGACGTAAGGGTTTATTTTAGTCACAAAATTGACGTAATTGCCTATTTTTGAAATATATTTCCTATAATTCTTATTTCAATATGTTCCCATGTCTACTGAAAAATATCAAGAATTATAATGCATTTGAAGATTGCTTATTATTTAAAGTAAATTTCATATCCACACCCTTTCAATTACACAAACAATATAGAAGATTGAAATTAGGTGACGTCACCCTCATATCTTACACATTTGAACCATATACAATTTTTTACTATTACCACTGTATAGAATGTTACTAATTTAGTACTTGGTATTGTTGTCACTGTCTACTCCTAAAACTTCATGTTTACAAATGCACCAATATGTACATTGGAAGTTCCTCTTCACTTTAGTGCATGTAAAGTAACTTTCTAGGGGACAATGCCCTGTACTTGTATACCCGAAAACGAATTTCAATGTGTACTGGTTGCTAAATGACAAAGAATTTGTCTATATAGTACAAAACTACAACTATTCATCCTTGGAATTTTGTACAGAAAGGAGAGACATTTCAATATGTTTAAACCTCTATATTAAAGCTTTAATTTTTTTGAATGAGATGATGTCACATGGTTCCAAAAAGGTTGATTTCTATGATCCACACTTTTTTTTTAAATGTTAAGGCAATCGAATTTTAGTATTGAATGTAGGTATGTCTTATTGAGTCTGGGTGGGTATGTTTGTGTGGGTATGTTTTAATAGGTACATAAACACGAGTACATTATTTGTGGATAAAGGGGTGGTAGGTATGTGGGCCGGGTATGTGTGGGGCGAATACGCCTGGGTATTTGGGGGGCAAGTATGTGGGGGGTAGGTAAGTGGGGGGCGGGTATATAGGCGGCGGGTAAGGGGGGGGCAAGTACGAGGAGTATCCCTCATAGGATTCTCGTACTCCACTTAGGTTTTTTTGTTCTTGCTGTTGTCGTTGCTCCGCTCCTCGTCGTGGCGGATTCTATCATTGTTGGGTTTGGGGTTCGCTCCAGTGCTCTGGTGCTCCTCTCCACTACTTCGGTGCTCCACTACTCCGCTCCGCTCTACTACATTCCAAAGAGTTTGAATCGTGCGGAACTCCTTTGTGCACTAACATGTTCACAATGGCTAATGAATCATAGTTTCTTGCATTGTGATTGAGGTGGGCATTCGTTTTTTTTGGATTCTCTTCAAAGTTCCATAATCTTTTGGTGGTTGAGTGTTGTTTGTATAGGATAAAAAAGCCAGAGCCTAAACACAACCCAGAGCAAGACCCGGAGTCGTTGTTACTAGTGCTCTCCTCGTTCCTGTTGCTCGTCGTCTTCCACCCTAAACCGTCGATAGGGTTTAGGTGAAGCTCTTACTGTCTCTTTGTTGCCGCTGCTCCTCCTGTCCTCATCGCCGCTGGTGCTCGTCGTCCTCTTCCTTGCACATAGAGCTGCTAGTGGTTTCCTTCCTTTGCCACAAATTTCACAGGTTTTGTTTTTCACTTCTTTTGCTTTGAATTTCATTGAAATTTTCAGTGACGCATTGGGTCTCAATGTCTGTGAATGTCTGCTTGAACGCAATAACAAAATGCTTGAATGCAATTACATATGTTGCATACTAGTGCATTTGGTGTAGGATTTTGGCAGTTCATTGTATCAGTGTAGATTCAAGAATGCATAGTAGTCCTATAGTATTGCATTGTGCTGTATGCTATTCATTTGACTTCAGTGTAAAATGAGATTGCAATGCATGAAGTGAGAGAGTGTGTTTTTTAAACATAGCAATCTAATTTCCCCTTCAATTCTCCACAATTTGACATCCACTATGAAAAACCTGTAGGACTATTTCGCTTAGAAGCAGATTATTCAACAACAGATTTATTTTCTACAGATTTACTAGCAAATCAATTCAAATTTTGCTTGGACTGAAGTAGATTCACCTTCACCAACCAAGGTATCCTTCACCGATGTGTTTTAGGTCGATGTCACTTTAGGTCGACTATCATGATAGAGGCTTTGGAAATTCATAGTTGTAGAATTTAATCACACAAATGCGAAAATAGAGTGTCATTTTAGGTCAAGTCGACCTAAAATGACACACATCTCCCCAGTCATTGAACATCCACTATTCATCCATCATACATACAACAAGACTAAGAACCAGAAAACCTTCATTCATATTGAAAGGGGAACAATTCAGGTTGATCCGACCTAAAATGACACAAATGTACTTGCTTGGTAGCGGTACTAATTTAATATATGAAATAGTACCGAAACACCTAAATATCAATTATCCCTAATAAAATATAAACAATTACCAACTCATGTCGAATCGACCTAAAATGTCCTTAGAAAGCAACTAATAAAGTAAATATAAGTAAGTACCCTCGATGCATATTACCAAGTAGGATGTTCAAATATGTTAAGATTTGTAACCTATTTTAAACAGAAAAGTAACTTCTGAGTAGAAGTATAAGATGAAATACAAATTTACAGATATGAAACTAATTAGGTCAAGTCGACCTAACTAGTACGAAACAGAAATGCACGGAACTAAAATCCTACAGAGAACTAGAGACAACATCAACACTGTCCACAAATTCTATGATACCCTAACTAAGTCAATGCTATTTAGGTCGGGTCGATCTAAACTAGCGTAAAGCTAATATGATATTTACCATTGAAAGTAGAATGGAAAAGCAGATTCAAAAGCTTGAAGCCTTCTACAAGCGACTTGATATAACACAGGACGAGGAAGATGGAGACGATTTTGGAAACGATGGGGAATATTGGGAATTCCAATGCCCGAAGAAGATGGAGAAATAGAGCTTCAAGATGATTCCTTTCAAAAATCTCATTTGCTTCTTTGCAAAGTACAAGGATAGTGAACCATATTATCCAATCTTCTATGACAAAAAGATAAAAGACATTGCCCAAGACGTCGGATCAATAATCAAGATCCATTGTGTAACTCCACAAATAGGGATAAAAGACAAAGAGTAGTACCACTTCACTATTGTACTTGACTCAACGAAGATTGATTTCAATATAACCCCTTTTCCAGAGTCTCTCCAGCCAACAGAGTATACAACCGAAATTCTAGAATTGGAAAGAAAGGTCGATTCAAACTTTTTCAAGAATGTTGCTGAGAAGCCGTTCAATGGAAAACAATTGTGCAATTGTTTGCGGACACTTTTCGTCGACTTTGTAGTATTGACACCCAAGCTTGAACTCAAAAGAAAAGAAATGGTCTCCTACTCAGTATCACACGATGTGCCAAGCCAAGGAGAGGGCCAGGGATCTATGGGAACTCTAGGGATGCAGCAGAGTCATGGTACACAGAGAAGTAAACAAGCCGCAACCACTCCCATGGGAACAAGGAAAAGCAACCTAGCTTTGTCCTCAAGGAGACGAGGGGGAGAAGGTGCTCCTTCAATTTTAGTTGCTGGAGAGCAAAGTTTCGCGTCTACTATTACAGATGTGCCAGAGGCACATGACCCAAAGTGTAAACATGACTATAAACAATCAACAGAGGCCTACAAGAATTATTGGACCTCTTGCACAAACGCTTATATTCTTGAGATAAACGAAAAGAAGTCGATCTCCATAGACCAACTTATTCCCGCACCACCAGAAATGAACATCTGTAGTCACGAACCAAGGCTAGCAGTGGATGTGTTGCACTATTTAGTGCACATGCCAAATAAATCGACAAAGCAAACACTATGTGTAATGCCCATAGACTAGATTGTGAAGCCCAGACCTACATCCTGGGACACCATCAAGAAGGGAGAGTTTTATCTTATCAATGGTCAACACAGTGCAACTGCTAGCAAGATCCATTTTGACACAAGACTTACAGTTGAAAGAATTATGGTCATGAATTCTTCATTTTGAACATCAATTTTGTATTTTAAATTCCAATGCGAATGACAGGAAGTATGTTCTCGAAATCTTACAAATTGCCTCTCTTTATATTCCTCTCTTGCAGGCCTTGTCAATGTGTTGATAATGCCTTCATCCTTTGTTGCCCCAACCCTCCACTTGCCTCTCCCACCGTCACCTGTTTTCATTTCTGTGGAGAGGAATTTATCCCTAATGCCAGGTGCAGTGACATCGCAAATGGGGGGGGAGACCACAACAAGATCCTATCCAGGAGATGATGACACCTCCATTCCCGACAATGTCCTCATGGAGGTTAAGATTCCTGATCGAGTCACTATGGTGCTAGGAGATCTGTTAGAGCTGGGAACGTCCTCTCGACACCAAGTACATTGTGCTACTTTTGATGTTCTTGTATACAGATTTCATTCAACATTAGGGGTGTTCCTTTCTTCTATCATTGGTTTTTTATCCTTGATTATGGGTTGCCATTTTGTTTCGCGTGAAGTCCAAAACTCCTCCCATAGGGTAGTAATTGGCTACGAATGTGGCCGTTTGTTAGCAGGGATTGGATCCTCCATGTTGTCATGGAGAATTATCGGATGAAGTCAACGTTCCATTGAGGTCCAGGGTGACTGAGAAATGGCTCAACGTTCTCTTGGACCTGAATGGACTATTATGTGTCTACGAGGATGCTAAAGTGAAGGGTTGGACGAGGCACATCGGTGGCGCGTCACAGCCCTAGTCCACCACGATTCCTGCGGTTGTCGGGCCGAAGGCTGTGTACGTTTGGCTGGGGTGCGCACAATTCTTGCGTGAGTTAGGCCAAGTAGCTTTCGTTTCGGTGTGGAGCTCAATGAAGAAGTCCACCACCGAAGAGATGTGTGCATATCTCTTCCAGGATCTGGGAATACCCTTCCTCGTACGAGGACAGGATTCCTACACGAAGCTCAAGTGCAAGGATGGTTCCGGTCAAGTCACCACATTCAAGGAGCTAGGAACGAGCAAGGAACTTTTCCTAAAAAACCTTGATACGTTGTTCAATGGCTCACATGGGAATTTCACACCCGAGAACACCATTGTAGTGGACAACAGTCCCATTAAGCATGTCATGAACAAGGCAAAGAATGTCGTACTCCCAGATAGTTGGAGTCACAAGGGGAATGGTCTGAAGGACTCATTCCAATTGGACGTTCTACTTCCTTGGTTTAGGCGTGTGCATGACGCTCGAGACCAAGGGCTAAAATCATTCAAGGGGAATAGTAAAGGGAAAATGGGGCAGAAAATGCTCTGCGACAAACGAAGTCGTCGAGAATATAATAGGCTTATAAAAGTGGTCCGAGTGTCTTCAACTTTGAAATAGGACACTTTTGTTTCCATAGATCAGGTCCATTTAAGCTACTAGGAGGGTAGATCAGGACATTTCATTCTTTGCACAATTTAGCTTGGATCAACCTTATTTGTATATAGTCATTAAGCGCGTTTGTTTCAAATTTGTCCAATCCAATTTCTGTAATAAATGTTGATTTCATGCTTGACAATGGAAAACTCAATGTTGTTGTTTAGGTTGCTTCAACCTAATGTGTTCAACACTGTTTATCGGATACGTTCATTGGATGCTGCTTATTTGTATTACTAGTTGTGAATCCCTATGGACTTCTCATGTGGAAAATCTCTAAGCGCCGCTTCATAGCAGAGTTTCGACAATGCACCACCTCCATTCCCAAATGCCAATCTTCCATGTGCAGCATCAATGGACTCCATCTTGGACTACAGCCAGAATGCTATTCTCAGCACAGGGAACTTCCTATGCTCGGCGGCAATTGCCAATTCGACAATGGACTTCTCAATCAGGCCCATAGAAGATGGGGTCATGGACAGTCCGCCTAATGGAGCTCCCCATCTGTTGAAATCGTGCTCACCTTCTCCATTGAAATCCAGAGATCCTATGGCTTCCAGAATGTTGCCATCTACCTCAGAGAGAATGCCACAAAGAAAATTGTATGAAGATGTGGGAATTCCAAATTCGTCAATGGAGACAATGAATCCCCTACCAATGGAAGCATGCAAACAAGTTCTCCTTGTCCGATCTCATGGGCCTCCTATTCCTCATCTGCAAGTCTAATGTCTAGGTGTACGAAAGACCAAGACTCATGATGGAGTGCTACCCAATAGATATGCTCCACTGGCTTTCGATGCTTGGGATCGAAAGATCTTACAACTCCAATGGCTTCAAGGGCTATGGGAATATAAGAAGAATGATAATGGATATAGTCGTGGACCCAAAATTATGAAGGCCATGGAAGTGCCGAAGAGAAAATCAGACATATAGGTGTTGTTCATATTTTAGATACAGAGTCTTTACATACATATAAGCATTGTGCATATATGCAGTTACTTACAACTCAATGATGGGGTGAATCATACTCATGGCAGTTATAGGCATTGTCACGATCCTTTTGTAAAGAGGAACTCAAAATCCGTGTAGGAGTTCTATATGACAATCAAATGTGATTATACATACAATAGTTTCTAAAAATAGTGTCACCTTCTGCCACATTTTTCAGTGGTCTTTTATGAAATTAGAGGGGTCTTGCTTGAATCTGTATGTAAAAACTAGGGCTCTATACGTCTCATTTCATTAGAAATCTCTCATTTTAATGAATATTGTGTTGAAGGTAGGTCATTTAGAGCCGTAACCAACCTTCTCCACTACAACAATAGATCTACAGAAACCAGAACCAATGGGGGATTGTTAGTCGTTCACTAGACGTATCCAAGGGTTTGGTAGACCTTCCAGAGAGTAGGATGGGGATTTTTCCGTTGGTGGTTGCTTATCTCCGCACAGAACTCTCCCTAGTATTTCGGACTCGCATCCAAGCCACTCCTTGCCAGATTTCCGTTCTAATGTTTTAAAGGCACCACGCACAAGATTGTATTCACAAGCCTAAACTACGTCACAAACGTTCCCTCCTAAATCAGATCTAGTCACCTTAGATCCGGATTCCTCCTTTCCTCCTCCTTTCTCTCTTACACTTCAATGCTCTCACAAACAAACACAGGAAAGATGGATATATGACAGATCAATTCCTGAATGTCCACTTGGTGGCTCAAATTAAAGAAAGGATGACAAAATAACAACTATACGCACTAGGACGAAATGAGAGGACAACAAGCCTGCCCTTCCTTTAAAACTCAAAACTTCAAAGCCAAAAAGCCACCCAGAAATCCAAGTGACCAATCACAAACTTCCCAAGAAACTCGGAAAGTCAAGTTCTAAAAATCTAGAACCCAGGCCACACCTAGAAACCTGGATCAGATTCAAAATTCAAATCCTAATTAACTAAAACCCTAACTACTTCGCCTTTTGCGCCTTCTTCTGACTACCCCTGCCTTCACTTGATGGTGCCCGGATGGATGCCCTCAGAGTTGCTTTCGGAGTCGCCTTCACCAAAGTCGTCCTTAATGCTACCTGGGTCTGGATCTTCCGGATTTCTGGAGGTGAGTCTTCATCTTCCATGTCCTCGTCTTTTTCCTCCTCTGATTCGGTTTGGTACTCCTCATCTTCAGATTTCTCAATCTGAGTGACCTCCCTCTTGTCTTCTTCTCTAGGAGAGGTCTCATCCAAAACGATGGTAGTCCTCTCTTGCCTTGGTTGAGGCTGCTACATGTGCTCGAAGCTTTCTGGATGAGTTCAGGTCAAATTCTTCAATCCTCCAATCCGGTCCACCAGGTCACTCTGGATAAGCAACCTAGGCATCTAAAGGTTTTCCTTCTCAAGAAGATGAATCGTCAAAATCAATGGCGAGACGGTAACTTTCGGTGGCGCCCATTCTTGTGCTGCATCCGGTTGCTTAATTGGCTCCTGAACTATCTTCACACTTCCCTAGATGGTCTTCTCTAGCTAAGTTGAGAAGGGTTCGGTTGAATGCTGGAGAGTCTCCCTAGGAACTTTCGGTCTTGACGGAAGTGGTAGTAATGTCTTTAACTTCACTAGAGTTTCCGTGTCAAAGTGGATTTCTGGAAAGTGGAAAAAATCCATGACATGGTCCGGATCAATCCACCCTAAGAGATGGCGCATCTCTATTAGCTCAAAATCCATCCTTGATGAGAAGTCGACAGGATCCGGACTACCTTGGATCCGATCGGATGTCCTTCCTCTATTAGCCGGTTTTGGACGAGGAATGCCTTGACGATGAGCTCAAAGGGTCTATCCGTTAGACCAGATAGGTTCTTAACAAGTTGTAGAGCTTCCTTCTCCTTCTACTTCGCTGTGGCTAACTCTCCTTTTGCCCAACTTAACCTGGCTTGAAGGTCAATTTTCTCCTTCTCCAGATTCTCAATCTGCTTCTCCTTCCGTCCCAATTCTTCCAGATTTGGAAGTTTCTTGACTGCGTCGAGTATATCCTCTAGCTCGACCTTCAACTCCTTGTTGATCCTTCTGAGAAGGTTTGCCAAGATTTCATGGTACTCTTGTGCTTGGAGCACCAAATCGAATTCGATTTTGAAGAACCCAGAAATGTCTTCCTCTGGCTTCTCTAGAACCTTCTGTAGAATAGGAAGTTTCCCTCGTGATGCTAGATCGGTAGATTTTCTTTGTCTTCGATCTATGAGCTCCTCCTCATCTTCTAGCTCTTCCTCTTCTTCAAATGTCGGCTCCTCTACCTCCACTTCATCCGTGAGGCCATAATGTAGGATTGTGGATCTAGTGTTGTACTCCACCATTCCTGCATCACTCAAAAGTTTTACATAGTAGTAGAGGTGGAATAGGTAAGGACCGATTGAGCTAGTCTTAGCCTTTCCTACATTGGCGCCAAGCTTGGAAACTACTACTCCAATGACTTTGCCCCAATTGACGGGTCTACCCTCCATTGCACCTGAAATAGTGTTGGCTACTGTAACTGTAATCCGGGTAGGTTTTTCCAGATACAAGATCGGGATAAGGAACTCTAAGACCTGCTTTTGCCTCCCATCTAAACAATCACTAATGGCGTACCCTTCCTTAGAATGGGATGCATTCCTGAACTTCCCTAATACGAACTTATCCGTTCGGGAGGCTAATCCGGATCCCTTCCTGGGGAATCCATATACCTTTGCCCAAACCTCCTCTATCCAAGTTCCGAGTCGCCCCCTCACTATCAGCTCATATTGATTCAAAGCTCCTATGACAAGCTCCTAGATCATCCGATCATTCTTTACAGTCCATAGCCTAAAGAATAGACCAACCTACCCTATCATACTTAGGTTGTCTTTAACTGCAACCGGTCCCTCAGTCTTTCCAGAATGGTCAAACAGACCATCTGTGCCGTAACTAATGGTTTATGGATATCTCCCTCTGCCATCGTAAACCGGAACTAACTGAATTGTTGAAACGATCGCTAACTCACCACTCTTTCACTCAACTATACAAGCGCAAAATCACTATGGAAGAAAGAAGAAGAAAAAATGGGAGTGGCACGGGTTAAGTACCCGTCATCCTACCGACCGTTCGAGAAGCGGACTATTTATTTGTAATGGTTACCTAGATTTCTAGACCGGAACTCTAGACCGTAGGCTGTCACTATTTGGGTTTCTGGAATTCGGATCCATCTTGGATCCTTTTACGGAACACCTAGATCATCCTCTCAACCTTAATGCAATGTTTAAGCTAAGAGGATTCTAATTCCGTTGGTCTATTAGAAATTTTGAAAAATTATATACTATTATAGACCTATTTTATATTAACTAGATGGATTCTGAGATTACGTCTCATGACAACAATCATAGTCATCCCCCAATCACAAACTCCAATATAAACTCGTGACTCATCTTCTGGAAAATGAAACATAATGTTGTCTGGAGAAATGTCATTGTATAGATGTCCAACAACATACACTGCATTCATGATATTCAAAAGTGCTAAAGTAAGCTCCATGCATTTGTGTCTCTATCACTTAAGAGGTTTAGTAGCAAGGATTTCTTCTTCTATTATATGGGGATTATATAACACTTGAATAGATATGTTGTTTGGATAATTGTTATCCATTCTCAACATTTCAGGCAATATACCGTTGTTCCACCAAAATGAGTATTTTTCATTATTTCTTGCATGAACTGCAAAGAAGCGTATCACTCCATTGTGTGGAATCCTCACAGCCATGGACTCAGTATTGTGTTCGAACTTGGCAAGTTCTAGATTCGACCTTCTTAGAGAGACATTTTTGCTACAAACTCTCATGATGAATGAATTAGAGCGCATCTTTGAATTCGGACCCTTCGAATTGTTGCATAGCCACCACGTATGACTCTGTTATCTTGGGCAATCACCATGGCTACTTCTAGAAGCGCTACTAGAAGAACACAATATTCATTAAAATGGGAGTTTTCCATTGAAATGGGAGTGTATTTGTAGCGCAATGGAAATATGTCCACATTGAAATGGGAGTATATACAGGCACATAAACCATAACCGATGATTATTGCGGCCCCATAAATACCAAAATGCGGTAAATTTGAGTCTTACATATTTAACGATCCAACAACTAAAAGTAGAAGATGTACAATACATCACCCACAAAATGTGTTATAATTATAAAGAAGTTCAATTGTTACAATAAGTTTTCCATTTTTTGGCTATTCTGGCTGTCACGCTAGTTCTAGTAGCTCTTTCACTTTCTTTTCTATTGTGCACCATAACAAGTGATATTAAAATTGTAACGTATTCCTCCAAAATGTGAATGACCCAAGTATTGAGTTTTATATACACTTTCCAAAATCATTTTTGTATGTAAGGGCTCAACACCTATACTACGAAAGCATACTATATGTGTGATTTACTCTTCAGAATTTCCACTGCCCGAAGAATCTCTGGCCCATGACTGTATCCATTGTCCTTTTTCTTGTATTCTCGTAGACTTTGTCACCTTTGAAGCTTAATGAGCTTCCGATCCCACGCATCGAAAAATGGAAGAGTGCGTCGACTTGGCGAAACTCCATCGTGAGTCTTTGTCTTCTACACACCTAGGGACTTGACACAATCCAACAGAATTGGAGGTTGCTGAGAACAACCACCTATAGAACCTTCAATTATTCTGTTTTTCAACAACAATGCTTCCGTGATGGGGAAGGACATAGGGACATGTGTGTTGTCATACAACTTCCTCTGCGGCACTCTGACTACGGTAGACGACGACCTTTGTGACATTGTAGCAGTCGTGGGCCGTAAAGGAGAAGGTGAGCATGACTTTGGCAAATGAAGAGCTCCATTTGGCGGACTGTCCACCACACCGTTGTCCATGGGCTTAAGGAAGAAGTCCATTGTGGAATTTGCTGTAGCCGTAGAGCACAGGAAGTTCCCTGTGTTGAGGATTGCATTCTGGCCATACTCCATGAACGAATCAGCCGATGCTGTGCAAGTTACACTTGCATTCTGAATTGGAGACGATAGTGTATGGAGGGCCTGAAATGAAAATCGATACCCAAGATTTGCATCAATGAAGAGCAATGAGAGAAGAGAAGACACACAAACCAATTGTCCCAACCTATGGCAAATCTTTGATAAAAGCACCCATCGAACTAGATAAGGCCAGATCACCCTAAAACACTCCTAGAAGCATTCAACAACACTTTAAAAATAAAGGCACTCCAAGGTATTAAAGCTTTCTCGTTTTATTCATACCGAAAATATTTTTTGCAATATACAATATTACAAATCTAAAAACTATGTACAATTAAGATCGATGCGACCTAAAACACAATGTCGAAGACAAATTTTGATGACATCGCACAACATCTGCAGCTAATTTAAATACTAATCATCATAAGCCGAAGTCTATCTGAAACTCGCAGATGTTTGAACTACTTCCATTAGCCTATTGTACTCTCGACGATTTTGTTCCTCGCAGAGCATCCACCGCCCCATTTTCCCCGAATTCTTCTCTCTAAACGACTTCAACCCTTGCTCACGCGCCGCATGAAGGTGCTTGAACTAGGGCAGAAGGATGTCTACGAGAAACGTATCCTTTGGTCCATTCCCCTTGTTCGACCATGTGTCCGGGAGAACTACATTCTCTGGCTTGTTCAATATGTGCTTCATCGAGCTATCATCCACCATAATAGTATTTTCGGACGTAAAATTCCCTCATGAGCCATTGAACAACGTGCTGAGGTTTTTCAGAAATAGCCACTTGCTCGTACCGGGTTCCTTGAAAGTAGTGATCTTTCCAAAACCATCCCTACACTTCAACGTTATACACAAGTGTTGTCCAAGTACGAGGAAGGGCATTTCCAAACCAGCGAATAGATGTTTATAAACACCTTTGGTATTCAACATCGTCATTGAGCTCCAGATCGAAACGATAGCTATTGTTCCTAACTCTCTTAGGAATTCTGAGCAATTTGGCCGGACATAGACTTCTTTCTTCCCCACCACTATGGGAACTGTGGCAGAGTGCCCTTGCGAGGATCCCCCTACGTGACTGTACCAGCCTTTGGACTTAATATCATCACAGACACATAATATTCCATTGAGGTCTAGGACAACGTTTAGCCACTTATCTGCCCCCCTGGACCTTAGCGAACGTTTGACCTCCTTTGACATCCCTCCACGAAGACAATGAGAACCCGATCCCTGCTATCAAACGGATGAATGCACAGTCAATTACTAGATTGTACTAGCACATTTTGAAGAGACAAAATGAAAGACAAACGATAACTATACAAACACATGCATGACTATCGACAATAGAAAGAAGGAGAATACGAGGCAATTGCAAGCAAATTATGGAAATTACCTTGTCAAGAGTTGCTCCAGGCGAAGCATTATCCTCCTCCCCAACCTTCAGGTCTACACCTTGATCTCTGACCTCCATGAGAATGTCACCTGGTAGGGATAAGTCATCTTCTAGAAGAATAGGTTCCTTCGATGGCTGAGCATTTTGCTCTGGAGCCCTGACATCCGATTGCGAGGGCTGAGTCTCTTCTTTAGAAATGTCATCGACCAGGAGAGCAAGTTGTTTTGTTGGAGATTTAGAAATGGATGTGGAAGGCACAACATCAACATCAATTGAGCCTACGATTGAGGAATTCATACAAAAATAATTTGTAAGAATTCCATATATTAATTCTTGAAGTTTTAGTAAATAAGATACAAAAAATCATCGTCAAAATTTAGAACTCCATCATTCAATCCACCGTACGTTCATTTTCAAAAAATTGTTAGTGTACTACAAAATCTACAACTACATCAAGGCTATGTTACATATCAGCTCGAGTCGCCCTAAACTATACAAATGACATCGAGTGATATACATTCTCTCAACCTGCTGGTGTAGTCCTTTGTGATGGAGTGACTATCCTGAACTCGATGGAATCGGCTTCAACAAGTTGGACATTAGTGGCAACATAGATATGTTGGTCCACAGCAACCACAACGTCAGCCTCCGCAGAAGGGGGATTGGCAAGACACGACTCACTTGGGGAAGGCGGAAGAGGCACAGCAAAATTAGGAGGAGGAGGGGGAGGCACAACAGAGGCAGGAGTAGGCTAAGGCATAATAGACAAAGGCCGCATGATTTACCCAGGCTCTGCTAAACTGGAACCTCCATTATTCAAGGACCTTGACACTTGACCATCCAGCATCAAATGAGGACCAGAAGCACTAGGAGGAAGTGCTGCTCGTGGTTGTGCACCCCGAAGCTGATTAAGGATGGCAACAAAATTATTATCATTTTTCTCTGCCTACAACAAGATGAACTCCTATATCTTGTCCATCCGCTGGTTCGTCTGTTGGTACATTGCCATTGTCACTGCTCGATCCAACACCTGTTCGTTCCTCAATTCTGCGATTTGAGTGGCATAGTCTTCTTGGTTGTCAGACTACCTCTTCCGTTTCCCACTTTTGTCTTGGCGTGCCGACGGTAGTGGAGTACTAGAAGGCTGCACTTCCATGGTGCGCATCTCCACCGTTGACCCTAATGACGCAGAAGACCCCTGAATACTCTAAGAGAGGTTGATGGGCATGACATCATCGCCTCCAATGCCATAGTCAGCCCCCTCTTCCTCATCTGTGGACAAGTCCACACTCTCCGACGACGGCCTTGCTTGCAATGAGGGAAATCCATGTGAAGATGGCATATACGGCAAATCCCAAGCTGATTTCCGCCTCTTCTTGTTAGATACAGGCATCATAGGCGTTGCACCATCGCTGGGCTTCCTGCTAAATCTATCTTCGTCCACGAAATAGCCCTTCGGAAGGAATTCGTTTTTGTCCAACGATTTTCCCAACTCCGCTATGGTCATCTAGCTATCAAACTCGTCTGATGTTCCGACTACGAAAACGTTATACCCCATCATCTACGGCGAATCTAAATTAACAAGTCCGTTATATGAAGCGTACCTAATGTGATTAGGTCGAACCCACCTAAAAACACTATTTCAATCGAGCTTACGTGTATTCAAGTTATCACCCTACCTACTTAGGTCGACTCGACCTAACTGAGCAAACTCAGATAAATGAATACTGAACGACTAAACATTGTGTCGCAGTTGCTACTTCAGGTCGATTCGACCTAGAAGGGACTCACCATCGTTGCACAAGTGAACTTTGTGCCACCAAACAGTGACATCACACTTCTCCCTCCCATAGCAAACCTATCCAGGATATGAAGATAGAATTCCATTCTTAGCTCTATGTTGTGAATTCTATATTGCAGCTCATTGTACGCCTTGGGCTTCTTGAATACGTCGGTATCTGGAGCGCGATATGCTGGCTTTGGGATGCGGATGATAGCATTGTCCGGACTCTGCAAGAACGTGAGATAAACTTTCTCCATGGCCTTGCTGTTGCTCGCGGAGTAGTCACCCATCCACTCATGCTTTGCGGGCCAATAATCTGCGTACGCCATCTTGTAATCCTTTAGATCCTCGTTGGTCTGCACAAAATGCAGAGCCTGCGTCTACTCGACAAGATCTGAGCAAATGAAGAGCCAAGTCATGACCTCTTCCAATAATGGTTTCTTCATCTCTTGGAAGGACTTCATTGCTGCATAGAAGTAAGGCATCACCGGCATGCACTTGTCCTTGTTCAAGACTACAGGAGCATATTGGAAATCAATAATTCCGAATTTGATATCAGCCGCACTGTTTTCCTTCCACACTCCTGCTGGCCAATCAGAGTGTATGTCAGAACTGATGTTGTATGGCCTATAGTGTGCAGCGACGAGAGGCTTCACAAAGTTCGTTCGAGGAAGACCCTGAAGAATTCGGCAGCATATGGAGATATATCCTCTGCTTTTTTGTTCTTGGCCTTGGTTTGCTTAGCCTCCTTCCAGTAATCATCTCCAGGCTGCTCAAGGAGAACATTCATGGTAGCACTCGTGATGTAATGACTTTTCTTGAAGTCCCTCCACTTCTCGATGTTAAATTCGTTGAACACATTGAGCAGACCCAAATTTGGGGCCAGGTTGTGAAGCTCTTTCTTCACGAGATATTTTCATTTTTGCTGCTCCACCCACTCTTTGCAAGTACAGAAACTCTCAAGCACTGATGACACCTGCTTTATCGTCACCTTTGGATACTTCTGCGTCCTCTTCCCTGTGTCCTGATGTAGAATGTGCTTTGCGAGCTTTGCCATGTTGTCGTAAGAAAGGTTTCCTAACTACTTGAAGAATTCGTATATTAGGTTCCCAGATTCCGACTTCCACCTAGCCTTCTTATTGAAGGCCATTAGAGTGTCTGGGTCAATGAGCTCCCCATGTGCATTACTTGATATAACCTCACTCCAAAGTGAAAAGATTGAATCGGGAGCGGTGATGATCTTCAATTTGTTGGTGATCTTCAACTTCTCTTCAGCATCCATCCCCCTTGAAGCCTTTTGGGACTTCACAACATCAAGCATTGCAAACTTGGCATTCATTGCTTTCACAAACTCTTGAGACACACAATTAGATGCTCAGTTTGTATCAGCTCTTGCTTAGGAAGATTCAACCTAACAAAGCCCAAAGAAAAACTATAGAGTATGATTATTTCATCCTTCTACCTTTAGGTCGACTCGACCTAACAAAGCCCAAAGAAAAACTACAAAGTACCACCATTTCATTCTTTCACCTTTAGGTCGACTCGACCTAATTTGTTACCTTGAATTTCAAAACATTGGCCTTGTTCTCTGCGTTGCATCGAGCATTTGATAGGGTACCGGCTGGTGAGGGTTCTTTCAAGTTCCGCGGTCTCCCCATCGTTACCCAGACTGATCTCGTGCCTAAAATATTGGTAGACCATGAGGGCTTCATGGCGACAAAGTGCTTTACCCTGTTGTAGTACGCAGAGATGGAGCGCAATTTGCCATTGTCTTTTGACCATACCACGTAGTAGTCCCATTCCCTAAAATGTTTCACAATGGACTCATCCAGCTTCTGTTCTACCATCATCTTACTGGCCAATACACTATGTTGTCCATTTATAAGATAAAACTTCCCTCCTTTAATTTTATCCCATGACTCGGGTGTGGGCTTCTCTATTTGATCAACAGGCATGACACAGAGTGTTTGTTTAGTAGACTTGTCTGGCATATGCACATAATAATGCATGAGGTCGGCCGCAAGTCTATTTTCGTGACTCCTGATGTTCATGTCCGATGGAGTTGGAATCATCTGATCAATGGAGATTGACTTTTTTTGGTCAATTTCGAACACATACGCATCTGTACATGTTGCCCAGTAGTTCTTATAAGCCTCAGCTGATAGTTTGTAGTCGTGAATTCGCTGTGGGTCGTGCGCTTCAGGAATGTCAATGACTACTAACACGAAACTAGCCTCCTCATAGTTCTTTTCTCTTGGATTCTGAACAAAAGAAGAAGCTAGTTTACTTCTTACTGGTGCAGGCGGAGAAGATCTCGTATTTATATTTCTCCGAGTTCCCTGACTACTTTGGGTTCCAGGTGTACCCATTGAAGCTTGACCCTCACCTTCAGTCGCGGGAATTTCTTGAGAAACAGATCGCGCAGACATATCCCTCTTCTTCGATTCCAACTTTGCTTTCAGAACCTCGAAGGTCACAAAGAGTGTTCGCAGCTGATTGCATAAGGTTTTCCCTATGAATAGCTTTCCGGCAGCATTGTGGAAGAAGTTATTGTCAATCTTCCTCTCCATCTCCGAAATCTATGATCAATACTCCATAGGTTCAAGAGTCACAATAAATGGTGTTATATTCAATGGAATCTTGGCAGAGTCCAGAACAATTGTGAAGTGAAATTGTTGTTCTTTTGGAATCCTCATTTGCGCTGTCACACAATGAATTTTGAACATAGACCCCTTGTCATGGGCAATATCCTTGATCTTCTCATCAAATGAGACAGAGTAGAAGGTTTCACTGTCTATGTATTTATAGGAGAAGTAGATGAGATTCTTGAATGGAATCATCCGCTAACTCCACTCTCCAACTTTCTCTGGGTTCTGGAATTCCCAGTATTCTCCATCATTATCGATGTCATCTCCGTCCTCTTCTTCGCGAGCGATCTCACATCTTTTGAAGAACGCCTCAAGTCTTGGAATCTATTCTTCCATTCTGAAATATGCTAAACACTGTCACTGCCAATTCAAGGATTAGGTCGACTCAATCTAAATCGAGTTTAGACTTTTTCTTTTTGCAAGGTATTTTTATTAGAGTTATTATGAACTTCTTGGTCTCTTCTCTCATGACATGTGTCCTATTCTTTCAATAGGATTTAGGTCAAGTCGACCTATTCTGTCTTTTTAAACTTTTTGGTTTTCATTGTGACACTTATAGCAGACCATTTCTGTGGATGTCAATTTCTCATTGAACGTGGATTTAGGTTTAGGTGACTTTATTCGAGTGATGCTCGAAGCTCGAGAATGTGTTGGGAGACCTCTTTTGCTGTTTAGGTCGACTTGACCTGAACTAAAAGGTAGCATATTTGATTTATGGGTATTTTAGATTCATTGATCATGGGGTTCTTCATTTGTATGAAGAAATTTAAGCTTATAGCTCGACTCGACCTAAATGGGCATGGTTGAGAACTATTTATCTGTTGTTCTATGATGTGCTGAGTAGGACTGACCTCGAGCGAGGCCGATATCGACCTAAACCGACATTGACCTAAATTGCTTCCTCTCCCAATTAGTGGTTTAAATCTATGTTTGTTAGGACAGGAATCACAGAAATCCAAAAATCTTTAAGGAAAATGTAGCATTTGGTTATGGAACTCACCTTCACAAATAGATGCAAGATTTCTTCTGTCGATTCACCTTTGAATTCTGTCACAATTTCAGTGGAAGGTTAGCAAATTCTAACATTGGGAATGTAGCAGAACTGCAATTCCAAAATTACTCTTTTGATGATAGAGCACACAATGAAAAATCAGAATTCCACTATCTTGTGAAAACAAAATAGCAATGCACCCAATCTCGAAATCACACAATTACACAATTCACCCTATGCACAGAATCATGCAATGCACACAATGACCAAACAAATCAAAAAATCAAAAAATCACACAATGACAAATTGAAATAATGCACGCTATGCAAAGAAATGAAAGAGTAGAGCAAAATAATATCCAAAAATCCAACAATGGACAGAAAGAGAAGCACAATCAGACCTGAAACCCTAAAATGAAGAGCACTACCAATTCCATTTCATAATCCAACAAAGACGACAAAATTATACAAGACATCTGCACTTCAGCTAAAAGATAGATTCAAACAAGTATGCGATGCACTCATACAACACATACCAACCCAAAAGCACGATAGAAAACCAAAAATACATACCTGTTCTTCAGCGACTGTTTGGGCACCGACAGCAAGCACTGAAAACCCAAAGCGCAGGCACCCAAAACCGAAAGCCAAAAACCACTAATCGGCGGAGGAATACCGACCTCCTCGTCCAACATCGAGCTTCTCCTACAGCAGTGGCTGCAACTCCAAGAAAACAGCGACCTCCTCCATAAAGACACGGCGATCAACTCCACTGATCAGGAACCCTCAACACGTCAAATGATTCCAAAATCTGGAAATTCCTTAGTTTCTCGCAACACCTCCTCCAACTCTCAAACAGCACGCACCCAAAACCCAAAGCGCAGGTAACCAACACAGACTTCAAGGACCCTACAGCAGCTAACCAGAAGCGAAAGAATAGGGGGGTCTGCAAGCAAGATAGACAACAATCGGAGGAGTGACGACGCATCAAGCTATAAACCCTAAACGCCCAAAAGTAACTCAAACTAAACTCCCGCAGTACTTGCCGTAGCATTTCCGATACCCGCCCAATACCCAGCCAATACCCGCCAAAGGATACCCTACGGTATCCAGGAAGTGATACCCGCCTGGTACCTACGAACTGATACCCGTCCAATAACCGCCAAATGATACCCGCCGAGTAACTGCGAAGTGATACCTGCCCATTATCCGCTAGGGCTTTGGGGGGGGTTAGGGGTGCTTGATAGCATGAGAAAAAATAATTTGTTTAACCCCTAAACCACTGAATGGATGTTTATTGTCTGATGAATGACAAGGAATTTTCCTCTATAGGACAAAATTGCCACTATTCATCCTCAGAATTAGGGTAGGAAGGGAATATCTTGTAGAGTAGTTGGACTCTCACTGAGTATTTTTGATTTTTTTTCAAGTGGATGATGTCACATGGTTCCAAAATGGTTGATTTCCATAATTACTAAGTCGGCGTTCAAAGGGTAAAGAATGCCCACTAAAATGTCCCTAAATTTGGATAAAATCGCCAAAAAACATTAAACTACAAAAAATCGTAAATGACATTGCATTTATGTATGAAAACCATATTATACAACCAATTTGTTAATGAATGTTATGATTGGGAGCACAATTATAACATTTCATATGGCCACTCGGTAAAAATTGGAAAAAAACAACTAATACCCGTTTGGGACCTGCCGGTTTCCTTTCTTCATTATACCCTATTGACATTACAAGCCAAAACATGATTGTTAGTCATACCGTAAATTGTACTCTGTCCATCATACCCACTCGATACCTAGTAAAATTTGCCTATTTACAAATATAGATGATAATATGATGCACTTGACAAGTATGCATATGTAAAAGCTAGTAGGATTGATTGAATAATGTAGAAATCATTTATTTCTATATCAATTGAATAATTTTTTAAATTAGTAAATCCCCCCCAAAATTTATTCACAAGACTTCTAAAGAGGTCCTCCCCTTTTTGATAAAGATTTGCAAACCCTAATACATTGAATTGTTTCTACTGACAACGACGAATGTCTTCTGGTTTTAAAGAAGATGACAAATTCAAAGCGCAAAACGTATAATCCTCACATTCAATTCTTAATCTATCATGAATAGAACCTCAGCAAAGATGGGCGCATTAGGTATAATAAGGGACATTTTACAACCATAAAGTTTTATTTCCAATATTAATGGTGAGTAGAAATGAGGAAAGTGCTTCAGATTATATAAATATACACCATTTCATAGGGTTATTAAAGGTTTATTGGGGTTCATCAGCAAAGGAAGCTGGTTCAAGCGGTTTAGAATTTTTTGTATAGACCCAAATAATAGCAACAAACTGTGTTTCATAATGAAGTTGGAGTCATTTAGGAAAATAGTGTAAAGAAAATCAATATCGTAGGTTTTATTTATAAAAGTAAAATTTATGATTTATAATTTTTGCTAAATTCATTTGCATTTATGTATGTATTCAATTTATTTATGCTTATGTTAAACCACATAGAATTTGTCAAACTATGTCTTGGATTGGTTTCTTCTTTTTTAGAAAGGCAAGCTTTTAAATCAAGTGTTGTGTTCCATCTACTCTAAATAACTACAATCATAATTGTTGGGCAATACACATTAAAATGAGACCCGAAAAAGAAGATATAAGTTCAAAATGCCACCCAAATTTGGAAGTTATGATTTTGAGTATTATGAACTCATGAGCACATATAAAAACATTAAATTTTCTAGTATTATAATGAGGTCTAATAATTAATCCATGATGTTATTGAATACATGAAATCAATATATTTTCTTCATTCCAGACGATGTGTACAAAAATTTAGGGTGCATGAAATTGTAGTGCGGGTCCTACAAGATTGGGATATCCAATCACAATTTGGCGTACATGTGAAATACTTAATCCTGATTGTATTTAAAGTGACAAGTTCTATCAACCCTAAACACATAATTTTAGGGAAGTGTATGCAAATAAATGAACGAAGAAGTTGTGGGTTCATTTTATTCCCCAAACTTTACGTGAGAACAATGATCTATTTTGACTTAGACTGCATTTTTTGGAACTTCATACAACAGCCCTGCCGTTGGTTGAAATACAGCTATGAAATTAATATGCAGACCTTCATTTCATCCCAAGTTTTGAATTCGTGTATTTCCACCAATTGTTAACTACATCTGTGATTTTTTTATATTTAAAATCATAGAATACAGTAACTACATTAAATATTTTCTTGAGCTTGATTCATTAGATTTTTTAAACTCATTATATGAAATGTAATGTGATTTATTTTTCTTTAGTTCTACACAATACATGGATTGCACTATTTTATTTTTTAGAAGCATTACCCTAAACTCTAAAGTATCTCTTTCACAACAGAAATGTAGCCATGAATTTCATATCCGAAGTTGTTGGGTAATTTTATTACAGCATTGGAATTAAACATGTATGGTTTATTTATTTGCATTCAGTTCTATAAAATCCATTCATATTATTATCTTACTTTTGAAAGGGTGATTTAGTAGTTGCAGCGAAGCTCTTATATGGTTGTTGTAAATGCAATCATGAATTTCATATGATTCCTAAAGATTATTCGAAGTTGTTGAATCATTTAATTCCACATAAATAATTATGCAACATCAATGATTTGTATAACTTGAAAAACTGCGTTTTTGTCCAAGTAGATTTCTTGTCTTTAAGGTACAGGACAAGAAAATGTGTGTCCTAGATTCTATTGAAGGAAACAATGTCTTCTACTAGTGTGTGCACCCCTATTCTATGACTTTACATGAATTGGATTCTTTATTAATGTACAACAAACACTATATTTTACTTTTCATAAATGCTTAAAATTAGGTGGAACCTTGAGTAAGGTTCCATATGGCACGAATTTGAAGTATTAAAATTATATAGAACCTATTGGCTGATTTCTCTCATTTATTTTAATACCAATTCTATTACTTACCCTATTTGGGGGTTAGTCCCTATTTTGGGTTCATTAAAGTACATCCACTATCGGTTTGGATTTTTGATCTCTGATTCAAATTAATGAAATGCTTCCATGGATTTCATGTTGACATGAATTACAATTTATAAAAATAAAACAACTTCTTCGTGTTCACGTTCATTTTTTTAGATACCAATTCATTGACTCCACATGAAATGGGTTAATCATTACATTTCTCAAAACACTACAGACTATTAGAGATTATATAGTTACCACAATAGAACACATGAATATCATTTATAGATTGAAAAATTATAATGTTTGGAAACCCTACATATTAGAATATTACAAGTGCTTTGAAGACTCTTAACATCTCTCTACACATGTCATAACTACGAACAACTTCATGTTGCTCGTGTTTAATGAATGTTGACCATTAAATACAACAATACATTTTCTAAAGTGGTTCAAGGTATAAGAAGGTAGATTTTGAAGCCTTAATTATGTGTCTCCATAGAATCCCTACATGCAAAGCTTCTACAATTTTTTCTAGAATTACTTACATCTAAAAAAAAGGAAAAATATTGTATTTTAGAGACCCAAACTTTCTAAACGTATACAATAGCTTTCTAGAAGCATGAGACAAAATAGCCATGAAGTTGCTAATTGCAAATTTCATCCATTTCTTCTAATTTTAGCTTGTCCAAACAAGGTAGTTTATATTTCAAAATGCTTTCAATGTCTCATCAAATCTTAATGTAAAACTTAATGCCACATATAATACCAATGAATGCATGCTTTGAATCATAACTACCCTTCAAAGTATTTCTATCATTGCCCCATTACTTCCACACATGCTTCCAAATGCTTGAATGATTGACTTAGAGGACTCCATATATGAAAACATGAGTAATATCATTTTATTGTTATAGCACAATAATGATACATAAGTAGTCACGAATTACAAGTACAAACTCTCGAGAATGATAGAATTGAAAAGATACATGTACATATAAAAAGAAAAAAAGGGACTTCACTTTAAGAAACATTGACAATGAATTCTCAAATTAATAAAGTGCATGAAGACAAAAAAAGGATCCAAAATATGTATAATTTCGAAATACTTTCCACACCTACAATTCAAAATAGTTTCAAATTAATCTTGCTCTTCTTTAGTTAAAATGATGAAAAAAATAATAAAAAGACTAAGAATTCAATTTATCCATCTAGTAAAACTAATTCCCCATTGACATTGTAAAAATGAAAGTGGATATGGGAATAATGTGTGTACAAAGTAGAAATAGTTACCATAATGCCAAATTTGAAATAGACATGTTCCACATCAAAAACGAAACCGAAAGAAATGAATATCATTTGTCAATAAAAAGACTATAATGCTTTATCATGTGGTTGTTAAAACTCGAGATGTGACTTCATGTCTTCTAGTCCACTTTTGGCATGCAATATTCAAAATCTTGGTCACAAAAGATATGAGGTTGTATGGTCTAACAAATATGACCCCAATGAATTTATGACTCGGTAAAACTTAGTCTACAATTTTCTAAAATAAATTTCCAATGTGTATTTTCTAAGACATCTAGTCTATTTGAAGCTCCTTTGAAAGAGACTTGAACACGTTGGAAGTAAACATTGCAATGGGTATCCTAAATCCTCAATTTGTAAATTGAAAACCCTAAACCCTAAACCCTTGAAACCCTAAACTCTGAAACCTGAAACCCTATTTAATTCAACGGTATATCAAAATGGCAGGCTACATTGTAATGAAAGTGTTGACTTTAAAATACCACAAAATCATTGATATGAAATTGGTAAAGCTATCACCTTTTTTTGGACAATAAATGGGAATGGGAATAAAAATAACATGCGGATGCCGCAAAATGGAACCCAAGGAAAACTCTCCCAATACAAACCTCTCTCCAAAAGAATTTACTATAGACCTCTAATAACATGCACAACCTAAACAAGGCGGTGGAGAGCAACATTTATTTCTTCCTCTGGGTAGGAACCATGACCTTTCCCCAGATCACTGTACTTTGTATGCACCACTGACCATTTCCCCTTTACAAAAAAAGGTTGTGTCCAAAATGTGAGTGGCGTAATTCCAGAAGCCACCTACCTATCTTGTTGCCTTCCTAATGAACAGCGACGCATCACATGCAAATCCAACTCTGAATCCGGGCTGCCAGGCTGCCATATTCGAATTCAAACGGCAGTAACATAGTTGCTACCATCTCCATTCCCGCCAACAATTAAACGACTTCTGCCATCAATTGGTTGCATAGATTCTTTTTTCATGTTCTGTGAAGTGTGTGGAGAACTCTCAGATGTGCTGCTCCATTCGGTTTCCTTGCGTTATGTATTCCCTACGAAATTGTTGCTTTTTGTTTGTCGGAAATTGAAGATAGTTCAGAGCATCAACGACGTTTGGGTTATAGCTCACAGAGGCGCTTTGAGTATCGGGTATGTGATGCAGAAATCCTTAGCCATACGGAAGATTTTCATGCGGTTTTAGTTTAGGGTTCAAGCGTTAGCATGTGCAAGTCCTATTCCGATCATTTTTTTTTACAAATTCTCGAGTGATAGACAGTGATCATGGCTTTTTCTATAAGAGAAGGACAGATACATAGTGCGCTCCATCGTTTAGATCTTCATATCATTTTTGAATTGTATAGGGTGAACATTAGAGAGACCGATTATGTCACCATAAAATCCGCAACAATGCATGTGATGTTCACTTAACTTTGAATTCCTGAAATTACGGAGATATTCAACTTGAGTTGACCTTATTTGATTAGCTAGAGAGTGTAATAGTATATACATTAGTTTAGGTTGAGTCGACCTAAACCTCAAAGACAATATCTCTCCTAGTAAGTATTGTAAGATGTTGAAGTTGTCTAAATGTTAAGAAGGCAGTTATAGTATTATATAATGAATGTATACATTTCTCAGAAAGAGACTAACAATCTGGCAAATACTATAGTTCGACTCGATGTAAATTAGAAGCCTTTAAATGTTTCAGGAACAAGTTTACTATTTTCATATCAACAGTAAAATAAACGGTTCAAATTATGATATAATTGGAGAAATTTGAATGTCACTACGAAGACATTGGGGATGTGAATATCATTTAGGTCAAGTCGACCTAATGCGAAGGGATTACATAGAGTTCAAAGTTCTTCATAGTCCTAAGTTCAATTTAGGTCGACTCGATCTAAATCATGAGATGATCTTGTATTCCAAGACCTCTGTAGATGTAAAGATGGATCACATCTTCTCAACCTAATATGTAAGATTCCGTGGGGTTGCTGGTCTTCAAAGATATAAATACACGTGAGGTCAACTAGACCTAACACGTATGAGTACATATAGTTATGGCATTTAATGAAATCAATATAATTTCTTGCACTTGATTCAGAGATGTTATTTTTATCATAAGCACTGCACCTCCCCTTTTTATTCATATTTGGTATCTTTGAATATTTACGATTTCCTATTAATGTATTGTGAAATACTCTCATAGTTGGTCTGGAGTAGATTATATACAACTCTTTGTGTTTAGGTCGAGTCGACTTAAACAAGTCAATTGAAGATTGATCTATTTGTTAAGCTGAGTCACTGCTCTCTTTCTTCATGGTACACAACTCTATGTCATTTGAAGAATATTTCAGATCTGTACGATTGCTCTAAAAATCATTATTCTATTTTCTTGAACCACCTTACAGTAATTAGTGCATGTGCAGTTTGTATTGTTCTACTCTTTAGGTCGACTCGATCTAATTTGGTCATGTTCAAGTATATTATACTAAACATGCACCTTGAAATCGTTCACGGATAACACAGCACCACATTTTTTCATGTGCAGGTACAATGAGTTCCGAAGTTGTCCCCTTCGAGAGTATTATTTGGTCTGATGATGAAGTGCAAGGGCAAGACGAAATGGAGGTTGACATTCCAGAGTGCGAAGGATTTTTAAGATGGTGCTGGAATACAAGTGTTGTTACTCTATACAACAATGCAAGAATTCTTGTTGGTGAGGGCATTTGCCACAGTGTGAACTTGGATCTAGTCCTCGATGCTGATGGTTCCTTTGGGGACACTCATGTAGTAGTACATATCTCAAAGACTCATTCTGAAGCAGACATCCCCTAGGAGCAGGTACATGCTCTAGTAGCCTGGGATATTAAGCTTGTCCATTGTCGTGGGGCAAGTCTACATGACCGTGCAATCAGGGATAATTACAACCGTCTCCAAGCAATTCGTGCAAATCCACCGTCATCGAAGAGTAGCCGACCATATACAAGTATTGTTCAAAAGCCGCCGCGCGAGACCTACATCAAAATGAAAGACGTCCTCAGTCAAGAGTCCATCAATATGGTGTCGAGCAAAGTTTGTTGTAGTAAAAACTACGTCCAACCGTTTCCAAGAGAGAAGATTCGAGCTTTCCGGCTTCGCATGTACCAAAATTCAACATTCAAGCATAGAGCGTATCTCAAGACTGAAGTACATAGGTAGATGCATCATGATTCATGAGGGAGAAGGGTGGTCACGATAGATGAGATAGACGTGTGCATGAGAGCTTGGATGCATATTGTTGGGGTTCCAGAGTCTACATTCTACCGCTACAAAAAATACGCCATGAAGGATGGTCGGGAAGCCAGGGACCATGGTAATTTGGGAATGTTGAAGCCAAGGCAACATACGGAACAGGCATCTATAACTTTGAAGTGCATCTTGGAAAAGGAAGCGGATCACATGCCACATAAATCCCACACTCAAATTAGGAGAAAAAATCGTGTCAAAAATTCTGCCGGCTACATTTCAGTGGAAGGGTCAGATGGCAAAAATCAACAAAGTGAATGTGGCTTTCGGACTGAAGGAGGTTTCAACATCGAACTTGAGCAAGATCAAGTCTACTAAGTTCCCTGAGTATGATGTGAAGCAATCCACAAACAACTTTGCTCGATGCGCTGTTTGTGACAAATTACGTGAAGGGTGCTCTTTCTGGGTCTGAAAGTGCTCTGTTGTGGTCGAGGAGGCTGGACAAACACCTTGCCATTGCTCGTGCACATAGGGAGCTCTATTATACAAATCGATATTGGTCTCAAACATCTCCACATGAGTGTCTTACAATCATGCATGACAACATGGATCATGCAAAAACAGCTTCTCTAGTCTTTTCCCATAAAAGTAAGGATCTTGATGGTTTAACAAAGTTGCTTGTGTCCGTCACTAGCATGATTGCACTTGGTCATGCTGATGTCTACTGCGCACATTATGGTTTGGATATCTTTAAGCATGATTCAAATTACACCATTGGATCAATGGCAAAGTTGTTGCGAGACCTTGAAGAAGCACCGAAGTCATCTTCAAGGAAGTTGTTTGAAAATGCAGGGGCGACATCTTTGTTTAGAGCAATGCTCAAGGACAAGGAAATGTGTCTAGCATCACTACCCCCGCCACCAGAACCTTTACTTCCAACAACGCCATTACCGCCTATTCTGAATGTGCAAATGGACAATGCCACCGGGGACAACAAAAATAGATATGGATATTGTTTCTGGTCTCTACTAGTCATGAACAAGATCTTTCGTGAAGTGTATGTGAGCTTCATGATTGTTGGTCATACTCATGACGACATAGATGCCTTGTTTGGGAGATGGAGTATGCTTTTGAAGAAGGAGAGTTTTCCGATTGTCCCTGTGCTCATGAAGTTGTTCATGGATGTAGAATCCATTCCTACTATCCCACATCTAATTGAAGAGGTGCCCAATTTCAAGGGGTTCATTGTTGGTTCATTTATTGATGGTGACGATATTCTAATTGGGCACATAAAGCTACAACAAGTGAAGTCCTACCTAGATTCAGATGGAATTCCGGTCATGAAGTACAAGTTGAAGTGCATTGATGTAGATTGGAAAGGGAAAAATGGTAGGCCCATTAAGTTGTGGAAAGAAGATGATGAAGGGCAAAGTCAGTGGCCTCGTGGAGTACCGATGCCAGTACAACCTATGGAAATGAAAGGCGCCAATGACATTGTGAAAGGTATATCTGGATTTGAGAAGTATTGGGAGAACTTGTGTAATGCAGACGTTACTGGGGAATACTGAAGGCGGTATGAGCATTTGGTTCACTATTGGCGTGATGTGAGGCTAGCAATGCAAGAACCGTTACCAAGCTCTACAGTTTTGCGGGACGGTTTTTGGCCCAAAACACGTGTTCAACGAACACGAGTGGATCAATTAGGGGATGATGGCGAGGACCGTGAAGAGTTTGCAGAGGATGAAGTGTACGTTGGGCCTCGATCTGGTCGTCCAGAACCATCATTTAGGGTGGGGCGTGATTTGTACAATGGGTACTTTGTTGTAGTTTGCCCCGCAGATGGTGACAGTTGACCTATTTGGATTGCAAGGGCATTGTCAGATCCAAACAGTAATCCAGAGAAACCAAATTGCATCCTCATTCAATATTTCCGTCCAACATCAAGAAGCTAGGAAGTTCAAGACAACTACATTGGATGGGACAATCATAGAGGTTTGCGTTGGAAGGTTGATGAAATTGAGCAGCTGGTTTGGGAGCACACAAATGCTCTAATGACAGCATGGAGTTCTACTATAAGGAAGGACACCATCCATTGCTTGATCAAGATTCCGGCTGTTCAAATTGAAGTCATCAACCAGAGTTTGGCATCATATACTTGATAACCAAAGATATGGTTGTGTATATGTACTACACATTTTGTAATAATGTAGTAGCACATCATCATTATTTGTGTAGTAATTGGAATTTAAATTTTATAATATATGAAATAGGGTTCACTTGATTGATTTTATATTATTGTTTGGTATTGCATATATGTTAGCAAGAATATATTATGTGTGTATAGAACAATTGCAAGTACATATAATATTATTCTATGTATTTTCTTATAGTGTTTGATATTCTATATTATTCAATGAAGTTGTTTAGATAATTATTGTTGTATATATGTCATTTGAAATTGTAAATCCATTTTGACCAAAAGGATAGTAGGTATACCCACCTTTTATTTTGTTAACGTGTAAAGCACTTGTCACATTTTGGGTAGGGGTTGGGTTGGTTGTTACAACTTTCCTGCTTGCGAATCTCACTTAGCAACACGAAGTCATGTGTACAGATCGTGCGCTTAGACGAATTCAATAGGAATCGAACCCGGACCGCTTGAATGACATATACAACTCCTTACAACCAACCGCAGAGGTCATGACTTGGTGTTTAGTGTTGGACATGAACTTCACTTATATGAATTGGAGCACTCCTCTCACGATGAACAAAATGTAATGCGGGGCTTACTAACCCTAAAAACTCTCATTTTAATGGAAATTCTACTTTCGAATTAATAAACTTAACATTTGTCAACCTAAATTGGCTAAAACGAAATCTTAGTTTTTAGCGTCTAAATGGATAACATTATTTTGTGAGAGTCTAAACCTCCCAAAATAATGAATATTGTGTTGAAGGCGATGTGTATTTTGTACTTGTGTAATTCCATCTGTGCTATTTCACCAATTCGCCAGCCCTACTCTATTCCATCTTCTACCAAATGGTTTGCACCTATGTGTAAACATGCCCACTTTTATAATGACATGCTCAAAGGCTTCATCATTTGCATGGTGCTCCTTCCCAAACTTCTCTATCACAACTTTGGCATTCCATAATGCATCATGTGCCCTTTTCTCCAAGAATTCGAGAAAATTCTTCTTTTTTGTTTTCTGATGCCACTCCAATACGTTCAAGGCATCCAACATCTTTTGCTTCATGTCCGCCTTGAATTTATCAATGCAGTCCTCTTGATATCACACATATTTAGTGTTAAGGGACATTGTAGTCTTTCTTTCATAGAACACCACAATGCATTTGATCAAGAATGCTTTGCAACTCTTCAAGGGATTGTCCCTTGTTGATTGAATAGAAGGCACCACTTGTTTCCCTTTGTAGCCTTTTTGACCCTCGACATCGTAATGAATTGATAATGTGATTAATGTAGCAATTTTTAGAAAAAAATGGCAATAGTTACCCCCCAAATTAGACTTTCATCCTCCTAAAGATAGGAATCAACGCAGGTCAAGCCACTAAGCTCTCTACTCTCACATGCAAGCTAGAGGGAAGGCAAAAGTGAAAGGTGAATGGCCCATCTACCTTTTTATATGAGGCAGATGACCTCCTTTTGTCCACATCATTGAACAAACGGTCAAGCCATCCACCAGATTGGATGGCGGATGAGGGATCATTCACAAGATCCTAGTCGTTCGATTGGGCAGACAGCTAGGCCGATCTCCCACATCAGACAGACTTAGGACAAGGCGGACGGCCACTAAGGTAAAACAACCCATTGTGGTCAGAATTTGGAGTTTGGCCTCACACTATGGTTGAAATTTTTCAAATTTTTTCCCACTTAAAGACAAGTGTGAGAAATAGCAAATTCAATCATATTTTTGAAATCATATTTTTTTGACAAAGCATGAATTTGCTAGGAATTTTTGAAGTGTTTAGTGCATCATGGCCTAAAAGAGTTTGTAGACTATCCATAACCAACAAAATCTGAATCCATAATGCTCATCTTACTACCTAATGGAGTCACAATTTTGTCGAACGTGGAAGGTCTTAAAAGTCAATTCTTACAATGAATTTCACATTGAAAAGTAGCAGGTTCCTAATGCAATCACTATTCACTCCATTATTGTCATGTAAAACATTGATTGTGGTCCAAATCTCACATATTGGAAAAAACCACAATGGGGTGACTTCCTAGGTGACCACTATGGGTCATTTGACCACAATGGTCTGTTTTACTTTATAGGAACGGTAGTTCATCCATACAATCAGACGGTTAGCAACATCGGTCCGTTGACCCATGGATGACATGGTATTGTACACATTTGTGGATTCACCTCAACACATTGGGATCATTTTATTGGGAATTTTGTAGACAATGTAGGAAACATTTTCTTTTCTGTACTTAAAGCCTTATCATTTAGAAAATAAATTGGATACTTCCATAGTATTGCCTCTACAATTATATTATACAAAATTTCAATGTCTTTATCACATCATCCAATTACTTCATAAATTGATGAAGTTCTAGTTCTTCATGGACTTCTAGTGATGTAGTTAAGTGAAAAAGCTTAAAAGTTCATCTAATTACTTGCATTTATCATGAATTTCTAAGATCCATTTGTGCATTTACCTTTGAATGATAAAACTACACATTTCAAAATCTAACATGCATTCAACATTTGTATTTGCAGAGAACAACTACCAAAGTGCCAATGTGCCACAAAACAAGATATAATTCTTTCTTGTAATACGAAATAGAGTGTGCGGTTGTTGTATTTTTTCATAGAAAGTGTTTTCTATACATGTTGCTACTTTCATTACACATGCAAGTATTAGATAGTGACATCATTGTCCTATGATTGTCACTTTTTATACTTCAACAATATTAGAAAATTTGTAACCTACCTCCAAATCAAAAAATATCTTATACCGTTCTATAAAACTACACTATATTTTATTTTGAATCAAAACTACTATCATCATTCTGATCGTGAGGCGTAGAACCAGAGCCACTATATGGCCCATATCTGCTTGACCCTCCTCCTTGTCCATAATTTGCAAAGTATGGACCTCCAAATGGTGGAGGAAGAGGAGGTGCATTCTCCTCTAACCCTTCAATCCCTCGTTGACGTGAACCACTATACACTACAAGAAAACTATGTCCAAATCAACCCCTCCTAATCTACTAACAATGTCCGAATTGACATTGTTCCCTTGTAGTGGTAGTATGAGCTTCTAGGAGGCCCATATGAGTCTTGCCTAGCCGTCCCCAGATAATACTATAAGTTGCCATATTCAGAACCACCATAGTCCATGTACCTTGTGCTTCCATGGCCACCTCCTACATTTTGAAAGTCATCGTGGGGGTCATTACTAAACCGTGAATTTCCTCCTCTATATTGCGGGGGACATACATCACGATCATGACAGAGTGGTGACAATTGTTGATGTAGTCAACCTTGATCTACCACACTAGTTCTCATTGCCTCTCACATTTGATTGTGGAAGTCGATGTCTTCGCGTTTGTCCTGGCGTTCATGCCTCTTTGGTAGGGGAGGTGGAGGTGGCAAGTCTTCTTCATCATCATCATTAGAATCATCCTCTACATTTGGCATTGGTTCTAGTCAGCCCTTTTTTTTTCCTTTTTTCCTATAAGCCAAACTGGCTTTCATTGTGCTTACTTCCATGGCCTACATGGCGAGGGCTATATTGTAGTAAATGAATCGCCCAAGTGATTGTATGTCCTTCAGATGATGTATCTGGCACAAAGGTTTAGAGTAGTGATGATAAGTTCTAGCTGTCACGAGCCGTAATCCTGGAGTTCACCAGGTTAATAGTAAAGAGTTTATAATTATATAGAAGTTTTCCAGAATTCTAATAGGAAAATAGGATTAGAACCGTCATCTCCCTAAGGTTGAGAGGATGCTCCAGGTATTCCGTAACGGGATCCAAGACGAATCCAGGAGGGATTTCGGAAACCCGGATAGTGATAGCCTATGGTCTAGACTTCCGGCCTAGGAAAATAGGGATCCGTTACGCGTAAACGGTCAACTTTAGGAACGGTTAGTAAGATGACAGGTACTTAACCTTGCCTCTTCCATTTGCTCTTCCTCTTTCTTCCACAACTGTTTTGTACGTGTATAGTTGAGAGAAAGAGTGGTGAGTTAGTGATCGTTTCAGGAGCTACTGCTTCTCCAGATCTTGGTCTAGTTTGCAATGGCAAAGGGGGATATCCGGAAACCGTTGGTAATGGGGTGAATGGTTTGTCAGTCCATTCCGGAAAGGCTGAGAGAGCGGTCACAAGTAGAGGATGATCTAAGTGAGATAGGGTGTGTCAGGCTGTTCTTGAGGCCATGAACCATAAAAAATGATAGGATGATTCAGGAGCTTATTGTAGGTGCCTCGAACCAATACGAGTTGACAATGAAGGGGCGACCCAGAACTTGGACTAATGAGTTCTGGGCCAAGGTTTACAGATTACCCAAGAAAGGATCCGGATTAGCCTCTCGGACGGATAAGTTTGCAGTAGGGAAGTTTAAAAATGTAGCTCATTCCAAGGAAGGGTATGCCATCAGCGACTGTCTAGATGCAAGGTAGAGGCATGTCCTAGAATTTTTGATCCCTATCTTGTATCCAGAAAAGCCTACCTAGGTTATAGTTACGATAGCTAACACCATCTTTGGTGCTATGGAGGGTAGACTAGTCAATCGGGGCAAAGTGACTAGAGCAGTAGTCTCCAAGCTTGCCGCCAATGTCAGAAAGGCTAAGACCAACCCCATTGGTCCTTACTTGTTCCACCTCTACCACCATGCAGAGCTTCTGAGTGATGCGGAAACGGTAGAGTATAATACCATCTTGCAATACGGCCTCACAGAGGAAGTAGAGGCGGAGCAGCCACCAATTGAGGAGGAAGAAGATCTGGAAGAGGAGGAGCAACTCCTAGATGGGAGGCGGAGGAAGTCCACTGATCCGATGTCACGGGGGAAGCTTCCGACTCAAGAGAAGATTCCAGCAAAAGAAGGAGGCATATCTAGATTCTTCAAAATCGGATACAATTGGGTACTACAGGCTTAGGAGTACCACAAGAACCTAGTGGACCTGTTCAAGAGGATCAACAAGGAGTTGAAGACGGAGTTGGAAGACATCCTCTACGCTTTGAAGAAACTTCTGAATCCGGAAGTGCTAGAGAAGATGGAGAAGTAGATTGAAGGCTTAGAGAAGGAAAAGGTGGACCTTCAAGCCAGACTGAGCTGGGCTTAAGGAGAGATGGCCACAACAAAGCAAAGGGAGAAGGAAGCCCTGTAGTTGGTCAAGAACCTATCTGGGTTAGTGGACAAGTTGGCGGACCTGGTCATGAAGGCAGCCCTCATGCAAAACTGGCTTGTAGAGGAAGGGCATCTTACCGGATCTAAGGTGATGTGGATCCTTGTAGACTTCTCTTCGAAAATGGAGTCTACTTTGAAGGAGATGCATTAGCTGCTGGGACGGATTGATCCAGACTGTGTCATGGACTTCTCCAGCTTTTCGGAGATCCACTTTGACAAGGAAACTCCAATAAAACTGACAGCCTCAATGCCACTACCATCTAGACTGGAAGTCCTTAGGGAGACTCTCCAGCATTCTATGGAACCCTTCTCTACGCAACTCAAGAAGACAATCCGGGGGAGTGTAAAGATAGCAAGAGAACCATGTAAGGAGCCGGAAGCAACATGGGAGTTAGTATCGCCGGAGATTATGGTTTCGCCACCTATCCTAGTATTCCATCTTCTGGAGAAGGAGCCACTTCAGACACCTCGCACACAAACCCATGGTGAATTGGCGGACCGGATCGAAGGATTGTTGAATCCGGTCCGAACCCATTCGGAGGGATTTGAACACATGCTGCAGCAACAACCAAGGAAGGAGATGGATCCCATTATTTTGGATGAGACATCTCTAGGTGAAGAAGATGAGAGGGAGATCACTTAGAATGAGAAATCTAAGGAAGAGGAGTACTAGACCGGATCGGAAGATGAAGAGGAGGAAGAAGGGGAATACTCTCCCCTGGAAATTTAGAAGATCCAGACTTGGGCAACGTTGAGGATGACACTGGTGAAGGCAACTCCGAGGACATCTACCTGAGCACCATCAAGTCAAGGCAGGAGCAACTAGAAGAAGGAGCAAAAGGTGAAGTAGTTAGGATTCTAGGTAGTTAGGATTTGAGTTTTGAATTGGACCTGGATTTCCAGGTGTAGGCCTGGGTTCCGGATTTGTAGGATCTAACTTTTCGGGGCTTTTTGGGAAGTTTGTGAGTGGTCACTTGGATTTCCGGGTGTCTTTTTGGTCATTTTGGCTTTGATTGTTTTGGGTTTGTAAAGTGAGGGGCAGGTTTGTTGCCTCTCATTCCATCCTAGTGTTATAGTTTGTATTTTGTCATCCTTTCTTTAACTTGAGCCACCAAGTGGACCCTCAAGAATTGATCTATCATATATTTGGCTTTCCGGTGTTGTCTTGTGAGTGCATTGAAGTGTTAGAGAGAGGAGGAAAGGAGGAATCCGGATCTAAGGAGACTTGGATCTGATTTGTGAGGAACGTTTGTGACATAGTCTGGGCTAGTGATTTTGGTTTTGAACACATGCCTTTAAAACACTGGAACGGAAATCTGATTAGGAGTGGCGTGGGTGCAAGTCCGGAACACCAGGGAGGGTTCCGTGCAGAGATAAGCAACCACTAGTGGAAGAAATCCCCATACCACTTACCAGAAGGTCAGCCAAACCCTAGGATCAACCAAGCAAACGACTTATAATCCCTATATCAGTTCCGGTTTTTGTTGGTCTGTCATTGTAGTGGAAAAGTCTAGAAGCAGCTTTGTGTGACCTGCCTTCCGAATTGGCCATTTGGAAAGTTGTGAGAGTGTTTCCGGTCTGATCTAGTGCAACAGTTGGTCTAAATGTGTATTTTGAAGTTGAGAAGAGAGAAGAATGTGTGAGGAATACGAGTGGTGAGTCCCTACCCCTCTATACAATCAAAGGCAGACCCTTTGAGGGTAAAACAAAGGTATCAAAAACCAATGTTTGTGTGTGAAGAGACGGATCCAGATTCGAGGTAAGAGTGGATCCGGTTTGAATTCTGGAAAGGTAGTGATTTGGAAAGAGAGAAATGAGGTGAAGCAAGACCTTAAGTCGGTAGAACGGATAATCTCAGCTTATAGCGACACTCTAGAATCCTGTGGGATGATATTTTGAGTTAGTTTACACGTCTGGGTGTTGTAAATGGTATTTACTGCCCGCTACGCATGCGACACCGGCACTTAAGGAAAAAAAAATTGAAGCTAAAAAGGCATTCAAAATTGCAAATGCAATTTGGCAATACAAACTCTTTAAACAAGGAAAATAAGGCGATATGGTAGTATACAAAGGGTGATTGCAAGCACCATTTGACACCACTAGTGATTATTTAAGAACTTGCAATTTCCTTTCAAAATATGTACGTAGTAGCAAAGAATGAAAATGAAAATTCATTCATAGATATTTTCTAGGGATACAAATGACCAAGCATGGATCTAGTCTAAGAAGAAAATGTCCTAGATCAAGCATGGCACTTCGCCTTTACTATTACCCACTGCCCTTGAGAATCATCTCAAAGCCCAAATCGATAGTCAGCTCCTTCCGCCCATTGGTTATAGGCCTTGTCACAAGGAAAAGTCTCCAAGGAAAAAAAAATTTGCGAATACATTCCTACTACACACTCTAGATGAGTGTCCAAGGCATTTCTCAATTTGTTTTTAAGGAAAGCAAAAGAACTAAAACATCTCTCATCCTCAACAGACCCTAAAACTTGCACAATTGCAACTTGAGCCAATTTGTAATACTTAGGGAATGCCTTCACCTTGAGCACAATGCATGAATCTAAATAACATCAAAGTCGAGTGACGAGGTTCAAATCAAAGGGAGGTTCCATATGCTTCTTTGAATTGTTCACCATGGCCAACTTGAACAAACCCTGTTGAACCTCCAAGTTGTGTTGGTCCAAAATTGAAGGGACCAATTGCTTCACCTTGTCAACTTCAATCAATTTTGGCTCACAATAGAATGACATCAAAATTGACAAGTGCTTAGGGAAGCACTCCTCTACTTCACTCTGCAACCAATATTGAGGATAGACAATGCCAAGGGCATCCATAACATTATGGGAAGGAAATTGTGTTGTCATCTCCCTCAATAATTGTTGGGCTGCCTCTATAGAAAACAAGAATTTTGTAATCAGCCACTTGTATACATAAATGGACCAATGGTGAAGCAAATAAAATAGAAATGAAGCTTGAAAATGAGTAACCGAAATAGCAACTAGCCTTCCATTAAGCACAAATAGAGCAAGTAAGCACAAGTAAAAAAAAGTAAGCAAAAATAGAACAAGTAAGCACAAATAAAACAAGCACAACATATACAAGGGTTCAGTTCCACACCTATGCACTTTGTCTTTACTGTGGTGACAATTGTTGCAAATACATCTTTATCCACAGGTGACTCTTGATGCATTGCCCACACTTTCTGACCATTTGCCACAAATACAAGTTGGGTAGACTCATTACTTAAGTTTGATAGCCATTTCATGTGGATCTGCCTATGGGAATAATTAAGGATGTTCTTGAATGTCCAAAACTCATCCGCAGCATATGCAATGGTTCTATCAACATATAATGTGTAGAGCTACCCTTCTGCAATCATTAAGGCAACTACAAAATCACATATATAAACATCCCGTTTTTGTGCAAAAATAACAAGTAAATCCACTATTTCCAAAAGTGGCATGAGAATTGTCATTCCAAGAAGTGAATATGGGGCCAACATAAGGCTTAGACATTTCTACACAAGCAAAGATGAATTTCAAGTCAGTCACTATACTCACTTGTGCTAGAATTATTGCAAATTAGAAAAGCAGAATTCCATGGGAGTACACATTCAAATTCCTAAGTAAATTTGTAAGAAGTTTAAGTACTATCAACTGGTGAAGCCAATCCACACAATGGAGCAATGATTCTCTACCTACCACAAACAAGCTTATGTAATTGCTTACCTTAAGCAATATGGGAGCAAAATCAATTACCGAATCATCGACCTATCTCATCACATTCCATAGACAATGAAATGAAAAATACATTCACAGCCCGAGATTGAGTAACAAGATCAAGTATCATATAACAAAATTTGTTGATGAAATCCAAAACAAATTAGGCCAAAGTCAACACCCAATTGAACACCACAATGATCCACTATTGGTTCAATATTCCTAGGGATCATCATCAATATCCCAAAAGTACTAAAATTGATTGGTCGGGCCTACAAACACTGCATGCCTCGATCCTCTGGCTGAAAAAATCGATCGGGCCTGCAAACATTGCATACTCTAATCCTCTGGCTAAGAAAAGATTCACAATTTTTGAATGCAAGTGATTGTTGTTTCCCGCCTACCTGCTTGAATGAATTGTCTACAGTAGTACATCGTGCTAACCTTGGGTTGCTGGAATGCTCGAAGCATCACCAACAAGTCATGACTAACGATGACTAGATCAAGTGAATCCAGGCTAGACTTGATAGGAACTGCTATGTACTACATCATGAATTGATTATGTTATCGTGTGTAATTTCATCAATTTCAATTAGGATCGCCGTCATGAATCCCATCATCGACATATCTTAACTTGGTTTCGCTTTAGTTTCAAACAAGAAATTGGAATTTCAACTTGGGAAAATAGCTACCACCAAAGTTCCCATGTTCAACTGGTGGAAGCTTGAACAACTACGACTACTTGAGATCTTGGGCGACTAAGACTACCACTACCCGATTTATGAAGTAAACCCAAGCGATAGGCAGCAAAGACATGGTCATGAACTAACGATGTGTCTCTAAATTCTAAGAGAACTTCACTATTCATTAGCTAAAACAAATCCCATGTTTTTTTTTCTAAGACTTTCTAACACAGAGAACGATTAGTCATGGGAAAAAACAAACAATAAATCTTCACATAAAATGAATTGAAAAGGAATGCACATCATGGTGCTCTTTTGTCACATCAAGGTTCTATAGTGATTGCACTACATTGAATCTAGATTACTACCTAAGACAAAATAGTTGGTTGTATAGTCATTTCCAATGCCACTATCAGTTAAGGATAATCTAATGAAAATTGTTTCATAGAATCACGTGATTAATTGAAGAAGTAAATTCCTTAAAACAACCCAAACATCTTAAGAACCTCTACGAAGGCTTCCAATGAAAGCACATTGACAATGGCTACTAAAAACTCTCAAGCCTCTGAGAAATCGTCAAAAAATTGATGAATACAACTATCCCAAAATCTCACAACATGGTCAAATTACTTGATGGACACAACTCTTAGACCTTGTCATGATCTGAAATTTCTTGCTTTGTACAACTCTACAAAAATTTGAGGAATTAAAATTGTTTTAAACTAGGGTAACTAAGTAAGAAAATATCAAGAAGAGTTGTTGATAAGTGAGTCAACTTACCTAGAATGTGGTGAAACAGGCAACCGGCATGAGGCCAACCCAAGCAATTTTTGAATTGGTATGCATGAGGGTTGTTATTACTAAGGCTACGTGGTTACTAAGAAGATTTGCTATCACTGTGAATATTAGATCCTATAGAAAGTTGAAGGATGTGGTCATACCTCTACAGCCTCATTTTTTCCAACATCGGCTTTCATCTTGGCAAGTAGAGTCCAATAGTCTGCAAGCAACTTCCTCAACGGCTCCAGCAAAGATATCCAACGAGTTGACACTTATAGGAGAGGTTTTAGTCCTTTCGTTTCCATAACCTCCACAAGCTTTTGATATTTAGAGAGGCGCTTTGGGTTCTTGTTGAAGTACGAGTGAGTCTTTCGAATTACTTGCTCAACAATTGTGAATATGGGTAAGGAAAATAATGACTTTGCTGCAAGATTGCATCTATAGGCCATGTAATGGACCCCAATGCAAAATGGAGAAAATTTAGTTTGGATTTGAATTGTGACTCCACTGCGGACACCTTAGAACATGCTTACGCCATCAACCCCAAAGCAAATAAGCCTCCTTGATATTTGTTCAAAGTTGAGGTCGCTACCATACTCTAAGGCCTTCATGATGACTATCGTTAGGCTGTTTGCACCTCCTCCATCCACCAAATGTTGTAAAGAGATTAAATGGGGGACTCAAACATAATTCTCTACCACGTAAGCGTGGATACATATCTAGCTCCCATTGTCAATAGTAGTCACTTTGTCACTCGTGATTGCCACAAAGTGAGCACAACTAATCTTTTTCTTGATCGCTTATTTCACTTGAGAATACATACAATCAACCATCTTCCACGTTGAGGTATCCGTCTAGTGCATTCTAGGCAAATTTGGCACATTCAAGAAGGAATACAATGCATGTCTCTCTCTTCATATTCTAGCATAGGATGTCCAAAGGACAAGATTTGGTAGATTGTACAAAATTGCACAATTTTCTTGGAACGTGGCATTAACATGGTATTGTTAACTTGTTGAAGGACGGAAGTGGATTGCCTAGCTGCAAAATGCCTCAAGTTGATTTGATGCCAACTAGTCTTCAAAATGTACCAATTGCCCTTTTTTACATTGTACTTGGGCATATCAAACACAATTTTTCTACTCCCTTCATGTTTTTGTAGAGTATCCCATTTCGGTCCCAATATCTTCGGATTCTTGTCAAAAGTGGAGCAGACTATACATTTCACCAAGTGAACATGACCATCAGTCCCATGAATTGGTTCTGCTCAGACCAATTTAGCAGCCCATTTGTTTTGGAACTGTTGAGTCCAATCATAATTTGTTTTCGGTTTCTTCGGTGGAGGAATCTCTTGGAAATCATTGTCAGATTCCAAGTCTTCTTCTCCGTTAGAGATATACACCATATTGTCCCTCAATTGCCGATGTATTTCGTGAGTAGCCTCTGCTGCTACAATTGACTTCGATGGGACACTACTACTTTTATTTTATGATTGCTAGAGAGGTTCACTTTCCAACAACTCTGGGTCTATAGACATAGTATTGCAGGAGATTGTTTTCAATGCACACTTGGAACTACCTGACCTCAGATTCGATGGCATAGAATCATAGACAATATGTAAGGGAAGCGCATTGTTGAGATTCCGCAAACTAGTGAAGAACTTGGCAATTGATGATGCTTCTCTCGCACTCCAACTAGCCTTTGTGTCCTCTTGATAGATAGTTTTTCCCTTAAACTCTCAACGGTGGAGAGCAGCCTCTCATTATTGCTTGTGAGTTGTTGTATGAGTTGCCCTTGTTGTAATAGGGTTAGTTAATTCTTTTTGCTATATTGTAGAGGCTTGAAGCAATTCGAATTACTGCACCTCCACCCTTGCAGACAAGCCTCCCTCGTAGTAGTGCTCCTCGAGCTGTGGACAATCACTTTCCTTGCCCATTGCAAAAGAATCCTCCCAATTTTGCCAACCACAAATGAACCCAAACAACAAGCTAAGTTAAAAACAAAACCACCTTTGGTGAGCTCATCAAACCATGGGGTTGCCTAAAACATAAAGACAACAACGTGAACAACCACCTTTGGCAACCCATTGTCAAACCATGGCGTTGTGGACAAAACCCAAAACTAGAAACACAACTTACAAAGCAAACAAAGCGCAATGCAAATATATCGCAATCTACAATTCATTGCAGGAAACGAACGACAAGTTCATGAACAAGAAAGAAATGGATTCACTGATATAGTAATGTAGTCCATTGATAGTTCCACCCTCCCATCTAGAAACAACTAAGTAGTAACCACCTTCCAACACTTGCAATTTCCATCACAATAACAACTAGGCAAAGTGGGAAGAAATGTGCCTCCCCTACACCAAATGCAACACAGGTGAAGTCCATCCCGAAATCAAAATTCAGATCACAACATACTGGAGTGCAACTTCGTGGCAACAAACACAAAGAGAGTGGAAATAACAACAACGACATAGTGGAATAAGTGGTACACGATCTGGCGATCAGGGTTTTCAATGCCATAAGCAACATTGGTGACGAACATAAAAAAGCAAGAAGCTCCGATGGTGACGAAGGTTGACGTTCACAAAGTTGGGCAGACAATGGAGGTGGTAAGCGACCGGCAATATGGCGTGCAATTTTATATTCATGGTGTCACAATTGCGAGGGAGTGGGCGAATGCTACTGCTAGGGTTGGGGCTTTCAAGCTGCGCTGCCTACACCCTAGGCTGCAATCTAGCCTCCAAAGTCCTTTATTTATAAAATTTCTTTAAAGATTTTTCGCCAAGGTTTATGGAATGGTGCTTTATGGCCCCATTTCGCTAGAAAAAAAAAGGGCTCGTTCCAATGGAAAATTAAATTGACCATGATTAGACCAAGCTGATATGCAATCACTTGGACCAACCCAATTGGTGTCTATCATCACCTTATCACATGTCATTTTGGTCACTTTGGTCTTTTTGTCCTTTCCCATAACTATATGCGAGTCAACATCTCTCTAGAGTACAATCTCTGCCCAAACCATTGCCATGGTGGTATAGTTCATGATATTTGGTTTCAAGGCACCTAAATTGCAAGCTGCCCAAATCTCCTCATATTTTTGTACAAAATGTGCACTCTTGTAGGTGTTCATGGGGCCTTCCCAATGTTTCACTTGTCGCTCTAATGCCTCCATGTTATCCGTTGGCCACAGTTTTGCAATGTGTGACATTTTCACATATTGTTTGCACATTGTGCAAGACCATACTTTTTGGGGCTCATATTGCCAACCTTCTTTGGCTATATAGAATTCACTGAAATAAGCCTCCCAATCCATGTCTTGTGCTTTCACCTTCGTACTCTTTTTGAAAGGATTGGGAATTCCTTTAGGAGGCATGGTAACCTGTCTTGATGTCTCTTAATCCAAAGTTCAAATGAGAAGTTTATTAATTTTAAAATTTAGGAGATCATGAAAGGATTATGAGTAAATTAAGTTAATTAATTCCCAATTGATTACACTCCAAGTCAGAAGGGGCACACAGATACCAATTGGCACTAGATCAACCCACTCCGCAAGGCAAACAACTATGTGGAATGGGCCGTCTTTGCCTCCATTTATCTTGTCCACCTAGGCCGACATCATTGTCCAAATTAGATGGGTGGACGGGAAGATCGAGCAGCCAGTATGCCTCGGCCCATCTAATCACAAGGTCCGAACGAAGTGCAGACGATTGCAGCGGACGGCGAATGGAGAGACAAGCAAACAATTTAAGTGTAACATTCTCTAGAAATATGAGGAATTTGGTCTTGTTAGTGAATCTTCAAACTACGGAATGAAAGATGGAAAGCAAATTCAACGAAGATGTGGTCAAAGTAGACATCCAAACGAAATTTTACAAATCCCATTTCAAATTTTTCATTGAAAATCATTTTTTTCCACAAACGTAGAGGTCTAGAACAATTCACACCAAAAACAAAGTATGATTCTATTTGTAACACATAACCCCTTTAGTTCCCAACCCATTGTTTCATAAGAAACCACTCAAAATTGGCACTTTCATTAGTTACATAGCATTAATAATAGTGAAGAGCCAAAGAATTTCTTTTAAATTTGGGGGCAGGGGTATGTTTAACCATTGCATCTTATACTATAATACCGTGACAAACTCACAATGACAATGTGTAGAAGAATCTTTAAAGCCTTCGACAATGTAGATTGCAACATTCTGGTATGTAAAGTGAACGGAATATGGTTTTCCATTTTTGCATATTCCACTACTATATTTATTAATTATTTAGACTTTGATCCCCTTTTACTTCAATTTTTATTTATTCTAACAAAGGGCTTCAAATTTCTTATTTTTTGATTAAAGGGCTTAGAATTTCTAACTTTGCATGATCAAACATTGAGTTCAAAGTGTGAATTAAATATATCAACAAAGACACTCAAAGTTTCATTCTTAGAAAATTTGTTCACTACACGTAGGTTAAAGATTGTAGGACACTATAACCAATTAACACACGCTAATGTGAACTCTGAGATTGTTATAACAATGAACGTGGTCTTTTTTAGGAATGAGAGGATAAAAAATTGTTCATCTTGAAATGCAACTAACAAATGAATCCTACGAGTTATTTTATTAAGATCATGCTCTAATGGCTTAGAAATTAAGGTTCTGTCTAAGTTTTGGAAAACAAATCCAAGATGGAATGATTTAAAGCATTTTATATACATAACAATACGTCTTTTTTGAAATCTTTTGGTTTGAAAAAGAAATTGGAAGGCCTTTTGAGGTTTTTTTTTTAATGCCGAACTAAAACCAAGGCTTCTTCAAGTGTTGTGTACTTGTGTCAACGTGTCAGAACTTTCTCTCTCATGTAAGGATTGAAAGAACAATTACATTTCAGATTTCTAGGAAAGGTGATGTGTTTATCTATCTTATCCCCTAAAACATCATATTCATTAAAATGGGAGATTGGGGACCTCCCAAAATAATAATACCAAATTGGAGGCCCCGATATTGAAGTAGAGTTGAAGTAAATTCAAGTCAAGGGGAATTCAATTTGGTAATTTTAAGATGGAATTTCCATTAAAATGAGAGTTTCAAGTCGTCAAAGTGTCCTTAAGAAAATTTTCCTAACAAATATAATATTGATTTCCCATACAAGTGAATATTGTATTCTCATTTAAACACCAAGTCGTGAGTTGAATGGTTGGTTGTAAGTAGCTATTTATCTCATTTAGCTGGTCTAAGTTCGAATCCCACTGAATTGGTATGAGCGGCTATGAGATAAATATGACTTGAGGTTGCTAAGTGAGCCTTTCAGGCAGGAAAGTTGTAACAACCAACCAGCCCCATTCCCAAACTATGACAAGTGCTTCATACATTACCAAAATATAAAGTGCTCTTATGCACTACCATTTTGTTTCAATTGTATTATATTTTTAAAACAAATTTACGAAGTCAATAAAAAGGAAAAATGATGTACATATAGAAACAAGTACATGTATAATGTAATAATCAATATATTCATTATTGAGTACAAGTGCAATTGCTCCACATGGTACTTCATAATTACAATTTAGAAAATAGTCCATCTAGAAATGTATAAAATCAAATCATATTACGCCAATCTATATCATATATTCTACAATACATCATATAAAATCATATAAAATCCTTTATAGTTAAGGCAAAACAAAAACTACAATAGGGTATAAAGCAAAAAACATGAACTATCAAACATAGCTTCAAATACTACGTACTATCTTCAAAGCACCTCATAAATACACCGTTAGCATTATACGCAGCCAAACTTGCATTGATAACATCGACCTGAGCAGACGGGATTTTGAGGACACACTCTATGGTGTCCTTCTTCACCCTTGACTTCCATGCCGTCATCAAAGAATTCGTTTCCTCCCACACCGGATTTTGGGTGTCATCGACTTTCCAACGCAATCCTTTGGCGGAATCCCACCCAATATAGGACTCTTGAATAATCTGCTCTCGTGATGTGGGCCGAAAGTATTGAATGAGCACACAATTAGGATGTTCTTGGTTTGTGAAAGGATCACACAAAGCTCTAGCAATCCATACAGGCTTAGTATCACCATCAGTTGGTCGAATGGTGACGAAGTACCCTTCAAAAAGATCATGCGCCACTCGGAAAGATGGCAATGGAAGATTGCAAAGTTGCCCCACGAAGGCTTCATCCTCAGCAAACTCCTTACAAACCTCACCATCATCATCAAATTCATCCTCCTCCGTTGTTTCCACTCGAGAAGAAGGCCAAAATCCATCTACCAATGCAACGGAAGGTTCAATGGATTCCTTCAAGGCCGCATTCACCGCCCGCCAATAGAACACCAAATGCTTGAACCGTCTCCTATACTCACCACTTCCATCTTCATCGCATAATGACTCCCAATACTTGATGAACCCACATATTTCCTTGTAAATATCATCCATGCTCCGCATTGGAAGGTGTACAACAGATAGTGGCTCCCTACGAGTCTGTAGACTCCTCCCTTTGGAGTCCTCTCGCCTTAATTTTATCCCTCCAACTTCTTCAGGCAACCAATCACTATCCGTGCAATATTTCTTGTACTTCATGACCGGGCCCCCCATAGAGTTGAGATAAAATTTGAAATGTTGTGCCTTGGTATGGCCAACAAGTGCATCTTCCCCCTCAAGAATCAAGCCTTCTATGAAGGCTTTGAAATCTGGCACTTCTTCAATAAGGTGAGGAATTGTGGGCATTGAATCCACATCCATGAGGGACTTCATAAGAGATGGAATGGTGGGGAAGTTCTCTTTTTTCAAGTGTATACTCCACCTTCCAAACAATGCGTTGATGTCGTCATGCGTGTGACCAACCAACATGAAACTGACATACACCTCACAAAAGATTTTCTTAGCAACAAAAAGGGACCAAAATGCAAACACAAATCTATTCTTATTGTCTCCTGTTGCATTGTCCATTTGAATGTTCAACACCGGAAGAAGGGTAGTTGCTGGAATTGCGACTTCGAGCAGTGGCCAAAGCGATGATTTGCAAATGTCTGCTCCTTATAGCACTGCTTGTAAAAGAAGAGCAGAGCCTGAACTAGCAAACAATTTGCGAGATGAGTACTTTGAGGGCAGTTCAACGTCCCGTAACAACCTTGCTAATGACCCCACTGTGTAGTTTGAGTTGTGAAGAAAGATGTCAAGACCATAATGTGCCTAACGCACATCCCCATGCCTGTGAGCAATTATACCCGTAATTGAAATCGACAGCTTCATTAGTCCATCAAGTTACTTACTCTTGTGTGAGAACATATGAGAAGCAGTTTTTGCATGATCCATTTTGTCATGCATGATTGTCAAACATTCGTGAGGGTATGCACTAGACCTGTACCGGTTTGCATAGTAGTGGTCTTGATGTACTTAAGCTACGGCCAAATGTTTCTCTGAAATGTGGATCCATTTCTGTTGTAACCCAACAACTGCAGTTCTTTTTAGAGTTTGCAATCTATCACACTTAGAACAACGTGCAAAATTATCTCCAAGCTTCTTGGCACTATACTCCGGGAAGTTCAATTTCTTGATCTTACTTATGCTTGAAGCCGACACTTCTTTCAACTCAAACACAGCATTCGCTACGTTAACCTTAGGAATAGTCTCCTTCCATTTGAAGGTGGCCAGCGAAACCATGGAAACCACCTTCTCCCTAGTTGGAAGAGTATGTGTACGATGTGGCATATGGTCTGCACACTTTTCAAGCACGGACTTCAATGTTGCGATCGCTTGTGATGCGTGCATCTGAGGCTTCTGCATGCCCAAATTATTGTGAGTATGAGTTTGTTCTCCTTTAGCAGTGTACCCTTGAAAACGATGGAAGGTGGATTCCGGGGCACCTAAAATATGTCTCCATGTGGCCAAACAAACATCAACTCCTTCTATAGTGACCACCCTCTTCCCTTGAGAGTCACAATAGACCTGCCTATGAACATCTAACTTCATGTGGTATTAGAACTCAAAACTTGAGTTATGGTACATGCGTTCACGAAAAGCTCGAATCTTCTCCCTCGGAAAAGGTTGCACATAGTTGTTCGAGCAATAGACTTTGCTCGACACTGAATTGATGGACTCTTGGGTGAGCAATTCCTTGGACTTCACACAAGCTTGAGGAAGAGGATTCCTGATCAAGCTTGTGTATGGTCTAACCCGCGAAGAAGATGGTTGCAATAGTCTAGCTTGTCGACAGTTATGGTCGTCATGAAGTTCGTGATCGCGAAGGCTAGCCCCATTTAAGTACACGTGCTGAATGGGCCATGCATGGAGAGAATACCTCCAATCCTCTGGAACATCTTTAATGTGCAAAGACTTTGAAATCTGGACAGCAACAAAAGCATCTCCTAAGGGACCATCACAACCTTGCACTAAGTCAAAGTCCATGCTGTGAACTATTCCCTCTACCACTGGTCAACTAGTGGCATTTAGGAGGGTGACAACCTTTGTGCTCCAAAGACGTCGAGGGATGCCTTCTCAGTCAGGAATCTCTAGAGTCACTTCAGGAACGTTTTCAATGTCCCCTTCATCGAAGGAGTACTCCTGTATTGGATCAACTGAAACATCCATGATACCTACACAGTCATTCAAAGACAGTAAGATACCTCAATGGAAATATTCACCAAATCAAATAATAGCTACAATACACAATAGCATATGATAAGTCAACTCGAGTTGAGTTGATTTCTTACAGAAACATATAACACTATAGTTGACGATGAAGTGTTCTCATCATCATAAATCAAACCAATCACATCATTGAGAGAGATCAATTATGAGACACTACATTCCTCCAATTCAGTCTATTGTAAAGACTGAATCCTACAAGTACTTTTTTTTATTAGGGTCCCGTCACATGAACCTATAATCTTCAGAATAATTTATACATAGACCATCCTTAAGACTCATTAAATTACAGTGATGAAACTCCAATGTTTTTCTACCTTATAGAATATAGAACTAACAGAGATGCTGTCATCTCCCAAGTCTTATCTACTAAATTAATGTGCAAAATAATCTAGTACATCATAGGAATTCGGAGATAGAATATAGTATGGTTTATCATCACTTCAACTCGAATTGAGTTAAACTATCACTTCTCCAATCTGAAGTCCATAGTAGTACATTCCTTACAATATCATTGTACAATCATTCAATTCAAGTTGACTCGAGTTGAAAAGGATAAATTCTCGCATCAGAGTCACTATATCTTTTCATCCGGATCTATTATATAAAAGTCTTCTCTAACTCATTGTATTAACCTGAAATCTTTCAAATTCTTCAACTTCCACTTCTTATCAATTCAACTCGAGTCAAGTTGAACCAGAGACTCTTTATATCTTCTTAGGAACCCAAGTCACTCGAAGTTAAATTATGGTTTAGGTCCAATATTCAGTCAAGTAGTGATTTTCCCTACATCTTGCTCACGTATCAATTTTACATTGATACTTTCACCTATCCTCGAGGACCTCTTCGATCCAGCCAAGTATTGACTTCTCTGATTCAACTCGACTCGATTTGAATCTCAGTAATGCAATTACTAATATTTCTAATCAATAAGTAGGGATACATTTTCCTGAAGTTCTTCTAATTTAAGTCGAATCGACTTGAATAATGCATCGGGTTTTGTCCCCGCTATCATGTCCATTATTGTAAATCAATTGAAGTGCAGTCATGTGGACATGAATTCCACAAAATTCAGAGCATTTTACGTGAATTGTCCTGTTTTCAATTCACGCACTGAACCAATTGTCGAAGCCAAGCTCTACAATTGCAATGGAAAGGAACTTCACAGTACTCAATAAAATTATGTGAATCAATATGTGATATATATACTACTTTCAACTCTACTAATAAGAAAAGAATGTTCAGGCGACTATTGAAAACAATCATTCTGCAAGGTATTCTAGATGTCCCTGTAGCAACAGAGAGTATTATCATGGTCATGTGCATTTGAAGAAAACCTACAAAGGAATGGCACAACTTGGAGGATTAAGTGTTTAGGACGGACAAGGAAATTGTGGAACTACCGAGTAGTTGATCGTTGGGAAATCGATGACAAGCGCAAACACAATGGCAAACTCCAATTGCGCACTCCACACTAGCGCAAACACAACGTCTGAAACATAGGACGCAAACACAAGATACCAGAGAACGATCAAGAAATGAGGAGGAGAATGGTGTAGTCTTTTACTTGAGAGTGGACACAACAAAGCCCATAGGCAGGAGAATCTCTGCGGGAGAAGTTGGAGGGGCATTCAAACGGTCATCCATGCATGGCCCACACATATTTTAAGAGACTTGCATTCAATGTGCAAACTTCGGTGATTTTGATTAAGGCACATGCAGGACCACTTGGTTTTTCTGGACAACTTTCCAATAGTTGGCTATAGTCATGGGATATTTTTATCAGGGAATAGTTTGTTTTGAAAAATTAGCTAGATTCCTTATTAATGTAAGAGAAAACTCTCGTGCTGGAAAGTGGCCGCATTGCTGCTTTAGCTAGTTATCCAAATGCATGCGCCTACATGTAATGTAGCTATACACTTTTTTCAATTAGTATTTCAAATGCTCCACTGATTTGTCCAAGGATTTCGGAAGGAATTTTAGACCACTTTTTACAAATGTTAAAAATAACTTTAGGAAAGACATATGCTCAATCTATGCGGGTCGACTACATGCATTGTCAGTTCATGCACTACTATGGCATGAGTTGTTGCTGTAGGGTTTGAGTGTTTTTTTTTTCTTTCTTAGGATATACGATATACGGTTTAAAAGTTTAAGGGTTTAGGGTATAGGGTTTAACCCCTAAATGCCTAAGGCCTGTTTGGAGCTTCTTGAAATTTGTTCTAAATTGTACCATAAATCAACATTTTCATAAGATATAGTAATTTTTTTTAATTGTAACCGTACAAATTCAAACTAGACATGTTAGAGATCACATAGGAAAAGAAAATATAACAATATCACATACGGATTGACATAATATAATGACTAATCATGTGGGTGTTAAAAGTCTGAAAATTTATCAATTCTCTTTGTGCATGTCAACTCTAAAATGTTGGTCACTAAAAAAATATGAGGTTATAGGGCTTAGCATGTACAATGCCAATCAATTTATGGTTGTCCAAAATGTATTCTACAATTTTCTTAACTATAGTTCTCATGTAATTTTTACTCGAACATCTCGTGTATTTGAGACTCATTTCCAATAGCCCTCAACACTATAGGAGGCCAAAATTGCAATGGGCATCCTTGCACAAAATATTGAATAGAAAAATCATAATCCTTCATTTTTAAGATAAGTTTTTTTATCCTAAAAACTAGACTTCAAAAAGAGTTTTCCACAAATATAAACTAATAATAATAGCAATTTCATTGGGCTCTACTTAACTTCAAAGACCCTAAAACACCAAAATCTGGTGCCTTGGGCATTTAGGGGTTAAGGGTTAAAGGGGTTAAGGATAACAAATTGAAAATTTAATTTCATGTTCTTCTAGAATTTTTTGGTACCAATGGAGTTCAACTTTTGGTTGTCTAAGTGTGCCATAACTTTAGCTCCTCAACACCAATTGACAGAAAATTACATTCACACATAGGTAGTAAGTTTCCATATTATATGAGTAAGTTTCAATAAGTTTCAATCTAGATTGAGGTCATATGATGTTTTTGACATGCTATAGTTTTGGGGCATTAATTTCCAATGTCAATTATAATATTTATTTTTAGGTTCTTTTTATCCAATAGCCTATTCAATGATATGGTATGCAATTATATGCCTAAACAAATCTAAAAAGTATAAATGCTCAAGTACCTAATATGTGGAATTTGGAATTGCACTGAGTATATGCATTTGATTTATACAAATATGTAAAAGTATGTACTTCATTACATAATGAGTGGGGCTACATTTTGGAATTTCCAATTTATATAGAAGATCATGTAAAACGAGGTTGATGATTATCTTTCACTTCCAAGTTACCTTCATTAATGATGATTAATCCCCATGCACCACTCCATTATCTCTTAAGTGTTACATGGCATTCAATGTTAAAAAAGAAATACCAAAAAAATTAATTTTGATTCTTTAAAAAATTGTTAAGTAGAAGTAGGTACAAGATAGAAGGAAAATCCAAATTATTAATATCTCTAAGATGGAATTAAAATTCACTAATTCCAATGGTGAGATTGTTCTAGAAGACAAATGAAATGATAAGGACCTTTTTTTTTTTTAAAATTGTGAAAATTGCATTCAGAAATGAATCCTATAAGTTATTTTTTCAGGAAGATGCTCTAAGTGCCGAAAAAACAAGATTGTCTATAACTTTCTCATAACAAATCCAAATGGAATGAATAAAATCTTTCCATGTAGAAAAAAATACAACCTATAAGGAAAAATAATAATAAAAAAAAGAATTCAAATTTTTGAAACTTTTTTTTGCTGCCCCCTCTCCTCTGTTCTAGGCTTATATGGGCATAACTTTTGTTCCTGAGCACCAAATGAAAAAAAAATAATATTCTCACAAAGCTAATCAATTTTTTTATCTTTGTAAAAAGTTTCACAAAATCAGGACAAAAATTGAGACCATAGGTACTTGCCCAAAATCTCATTTGTCCCTCGAAGGGACAATGGTCCTTTAGGGGTTAAATTCAAAATGTTGAAAAACAAGAACAAACTTTACTAAACCTGTTGGGAACATTTCCCAAGGAAATAGATAATGAAAAGACAAATTTTTGGATTTGAAATGAAGAGAAATTGGCAGATTTTGATGAACATTAGAAAATGAGATATAATAGTAAGCTTAAGAGTCTTCAATTATGGTACATATAGGCCTTTCAAAACCTCACACAAATCAAATCCTTTACCTTTTGGGGAGAAAGTAAAGAATTTTATTTTTGTAGTTACCCTTCGAAAGTGCCCTTCAAATTTTTTTAAATCATCAAACAAATGTAATTCCCATACTAATACAAATTTCTCATTTATCCTAAAACTTTGTCTTGCTTACAATAGTTCTTCAAAATTCTAAACACAAACAACCATATGAAAGTTAATTGTTGTGGAAGTCATAACGAGATTTTTTTTTATTTCCATTTGAATGTGGTCATCTTAAAAAATTGACTCCAATTGATTTCACAACTTCTTTAATTCCTCAATTCTATTAGGCGGATTGAATTTTGTTCAAAAACCTTTTACTTGTTCTATTTTCATCAACCCCTTAATCCAAATGTCCCAAGTGTTCCCTTGAGAGACAACTCAAGGTTTGATTTGGTCCCTACGATCTTAGTTTTTAGCAAGATTTTTGGAAATTTCATTTTAGGATGGAAAAACAAATTCCATTCATGGGAATATAATTAAGATTTTAATCGATGTTTGGGAAAAAAATTCAGAATGGTCAAGCTCATGCAGAGAAAAAGCACAAATTAAAGTTTTAAATAATTTCTTTAATCAATTCCTTATAGAATAAATTTTGGTCAAAATATAGAAAGATTGGTTAATTTCATTTACATTAGTATTGTGAAAGTAATTATGAAGCATGTGTTTTTGTAGGCACTCCAATCATAGTATCTATTTATCTTTTTAATAAGGAATAATGTGTATAGGATCCATTTTTTAACTCAATTTTCACAAACTTCCAAGAGAAAAAAATGGATAAGATGACAAGGTTTACTTTGCTTTTCATAACTCCTAAATGTCCCCCAAAATTGAACAATCTTTTATATCTTCCTCTTGTCATTCTTCAAGTTTTATTTCCGTACGTGAAAGGAACTTTTGATTTAAAGGAAAACTATGCCAAAGTCAAACCCTACATAAAATGGTCAATGTGGATAGTTTTGGGAGAGAAATTAAGCCAATCAATATTTAAGGCCACTATAAGAAAAAAAAATCTATATATATGCAAGTGGGCAAAGGTAGCAAGGGGCTGAGTGATTTGTTTGAGCATGTAGTGGATGTGCATTGTCAAGTGAATTTTTTTGTTGAATCTAAATCATCGAAATATTCAAATGAAACTTTCAAATTTTTTTCATAGAAGATTGCATTTATGTCCACATGTTAAGCTTTCATTCATTCCATTTGATGTGAAAGTTAATATGAACAATGTTCCTTTTTAGGCAATATGAGCATTTTCTTGAAGAAATACTATGCACAATTCATTGATGAATGCAAATTCCACTATTTTTCAAAATAAATTGTTTGACAACATTAGGTTTGCTAGAACAATCTCACCAATAAGATTTCTATATTTAGGGACCCATATTCAAGCCATGTATTGATGATTCCGTTCTCCTTGTAATGTTGGACCTACTTCTACTTAAGAATTTTCAAAATGAATGTGTACTTTATACCAGATAAAAGAAATCTTTTTTCGCAAGAACATTTCCATTTCTATTGAAAAGGTGGATGAAGTAGCCAAATTTAGATGAAAAAGTACATGAAAATTATTGAAAATTATTTTTTGGTACAAAAGGTAGATGAATGTAGATTGTAGAAATAAAATACTTCACTAAATTCTAAATAATCAACATCTTCACCTTTTCTCACAAATTAAAAAAGAAAAGGTGCTTCAAAGTACCACAAGGGTCTAGGGTACCCTATGGGTTTAGGGTTTTGTAAGATATGCTTCTTCTTGTCTTCTCGGTCATTTTGAGGTCCTGCTTTTTGCTTCCTGTTCATTGCGATGCCTCTATTTTTGGGTGTCCGTTTTTTGCATTGTGTTTGCAAAAATTTTGTGCGCATCATTGGGGGATTGTGCGAGTATGGAAGGAAGGTTGTGAGGCAAGCTTTGCAATGTAGGGTTGCGCGAGTTTCATTCTTGAAGTGGCGCTGCAAAGCTACTTCAACTGCTTCCTCATCGTCGTAAGTTTCATTTGTTTCTTTTCTTTCTTGTCATTATTGTTGGAGTTTTTTGTTTGATGATTACTGTATGCCAAGTTTTTGTATTATTTGCTTACTAGTTGTAGGATGCATTCCAAGCTTGCATGTTTCTACATTTGCTAGGGTTTTGGACTTTCATTTGACTACTTGCAACATGTCCTACTCAATGTCTCTCTGTGAACTTTTTTGTTCGGTCCATATCCAAGTTTTGTAGGTGCATTGGGAAAGTTGTGTTTGCGCATTCTTTTTTCTTGCTTTGCATTACTATATTCTGCTTTCTTTGACTTGTGCACAGATCTTATTCATGAACCTCATTGTCTGCAATGTGGCATTTCAGATTGTGGGACGTTGAATCCTCTTCCTGAATCAATACATGAACGTGAAGCCACAACATCATGACAAAAATTTCAAAATTTTCTCAAAAAGACGGTAAGCTCTTTCTTGTGTTTCATATAATTATTGTTTTCATTGTTTCTAAGTCTTGTAGTCCATTGTTCTTCATTTGACCCTATCATTTAGGGTTTCTTAGAGATACCGAGATCCTTCCTATAGTCCATTTCCTAATGCTTTAGGTACATTTTGTCCCATTTCAAAGATTTAGGACTTCTCCATGTAGATATAGTTCTACCTATTTTGAACTTGCAATAGCATCAACTTCAATTCATGGGGGTTTCATGTCCAGAGAAATTCAAGTTGATGCAGATTCAACTCGACATTAGTTCAACTCAAAGGCACCTTGTTATTGTAGAATGGTAGAAAGAATCTAGAGAAATTCAAGTCGCATCAACTTGAATTTCTAGCTCTATTATATGAAGAGAGTACATACAACAATAATGCATTATAGATTCAACTCGATTCGACATGAGTATTCATTTGATTCTCAAATATCCTAAACTACACACACGTGTATCTCACAAAAAATTAGCAATGACGCAAACAAATTCAACTCATATCGACTTGAAATGAACGATATTTTGTATCTTAAAAACAGAGAAGCCTCCTAGACCCTACAACATCTACACTACAAAAACAAATAATCCATCATAAAACTGGATTCATAGTGAAATGCTTTGACAAGAAATTGATTTAAACAATTGAAAACAATCACCCATCTGAACATTCAAGTCGATACGACTTGAATTGAAAATAGAAAAAATTCTAGAACATAATTAACAGCTCAACTAAATCTAAATTTAAAAACAATCACGAACATAAAAAAAAACAATAAGAATCTAGCAAATACTTCTTTGAGTGCTTTCAATTTCAACTCGTATCGAATTAAACTCTAAACAGAGAGTCAATCAATGTGCAAAAATGGAGGACCAAACTGAAAAGCTAAAGACACACTTCCAAAGATTCATAATAGAAGGCGAGAAGAACCTCGAGAACTATGGAGACGAACTCGTCCTCGGCAAGTGCTGGACGTGGAATGTGCCAGAACATGTCTAGTGCTGGAGTATTGTCTTGAAGCCCACGTTCGGTCACTTGAGCTTCACAACGAAGTACAAGAACTGTCCCACGACGCTTTCGGTTTCATTATATGAAATTGTCACGAAAATCAGCACTGGTCTTGATAATATGTTGATCATGTCGTGCAAGACGATTAACCTTGATCAAGTTGAGGAATACGTCTTCTCTTATGTCGTACCTCCGAAGGTCTCCATCTTTTCAATATTTGCTACATGTTGAAGCCTTGAAGACTCAGACTTCAATGAGCTTCAGAAAAATATTGTGTATCACATTGAAAAGAAGAGGTGGGTTTCCAAGAATGGAAGGCCCTTACTACAGAAGACACTGGCGTCACGATTCAACGCGGTTTTAAAAGTGTTTGAGCAACTAAAGCTGAAGAATGTGGAGAGAGCAAAACATATGAAGCCTCTCTCCATAACAAAGTCCTACAACGCAATGGGAGGGAGTCATAGTTCTCTCGTCATTGAGATGACAAAGAGTGGGCGCAATATGACGAAGAAGAAAACTATCCAAAGAGACGTCGGGGGTACACCCTCTGCCAACGCCATTGTGGGCACGAAGACTCAGGGAAAGGCTGCTGCAGACGTGGTTGCCAAGGTTCTAGAAGAGGACACCATGGCGTCTACACTCACTATGCTTCCAAAGGACATACAAGGAAGCCAAGAAGAGCTGAATTACGACAAGTCCAAGAAATTTTATAAAGAATATTGGACATCATGCACGTACTCTTACGTCTTCGGGATAGACAAGAAATTTACCATCCCGATTGAACAGTTGGAGATCCCTCCCACGAATTTGAACATTTGAGGACTAGAAGAAAAGGGGGTAATGTCCTTGCTAAAGTTCTTTCTAGAGATGCCTGATCCAGACAAGAAGATGACCCTCTACGCAATGCTTTAAGATCACTCATTTAGTCCCTCGACCTATAGAGATGTGAAGTCCAAAAAATTTTGGATGGTGAATGGTCAACATAATGTTGAGGGATCAAAGAGAATGAAGGCCATTCCAAAGGCTAAGCAAAAGTTTGAGAAGTTCAAAGAGTGGGACTGTTTTATTGTCTGGAATAAAGACGAGAGAATCATTCGGAAAATTTCGGCATATTATAACAGGGTGAACCATTTCTAGAATTATATGCCAACGTGGGCGATGAACATACTGAGCGCAAGAAACATCTGGATCAGTCTTGATCGTCCACCTCCCCCCAAAGAGTTGGCGGAGTTGGGGAAAACTGTGTCCGTTCGAAGTCGGATGCCTTGAGACTTGATCATGGCCAAGAAGTGGACGATATGCCCTTCCGTTCAACTCGTATCGACTTGATTTGAATCCTAGTCATTCAGAGTCATTGACACTAGTACATTGTATCATTGACTTGTTGTGACTGACTTCTCCCCTTTTATTGTTTTCGTACAGGAGTTTCATGACGCTATGAAACTTCGTTTTGCAATGATCGATGTCAAGAAGTCCTAGGGCGCATTGAACAAGAAGAAAGTGGCAGATATATCCATCCACAACGAAATAAAGATCATCACCACATGGGATAAAGTGCATGGTCTGTGGAAAGAGGTCATATCTAGCCAGTCGTAGGGGCTATTGATAGATCCGAAATCCTTGTTGCCATTCAAGGATATGAAGAACTGGGATGCAGAGAAAGACGGGGTGATAAGCCGAGAGTTCTTCAAATGGTTAGGCAACATGCCCGAATTTGATCTCAAGAAGTTGGCATTGCATCTATTGAATAGAACGCGAGGAAGGAAGTATCTTCACTTTAAAGTGACCATCAAGAAGGTCTTGGGAGTCATTGTGGATTGCTACAACACGATGGAATGGCTCGAGTGAAATAAACGAAAGCAAGCCGTCAAGAAGTACTTGTATTTCGAGAAGCCGAGCTTGGGATTCTATAATAGTGACGGGGATTACAGAAAGGAGTAGTGGAAGGCATTCAAGCAAAACTATGTCGTTACGAAGGCCACCAAACAACTCCTACTGATGGCTCTTAGAGAAGAGTTCTTTTCGTAGGTGAAGAGACAAGCGAACAAGAACAAAAGTTATTGGGAGATTTCACCCTATGCTGTTGAGTTCTTCTAGGTCTTCTTAAAAAGCAAGGGGAAGTACAAGAAGCCGGACCCCAGATCATACTTGAGACCCTACGACACAAAGGACGACATACTATCATCTTGGGGCAACGATGTATGGAACGACGCCATGGGTGACTCCCTCAAGCTTGCATTGATCGGCTTTCAGAACATTCTAGGAGTGATCAACAAGGAGACAGCTCCTCGAGACTCTCCCTACTTCCTTGCATTCATGGATCTGCTCATGAAGTTGGATGATCCTTGCATGACTGACCCGGAGTTGTGGCTGTGGATTTGTAGTGACCAGTAAACAGATGATGACTTGAGTGCACATATTAGGATTGGGGAATTCGACGCATCGTACGTAGTGCATTTCTCAGAGTACCTCCCATCGCTTGTCGAACACCTTGAAAACCTGTCCACAAGTGCCACTCGTGCGAAGGCGCCTATCCACTTGATCTTCTTGGTGAAGAAAGGTGCCAAGATTAAGCCGAAATCGATTCCACGGAGGTTTGACGTCCCAAAGATCACCAAGTAGTAGAAGCCGGGTCTGTACAACGAGCTGGAGTACAAGATCTACGATACTGAATTCCACATGGAGTTTTATTTGCATGTTTTGGACCTCTTCTGTAACGCAAGAAGAGACGTCCTCTCAGTTTTCGCAAGTGGAAAATTTGTCTAAGCTGCTTGGATAAGGATTCCATTTCAAGTCGATTCGAGTTGATCTTCATTCTTGTGAAGATAGGTGTGATGGCGGTCCTTTTTGAATGTTGATGATTATAAACTTATACCAATTCCTAATTGGTTTTAAGTCAATTCGACTTGAACTGGTCAATTACTTCTATTTGACATCTATATCTTGTGATGCAGATGAGTGGGTTGGATCACTTCGCCATTGCGGACAGCAGTTATCATGACAGATTCGAGAATCTCACCGTGACATCGAAGAACCTGGACAAGGACGATTTCCTTGATTCCGCATACTTTGTGGATGAAGGTGCACACTTGCAAAAGAGAACCAAAGAAGCCTCCACGTCGGCAAAGGGTGCAACAAGCTCAAGAAAGGGGAAGGCAACATCTTCTACTCATGTAGAAGAACTCTCGGATGACAAGGATGACCTTCAAACAATAGTCCATCTCGCTAATGATGGTGAAGAGCATACTCCAACGTAGGTGGATCATGTGACGCGGCTGTTTCCGAGCACAGACGAGGATCTCATTGATTTGACAAATCTAATTGAGGTCAACGGTATGCGTGGCTTGTTAGCATCATTGGAGGAGTGTCCCAACCTCACTCCGAGCTCATCCAAGCATGATCCTCGGAAGAGGACCAGAGAAGAGTCACTGAAGGAGGAGACGACAATGGAGATGCTCTTGCGGATGTTGTTGGAGGACAGAGTGGAAAACAAGAAGGCAAGGAAGGAGGACATGACCATGATGAGGGACATGATGAACGAGATGATGCCTCAAGTATGTGCGGTTGTTGCTTGAGACGTTTATATGAGCATGCATTCAACGAATCTAACGCCAATGCAAATGATCGCGCCCTCCCATGGTCAATTACAGCAGCTTTGTATTGGCAATTAGCCTCATGCCTCAGTTGACAGTGAAAGGCAAGCGCAACACGGGTTTGCAAATCTGTCAACGACGGCCACAACGTCCGACCAAACACTTATTGCACAGACACTAGACACAGCTCCACAAGATGTAAATGATTATGTTCAAATGAAGGAAGAAGAGATTGCCGTGGCAGATGAGCAGTCCCTCAATCCTATGGTTGAGGACCAACCAAGTTCTTCCTAGTGACCTTCCAACCTCTCATTCAACTCAAATCGAGTTGATCCTGCCTTCAAGTTTTTCGTTCGTCCATTGAATACACTACGCAAGAAGACATAGGTAAGTGGAAGAAGACTTCTAATGTATGTATCTATGACATTATTTCTCATTTTGAGATATTGTAATAAAATTGTTTTCTTACACCATAAATTGTTGTGTACAATTTTCACAGCCACAAGCTCCATGACTGTCGATGTAATTCTGCCCCATGTTTTGTTTCTTGCTATCGAGTCTGCGCTCGCGTTTAGTCCTCAACATGTCTATACGGAGTCACTTTCTCCACATAGCGTTGCCTTCTTAGACGTAGACACAATGCGTTTTGCAATACCTAAGGAGGAAGAAGAGGATGTTAGCATGTTCAATGCTATCAAGGAAAAGGTTGATGACGGTCTTTCTGACCAGGTACTTTTGGAGTCGGATATCCCTCTTTCAAAAGAGCTGGTCGATGCAATAGTTTCTTCTCCACTAGAACAATCGGCTGATGTGGTGAGTAATTCATTTTAGCGTTTTGTAGTTCATTGTGTCTCTTTTCGAGCCCTTGGCTTTTTCAATTCTATGATTCGTTCTTCTTGTTCCGTTTTAGTTTTCTTAATGTGACGGGCAGTGCATGGGTTTAACGATCTCCACGTTTTGGCTATAAAATCCTTAACAGGGTAGCGGTCAGGCATGTGTTCCAGTTGATGAGGCCGAGGACCAGGTCCTCCACCCATTCTCGTCCAAGGTCATGGAGAAGTGGCTCAATGTCATCCTGGATTTGAATGGTTTACTTTGCGTCTATGAGGATAAGAGATATCACGCAAGGGAAAGGAAGTTCACCAATATTGATGATTTCGATCCAGACTTAGAATGCCTCACCTTTCATGTGAAATTCGTAAGGATGCGGCCCCACGGTCTCACGTTTCTCCACGAGTTATCTACAATTACAAACATCTCAATCTAGAACTCCATGAAAAGGGCCACGGTCGTCAAAGTGTGCAATGCCCTCTTCAGGGGCATAGACTCCCCACGACATGTCTTTGGGCAAGAGCAATGTGTCGTTTTTAAGCACAGAAGCAAGGGTGGAAGGATAGTGAACTACAATGTGAAGGGAACGTATGAAGACTTGTTCCTCAAACCGTAGGAAAGGTTGTTTGACGTGGAAGATTCCATTTTCATTAGAGAGAATACCATCATAGTTGATGACAGTCCCACAAAGCAAGTCATGAATAATCCAGAAAATGTGATTCTCTTTGATACGTGGTCATACCAAGGATATGGTGCCATGGATGGGATTCTTATCAATCACCTTTTGCCTTATATTCGGCACCTTCATGAAGCAAGGCCAACAAAATTGTACTCATTCCAAAGAGATGATGCGATGGGGTGCTTTCACCTTCTTGATGAACCAGACTTAACCGAGTTCATAGAGCTAAACTTAGCAATTGATGAATCCAATAGCATTTTCATGGAGTGGAGAGAGAAAAATCCAAATCGCATAATGTCTTTTGAGGATTTTCTGAAGCTGTGGAACGGAAATTAGAGGGTGGAGGAGGTCTCCTTACTTTTCACTTGTGTGTCTGGTTTGAATTGATTGGAAATTTTAGGTACTGCTTGTGTTGAATTGCAAGTTATTTTTAATGTTCATCATATTTTACATGTTGTGGAGAGAATGGAAGATATATGGCTACCTTGAATCATTGCATATGCGTAATTGTTGAACACATTTAAGTGTTGTTTTGACAACCATTCTATGTTTGTCTCCAAGCTTTGCGTGCTACTTCAGTCATTGAAATAGAGTGTCACAACAAGTGTGCTACCTCTTTTGATTCCTTCTCTAACTATGGACAATTTGCCATCTTGCAAGGCGGATTGGGGCATATCATGTATTCCGCAACCACTACACGATCGACGATGGATTTTTCAATGTTGCCGGTCAATGATGGGGTTGTTGATAGTCGTCCAAATGGAGGGAAGTGCACTCACCCTGTGAGCTCCCCTTCTCCATGGAAGAGCCATCCACAATCGACCTCCCCTCGGGATTGCTCGAGGTTGATTGCTGTGATGCAAAGAAAACTATATGACAAGGAAATCGGGGGGGGGGGGCTACCCTTAAGGTATGGGATTTCATTCTTTCATTTACAAATGTGATATTTTTTATGATTTGTCTTTCTCATGTTTTAGAAGGTGAATCTCAAATCTAATTCGTTTTTGCAAGAAATTGATGTTCTTGCAAAGGGCATCGTTATCAACCCCAATGGGTTGTGAAAGACTCAGCCTTTGAATTCCAATGATGATGCACCAGCCACAACATCTTTGGTCATTGAACCCCCTCTGCCTCGACGTCATTCATTGGGGGTTGCAAGGTGCCAATGCAAAATCCATGAAGGGCAACCTTGGCCTCATTTGAGTCGCCGTCCATGGGACGCTTGGTAGCGGAAGTCCTTGAAGAATCAAGTGTGAGACATTGTTGGCAAAATTCTGCATATAGTAGCGGATACAGTCAAGGGCCAGAGATATTGAAGGCAATACAAAAGTTTAAGAGTAGGTTGCATTCGTAGTACTTCTATTTAGGATACTAGGATAGTTTCACTGACATATTTTTGGCTATTAAAAATGGTGGTTACTTGGTGGAACCTTGAATTCTTGCAATCATGGTGGCAAAGTTAATGTTGTTTAGACATTGTGTTGGAATCATCCGCACCTTTGTAAGTAGGATCTGGGAAAAAAGGCATCGAGATTTGAGAAGGATGAAATTGGTGGAAAGTGATAGGTATCGTTCAAATCACCAACACACAAAAATTCATAGAAGGAATTGAATATGGAATGTTTAGAAAAAAAATCAAGCCCCTTCTTTGAGAAGGACCCTCATAGACTACACTTGCAACAATGTGGTGTATGAGAGTTCCTCTCAAAGTGGGGGCTGGATTTTGTTTCTAAACATTTCATATTTAATTCCTTCCATAAATTTTTGTGTGTTGATGATTTATGCCGTATTTAAGCTTTCTATCATTTTCATCCTTTGTATACTGTGCTCTCCTCTTTCCAAGCAATCCATTTGCAATGGTGGTGATATTTTCAATGCAATCTCCAAACAACATTTACTTTGCCACTATGATTGCAAGAATTCATGGCTTCAAGTGCTCCCATAGACTCTCGAGTACTAGTATACATTCAAAATTTTAATACGTATACATCATTCAATGATTACTTTCTATAAATTGAAGTACACTTTGAACATTTTACATCGAATTCGGATATTTCTATGCATGGTATTTGGATATATTGCAATTGCATATGTACAATATTTTTCATTGCACTACTTATTTTGTATTTCTAGGGTACAAATTTTCTTTAACTTATGGTTGTAGTGCTTATAAAAACTCTCATTTCCCTGGAAAACTCCCATTTTAATGAATTTGATGTTCTAAATGCCCAAGGCATGTTCGGAGCTTCTTGAAATTTGTTCTAAATTGAACAAAAAGTCAACATTTTCATAAGTTATACCAATTTCTTTTGAATTGTAACCATACAAATTCAAACTAGACATGTTAGTGATCACATAAGAAAAGAAAACATAACATTATCACTTACGGATTGAAAGATTATAATGCTTGATTATGAGGGTGTTAAAAGTATGAAAATTTTTCAATTCTCTTTTTGCATGTCAACTCTAAAAAGTTGGTCACTAAAAAAATATGAGATTATAGGGCTCATCATGCACAACCACAATCAATTTATGTCTTTATCAAAATCTCTTCTTTGATTTTTTTAAATGAATTTCTATTGTGATTTTTCCTCTAAGATCCACTATATTTGAGGTTCATTACCAAGAATCCTCAACACTTCTGTCACTATGGGAAGTCAAGATTGCAATGGGCATCCTTACACATAATGCACAAAATCTTGAATAGAAAAATCATAATCCTTCATTTTTGAGATCAGTTTTTTGATCCTAAAACTAGACTTCAAAAAGAATTCTCCAAAAATATAAACTAATAATAATAGCAATTTGGTTGGATTTTGTTTAACTTCAAAGATTCTAAAACACCAGAATCTAGTACTTCGGGCATTTAGGGGTTAAAAAGAACTTTAAGAAAATCCCATCAAACAATAAATTCATAAGAACATGGCTAAAATCCATTTTGTTAAATGACAAGACAATGGAACTTGAAGAATTCACTCAATTCAAACTACTAATGTCAATCTCACCCTTGAACATTATAATCTTTTACTTCATCAATGATATTGTGTCATTTATTCCCCTTTGCAATGTCCATTGTTCAATATGCCTAGTTTGAGTTTGTACTAAATAATTTTAAAAAAAAAATTGCTATCTTCTAAAAAATATGGCATTTTCTAAAATGCAATAGGTTAGGGTTTAATTGTTTAAGGATTTTTAGGCTTTAGGGTTTCATCCTAAACTTCAAAGCTTTCTAAATGCATACTTGCTTTCTTGTAATAACTTGTCTCTTTTTTATTTCTAGGATTAAAGGCTAAAACATTGGATACTGAAACTTTCTAACCGTAGGGTTTTTAGAAGAATTTGACAGGCTGTAAAAATATGTTTGGAAGAATCATATGCTTCATTGCCTCCCAAATCCCCCGAATTTGAAAAGTTTAGTGCCAAGGGCATAACGGACAAGTGGTCTACCGGGACAGACATGCAAACGGTACTCATGGGTAGACGCATCATCCACCGCCCCACAGTTTGATCCCACCATCCGTAACGGTGCATATGGCCTATCTGCTCGTCCGCTCTGGCGGCCGCGGAGGCAAACGACAGAGGTTTGTCCACCTGTCTGTCGACTTGGGCTACGTCCATGTGGTTTGGAACATGTCTAGTCTTGAGCTTGTTCTAGGTTTCAAAGCGGACAAGTATATTGGCAAGTGGCCAAGGGTGTTTTTTTTACTTTCACTTCTACTGGTCAAGGGTTTTAAAGTTGAAAATCTAGAATCTTTCAGTTCCAAGAAGACACTCAATGATCAAGCAGTCATGACAAGTGCACATAGTTGTGTAGTTGAAAGCAACAAAAAGTCTAAAGCAAAGGGGGTGGGACAACAATTGCATTTTGGCATTTTGGATGATGTCAACATCAAGGCGGAGATTGGTTGGGAGACAAAGGACATGGAATATTGGACCTTCAAATTGTGTAGAAAATACGTGAAAATGTATTACATTGGGAAGTTATAGCATTGAGATTGTCCCCTTCTTCACACTCATGAATATTGTTTTAAACCAACAAATTGCCTCAGTGATCATTTTGTCCATCACTTGATGAAGGTGTAGCAAATCCTTTTTTCAAACAAGGCTATGAGCAAGGGTAGAATCAACTACAGTTTGGCAAGCATGGTTTATGCTAAACAAATTTTGGCTCATAAGGTGGATTGGAGCACATACCCTACAATAGTGATAGTTCCACTTTCAATGGATTGACATCAAAAAGACATTCCTAATATGTTCAATCCAAAGGCACAATTCCCTAGAGAAAATGAAGCAAAAATCACATCAGAGGATGTTGTGGAACAGATTCACATTCCTCTTCAATCTGAAGTGTATAGTATGGAAGTTGTGAATGGAGAAGGGAAGGTGGTAGAATTAGGTTCTACATGTAACAATAAAGTAGGGAGCACTTCTTTTTCAATAGGTGTGGAAGGAGAGGTATTTTTGACTTCATCAAAAGATTTGAATCCTACACCTAACATGACAAAAGGGGTGCAAGAAAACAACACTCCAAAAAAGACACCTCGTCTCACAAAACATGGATCAACATCAAAGCCATGAAAGCACAATGAAGAGGTTTTTGTAGAAGACATTGCTAAGGCAAACGGTTTAATTAATAGATTTTTGAGCAGCAATGCCCAAGACATCATGTTCAATGTCCCTTTGCTCGTTGACTCAACGAGAAGACCAAGCCGAATGTAGAACTCAGCAAATGCAATGCCAACTGTACCAAACAAAAATGAAAAGTACCCTTATGAATTGATAGATGTAGGGATGGACTCTCAAAGTGAGGCTATTATCAACAATAGTGAAGAGACATGGAATTTTGAAGACCATTGATTACTAGCAATGTTGGGTCTAAAGGATCTAGAGACATTGTAGAAGATGCCTCCACTAAAAGAGTTGGAGAACTTGTTGTAGTGTATCCTCCAATGGAACCAATTTGAAATTGAGCGAGCAGCAACTAACAATGGAAATGAAGGTGGCACTAGTAATGAAAGTGAGACTACAAATGAAGGGCACAACTCTACTTCAAGCAAATCAACAATGGGACTTGGCAAGATGTTTGGAATGACTTATTCTCTATCATGTATAGCTAGAGTTGTGGTTGTATTGATGGTTGTCCTCATAGAAATAATTGATACATTTTGCAAAATGACGCCATCCATTTTAAATGGTACTTTGGCTTTCAGGAAGTTTGCGGACAAATTGCAAGACGAGAAATTAAAAGAGCTTAAGCATATTGTTTTTTTGGAACAAGAGAATCAAGACTTGAGGGAGGTGTGTTATTCCAAAGAAGACCATGATGACCTCCAGGCAAAGTATGAGATATTGGAGAGGCAATATCAATCGTTGTCCAATAATGTCTACTTGAAGACCTTGAGCAATGATTGTAAGAGCTTCAAGAAAGAAAACAAGAGTTTGAAGCTCATGAATGAAAATCTGAAGGCCACAAATGAGAAGTTGGCATTGGAGTTGAAGACATCCAAGGAGATGCCACCACAACATAGCAAAACATTGTTGATATTGGAGAATGAGAAGGCAACTGATTAAAGGAACAACGAAGCAAGCCTACCGTAGGCAAGTCAACCAACCCAAGAGAGCGATCAACTCTCTCTTCCTCTTTTCAAGGGCAAAGTTGTGGATGCGATAGTTGAACTCCCATGGCCTATGGAAAGCCCTAAACTTTTAGGTTTTCCTTCTATCCAAAATGCTTCTACAAAAACAGAAAACCATGAAGTCAAAGACTTAGAGCATCAATTGGATTTGGCAATTTGAGCAAAGAATGAGACCAAGTCCACAAAGAAACGAATGGAACAAGTAGAGTTGCTAAGCAAAATCCTTCCAATGGAAAAGGAAGACTTATGTTGGGTGGTGTGGGCAAGGCAACTATAGGAACAATCCTCTACATCATCTGAACTCATGAAAGGGCTTTTGAGGTATGCACTCAAATTGGACACAGCATATGAGAACATGAGGAAGTTCTCATTTGTGTTTTGCGGAGAAGTTAGAGGATGAAAGAAAAGACCTTGATTTAAAAGTTACGATTTGGAGAAACATGGATAGAATGTATGAGCACCTTAACCACGACAAGACCTATGATATTAATAATAGAGAGAACATCAATTGGGCCTTGGAACTAGAAGAAGGATGGGTCCCTTACAATACGTTGTTAGCTCACTTCCATCAGCACAACAAATAGCTTATGCTGAGTAGTTTTTTGAATACTCCCATCTTGGAAGGTCATTGTTCTCCTTGCCAAGGTCATTTTGGGCCCAAAGGAGCTATAGTATTGGATCAGTGTCACCACACCTTCCATATCTTTTGCATTCAAAGATTGGCAAAATTTCAACGTCGTTGTCTAGAGTGTAGTATTCCTCTAATTTGCAGGTTGTATGAAATGCTAGGGATTTTTCATTGTATGCCATTGGGACACAAATACAATTAGTGGAACCTTCCACTTAACCAAGGGCCATATAGATTCTACAACTACTTGCATTGGGAAAAACTAATGAAGTGGAATGCTAAAGAACAATTTCATGAGATATCTAATGGCTCTATCGCCCCTAAGGGTAAGTTCATTTGGATGAAGCAAGTTGTGGAGGTGGAGTTGTGTGCCTTTGGGGTTACTAATAGCGAGTTTTGAGAATTATATTGTTGCAGCATGGGAGGGCATTGGAGCTCACAACACCAGAAATTCTTTCGAATTTTCCAAAAAAAATGGATGAAACAGGGTCCAAATGACCTCTTGGTGGAGGTGGAGTAAAATCATAAGGTCATTAAGCAATTCAAGGGATACAATATGAATTCGATGGGGCGGGCCCTCATTTTATCAAAATTGGAAGAAACAACAAAAGTTCATTCATGGTGGACCTACACAATAAATCAATGACAAAGAATAAAATGGAAGACGTAGCCAAGGCATTTGACACAAGGATGAATGAGGTTATAACCAAGTGGAGGTTGTATTTAGGGGAGGGAGACGACTCCTTTTGGCTCCATGTGAAATGTGAGGATGCAATGATAAACAAACTGATGGATGATGCAGATTGTGTTGAGATGGCTTTGAAGGCCCATGAATTGGACATAACTCCAAAGAAAAAGAGTATATGGAAGATTGAAGAGGAGGATGACCACTCTCCAAAAACAAAACGACAATTTGAGAGGGTTGGCATGGAGGTAGAAGCTAACCTTGGAGGAACAAGTGGTGGAGGTAGTCCTCAGTCAAATAAATAGAAGACTCATGGTGAAGGAGGAGACATCTCATGACGTGGAACAAAATAATAGTGGCCAAAACTAAGAGGGAAATGTTGAATTTCATAGCATAGGCCTATATTTATGGCATTGAAAATAGAATTATGCATTGTATGCTTCAGAAGTTTTCACGAGTAAGACATCGTCTACCGTATACGTAGAGATGTACTTGTAATGCATATACATGTATGCAAGGAAAATATGTTTTCATTTGATACATATATATATACTTGTTTCATTTTTATAATTTCACTTGACTATGTTGTAATGAAGGATATATGCTATATCCAATTTCTAGTTTAGTGTTTCTTCAAATGAGTATTTTATTGTACCACGTTGTACTTATTATGTAATCCTTTGGTAAATGTTAATCCAATAATCCTTGCACCTTGGCCACCCTGACCTTTGAACTACAAAACTGTTTTTAAAAAAAGACAGCTTGTCCACCTTGTCTGCACTATCTGTCCACCCATTTGTTGGCAATTGTCCAATGGTAACTTTCAAACCATAGAACACTTAACACCTCAAAAGTATAAGAGCAAGGAAGAAGACATTTTCAAGCATGGTTTTCTACTCAGACATTGCGACATCGCAACAAATAGACGTCACATGACATCTAGTAGAGCCCTCAAGATGTCTAGTTGACAAAAAATCTTCAAAAATTTATAATTTTCATTTCAATGAAGTGTCTCAATTTATTGAACACATATTACATTCTAAATTTAGGATCATAATTATAGTGAGATTTTAATTTTTCTAAGTTGTTACCAATGGACTTACACGACGGGTCGCGATGGGGTATCGACACTTTGTCTAATATGCAATGTTAGACATCCTACATGACACCCAAAATCCAAAATATGTCCGACAAGACAATAATGTTTGCAAGCACTCTTGATAAATTGAACATTAAGATTTCCAAAGGCTAGGAGTTGCAAATTTTGTGTCTCTTCTTTGGTAAAGCATAGTTCAATGGATAGGGGCTTTGGTTTCCAAGGCTTCGCATACGCATTATATTTCATACATGTAAAATGATCGATTGATTGGAACTTGAGATGGGATTGAAACTTGAATTTGAAGGAGACTTTTCATAATGAGTAAGGACTATTCTGGTTGGTATAGTGTTCATCAAGCAATAAAGTGCAATGCAAGGCATGTGACTTGGTGTTTGCAAATAAGAAGTGCTGCATATTGAACCACTTGGGATATAAAGGCAAAGGCAATGTTCAGGACAAAAAAATAGGCCTATGTCCAAAATTGACATCATCAATTCAAAGTCGTTTTGGCCTTTGTAATGGGATGTTCCCACCAAGATCGGCCTTTGAAAATGTAGATGGCCAGAACATAGTGAGAGTCACTAGCAATTTCCCAAACAAAAGGGACTCGCCACATTCAATGCAAGAAGATTCAAGCCCAATGCCAAAATGAATAGGTCGAGTGTCTTCAAGGATAAATTAGATTGCTGAAACATCAAATGGACAATGTTAAACCCTACCATCTTCCATGAGTAGGCCTCAAAGAAAAAGCCGGCTAACAGATGGTTTTGAAGAAGCGGATAGATACAATTTGGATGCATTGTGGGCTAATTTCTTCTATTCCGCAAACATACCATTTGCAATAGCTCGGTATGAGGCATTCAAAGAAGTAGTAAAGAAGACAGCTGAGCTCAAAAAGCCATACAACCCACCATCTTACCTTGCTCTATGAACAAAATTTGTTGGACCAAGTGAAGGCAAATCTTAAGGTGAAGCTACATAGGAAGATTGAGGATAGTATTAGAAAGTTTAGTGCAACACTCTCTATTGATGGATGGAGCTCCATTACAAATTGGCCATTGGTAAATGCCATGCTTGTGTCTTCCATGGGGGTGCAATTCTTGGGATTAGTGGATACAAGTGAGTTTGAAAAAAATGCAGAGTATTTGGTGACTATTTTGGACGAATTCATACAGAAGGTGGGGCCGAAGAATGTGGTGCAAATAACAATAGACAATGCTCCTATGAATCCTATAGCATGTAGAATTATAATAGAGACGTATCTGCATATTTCTTTACAAGGTTGCGTGGTGCACGCCTTTAATTTATTGCTTTAAGATTAGGGAAAGCAAGCCTAGGTGACAGATGTAGTGGAAAAATCCCACACGGTTCTTATGTTTTTCAAGAAGTGGCACATGGTACTTGCAATATTTCAGACTTACAAAAAGGACCACAACTTGTTGATGCGAGGGGAAACAAGATTTGCTTTAAATTTCATTGCAATTCACTATTTGTTGAAGGTGAAGGAAGCACTCCACCAAAGTGTGATGGATCCACATTGGGAACAATAAGTGAGGACATTGAAGGACAAGAAACAAAAAGTCACACAAAGTCTCAGGAGACGAAGAAGATCATAAACAATGACCATTTCTGGAGGCGTTGCCCCAATTTTGTTGAGTTGGTGTGCATCGTTGTATATGGACTACGAGATTTTGATGCAAAAATGCCATGCATAAGCAAGGTTTTACATATTATGAGAAAAATATAGAAAGATGTGGCAGATTTAGAAAATGCACCTTTTTGGTTAAGCCTCGAATTTGCCAAACCATTGAAGGAGGCATTCCAAGTCTAATGGAAAATGGTGGAGACCGATCTCCATTATGCACGAACTCTCATGAACCCCTACCTACTTCAAGATAAAGAACTAGCCGACGATCTTGAGGCAACCAATGCATGCAAGCGTGTACTCATGTGAATTTGTAAACGTGGGACTATGCAGACGTTGTGAAAGAGTTCATGGCTTTTCAACATAGGGAGCCTTCTTTCTACAACATGTTGGATCCAAGTGAACAAAAATTATCAACATACACTTGGTGGGATTTTGAAGGCACTTGTGGGAAGCTAATTGCTCCAATTGCTAGAAGAATATTGGGCCAACTAGTATCCTCATCTTCATGTGAACGAAATTAGAGTAGTTATTCTTTTGTTCACAACAAATCTCGAAACAAGTTGAAAACAAAAAGAGCCATGGATTTGGTGTATGTGTACACAAATTCAAGAGTCTTGGCCGCATCAAAGGAGAAGGATGAAAGGAAGTGGTATGTTGAAAATGCACCACTTGAAAATGCAAAATTAGAGGAATTTGAGGGGTCAAACGCAGAAGATGAGAGCAACTAAGACAATGAAGAGGAAGAAGGTGTTGATGTTGACGGAAATGAAGAACATGGATACAAAGCAAGTGAGGAGAACCCGATATTTAATGAAGAAGAGGATATGAATGGTAACACGTACAATTTGGGAGGTGAATCATGTCAGAGAGAAAATATGTATGATGATGACATAGGGAACAATGACCAAGACAAGTACAACTTTCTACCGGATGGTGACTATTGTGGAAACGATGAAGGTGTACCTTTCATAGCAAGATTTGTAGATGGAAGCAAATTTCTAAGTAGCGACAAGATCCTAAACACAAATAAGGAGGACACAAATGTCCAAAGAGTGGCTCCTCTTGGGGCTACAGTTGCCAATGGTGGAACTTCCAAAGCAGACGAAGTGATTGAAAGTGACAAGTCTTCGTCCATGGCAATGGCCCAACTAGAAAAGAATGATGAACTAAATGATCGGGAGCAAATGAATGTGGACAAGACAAGCATAGAGTTTGGAGGAGGATTGGGGAACAAAAGCAGTTGAGAACCAAGTACCTTGAACCCTAAAGCAAATGTTATAGGGAACAATGTAGGTTCTCATTCTATAGAATGCGGAAGCCCAAACTTGCTTCACAAAGACCAAGGGACAAAGGAAAGCTTGCGAAGTTTGCAACATACAACATACAACAGTCTTCGAATAGCTCCATGGTCCCTATTTAACAATGGAAGTATGACTTTGTTGGATTTAGAAAATTCTCAATGTCAACCACGGGCAATCAACATTTTGAAAAAAATAGAACATATGGAGAATCTAAGATTGAACATTACTTCATTCATTGATAGTGAGGAAGATGAGACATTGGCATCAATACTCAAAAAGCACGAAGGTTGCTGACTACAATCTTCCATTAAGCCATCTAATCCAAAACTGCAATCCTTGAATGCAATAGAAGCATTCCCCAAAGAGGGGCGAAAGGCAAAAAAAACAATGATGAAAAAAACCCCTAAATCTAAGAACAAATGAGTAATGGAGCCATTTGCTATCTCCCCAAACAAGAAGGTAAATGTAGTAAGACCCCCACTTGATAAGCGTATGCCTATTCCGATACCTCCCTTTAGAAAAGGAAAAGCGGTTGATTGCCTTCAAGAATGCATAGAGAAAACCTTGTTGCAAGCGAAGAGGGAGCAAAAGATGGACGAGCCTAAGTAGAAAGCTTCTATAACTAGAAAAGTACAAGAAAAAGGAGGGGGAAATGAATCACCTTCGTCGGACGATGAAGAAAACATAGTGATTGATGATGATTATGGATTCTAATCAGGAGACTACAGTAGTGGGGCAAAGATGAAATGAGATAGTGATTACTACCCTTAAGAATTTAATCTTAGAAGGGGTTTGCACCTGGGACATTTCTAGATACTCAAATTCTTTTGATTCAAAGAGATGATGAGCCCAGAAATGTTAGTTTGTGCAAGCATTTGTTATTAGTACAAATTTGTCAATTTATCTTCAAAAAATATATGAAACCATCAAGTTCCCTTACTTGAGTTACTTGTCTAGTTTTCATCCCAAGTGACATTCAAGAAATCTTCATTGTGTGATTTTTTGTTATGAATTTTAAATAAATTGAACAAGATCATTTCTAAAGCGATAGAACTCAATGAAATCAATAACTAACCTTGCAACAAAACTTAAATCTACTAATGTTACACTCACCCCCCACCCGCCCATCCCCCAAACTGTGACCGGGCAACGTCTAATTGTGTCTACCGCATCCGCTCATATTGGACGTCCAATTTTCAGATGTGATTTGGCCACGGACATATGTCTAGGTGAGCCTTGTACATAGGGACCTTGATGTGAATAATATACACATTTTTTTGTTCTAATATAATTATCTTCTGGATTGTTTTTAATATTGAAAAAGATGTTCACATGTTTTTACATCTAAATATTATAGAAAGTGGAAAATTATTCAAATTGTAGCGAAAGAGTCCTTTTCTACTCTATTATATGATTATATATATACATGATTTTTTGAAATTCAATTACATTATTATTTATTAGAAATTAGACCCCTTTTCTACCTTTGAAAAACTTGACAAGATAACATCAAAACTTCAATTAGAACTTTAGTAAAGAATTTTTTATTTTTTGATGAATAAAGAATATTAGTCTTAACATGACTTGAATTAATAATCAAAAAGGACTAAAATACCTATAATTAATAGTTGAACTTTTATAAAACAATAGCTAAAAAGAAGTTGCATTACAAATTTCATTGTATCTGACCTTCATTTTGGTACCTTTGATTGTGATCTGACCTACCAATGATTAACATAGGAAACATTATGAGACCATCAAGTTCTTTACTCATGTGGAAAAGACTAGATAAGCAATTTCCACATAAATCTTCTTCTCATGCATACTCTTAAGGCACTTGTGTAGAAAATTATGTAATCGATAATGGTTAGCATAATATAGCTTCCAATGTACGTCAACAACAAGGAAATGTTTTTCTAGCTTCCTTGACCATTTGAGGGCTTGTTGAGATTAATGATAGTATTTTTTTCTAAAGACATGTCATTTGTCACAAGTAGTACATCGAGTAACATTATCTCCAAGCTTCTTCACATTATACTTTGGAAATCTAACATACCTACTTTTGCTCAAATTGGAGATTGAGACTTCCATCAAGCCTAAGGCAATATTGATTTTTAGAGTGACACCCTTTCACTAAAAACAATAAAAAATAGCTAGGAGAATCATCAATGGACACAATCTCCTTTTTGACCTTAGAGTTTGGCTTCAATATGGCAAATGATTTGTTTCCTTCTCTAGAATGCACTTCAACACAATAGTGTCTTGGGCAAAATTCTTCTTGGGTATTACTAAAACAAAATTACTGTAGGGTAGCACTTGCCAACTATTATTCATGTATATTTGGTAATGGTAGAATGTGGCCTCTAGGGCTCTAGAAATATGCATCCATGCTTGCATGCACACATCTATCCCTTCAACCATTATCGCCCTTTTCCCACATGAGTCACAATGACCCTACCTATGCACATTAGTCTTTATGTGGGTTCTAAACTTGAATGTTGTTTGCTAGTACATGCATTCGAAGAAGACTCTAATCTTCTCCTTTGGAAATGATAGAAGGTAGTTCTTGCTACAACAAACTTTACTAGATACCAAGTTGATGGACTCTTGAGTGAGGAGTTTCTTAGATTTGATGGTAGACTCGCAAAGTAGATTTCTCCTAGTACTTGTATACATCAAAAGGATGTCAAATAAGGTGGGTTTCAGAGATTCTTTTTAGTTGTAGACAGTTAAAATTATTTTGTGCCTCATGATCATAGAGATTTTCTCTATGGCAATAAACGAACTAAATCGGCCAAGCTCTCAATGAGTCAATCCAGTTTTGGGGGTTATCCACTTCAAAATGTGTTCATGAAATGTGAATTACTACATGAGTGTCATTGAGAGTATCATTGGCACCAAACACTAGCTTTGAGTTGAAATAGTAGCAACTACCTTCACCAACAATTATACCCTTATTATTGTATAGGGTGATGCACTTTGTATTCCAGAGTGGATGTGGAAGCCCGTTACACTTTAGAATATCGACATTCCTTTTGTCAAGAACTTGGAATTTATTGTCTAGTGATTCTATATTGTCAATTGGAATGGTAGTGGAATTCATAGTATCTGTAGATGGTAGTGCATGGATATGTGTTAGGAAACAATATAGAAAATGTGATCATTATGTAGAAGGACAAATTCATCGAGCCCAATTTGTCTCAAATAAATCTAATTTGGATTGCAGGAGTTGAATCAATAGTCACTTCATTTCCACCAACAACTTTAGTCAAGATATAAGGCCTTATTCGTTAAATTGAGACAAAATAGTCATTTTGAGACTTTGAAAAATGGATGCAAAGCTCGAGTGAATGAATAGTTGTTGAACCCGATGATATATAGAGCCGGACTTCCAACAACGATAGAAAGCTTAGAACAAGCTACCCCAATTGACTTGAAACATGTGATTGCAATTGCATCAATACATAAGAAGATGTGAGACTTTCTTTCACATAGAGGACTTGAAGAACTCTATAAAAAGAAAGGCAACCATTTTGATAAGTGTATAAGTTGGATTTACTTGTGTGTTTGAATACAAAAAGAGTATAGAAATATCCTTTGTAAGGAATGAACTATGAAGGCATAAGATTCACTGGAATCTATGTAGCGGGCTCTTATAAATGAAGCATTGAACTTCTGAAAGTATTTGTGTATGCTTATTTACCATACTATTAATCAGAAAACTACAATTCGGCCAATGCCAAAATTGCATTTTCTGGTAGAAAATGAAATTTGGCATCACCTAGATTTTGTTCAAGTGAATGTTGATTTCTTCTAGTGATTGCTTTGCACTTCGCTAGTCCTTTAAAGATATCCTCAAGTCCAAAATGATAGTGCAACCCACTTCCCTGCCCCCCCAAAGCATCGCATAAGCTCAGGCTTTGAGCTCCATTGTCCTTTCGCTTTGATCTTCGAGTGGTTTGTGGGGCCTCCAAAGTCGAAAGCGATCTTGACCCTTGAGGAGGCCACCTCGGTAGCAACGCATTGACATTGTCTATATATGAAAGTCAAGTCCCAATTGTTTTGGAGTCCAAAGAATGCCAATGTTCTTTGAAAATGCATTACCTAAAAAGATTGTCGACGGAAGGAGATTGTCTCATTCCCACAGATTGCGACAGACAAGGTTGCTTATCCTTGAGCCAAAGTACAGTAACATTAGTAGATGGCCTCGGTAATAAACTCCTTCTCTCATCCTCCAATATAGTCATCGACTTCAATCCATTGATGTGGACATTAGGAAGCGTAGACGGAGTCGGAACACAATCTTCGAGTCGAAGATGTCCGGGTGATTTGTCCAAGGGTAGGGTTAGTTTGCGACTTGTTGCCGCATCTATCCTCAATTTAGGAAAGAAGGAATTCCCTCAATTCAAGGATGCTGGTTTCAATGGAGACGGAGAGCATATGGGAGTCCTAACAAGTCTGCAATTTAGGGGGCTATCTACGACCCCATCTTGAAAATCCCCCTTGGAATAGTCTATGGCCGTGGATGTAGTGTTCGTGGCATATTACAATACATATGGTTTGGAATATAGAGTGGTGTTGCAACCCCTCCCCTCAGGTTTAGATCGACTTGAGATTGACTTTTTTGATCTGGAGAGGAGGCTCCTTGTCAACCTTTGCCTTTTCGGTAGTTCAATAAAAAAACCTCCAACCTCCAATACATATAGATTCCACAAGTCCACCCACATTACTTTGCATCAAAAAAATGCAAAAGCAACTTCAATTGAGAATGGGAGACATGGATGGTAAATCCCAAAATACATGCCAAAGGTTAAAAAGAAATTTGAACTCAATATCTTATTTACAAATGATTGTAGCATACAAATTGAGGACTATAGAGAATGCCATCCACATCTATAGCGACTCTATGAGGCAATGTACTTCCTACGGCATCCTTGTTCTATGACTATGCCTATTCGAGGAAGTTCATATCTAGAACCTATGACTTGTGAGGACTTTCTCATCTTGTCTATGAGCTCATAGACATTGTAGTCCTCGACTCACATTGGGTTCAAACCAATCTGGTTGTCCTCAACATATCTCTACATTTGGCCGGGTTGGTAGTTCGAATCTAGATGGTAGAGCTAGGGCAAAAGTTCCCCCATGAGGACATTGTCCCTTTGATTATGGTGAGTCCTAGAGTCAAGGAATATGGCATTTCCATTCTCATTGCATATACTCTTGTGTGGAGAGTCATCAATGAGAAGAGTATTATCCGAGGTAAAGGACATGCCTCCTCTAGGATTTGTAAACAAGGTCTCGGAGAGCTCTTTCAGAAAATGCATGTGGTGACCAAGATGAATGAACTTCTTCGGAGAAAACTCTATCTTTTAAACTGATCTTGACTTAAGATATCATAGGGTCCTCTACAACCATTGAACAAGTGCCCATCGATGGGTTCCGTGTTTTGCTTCAACATTGAGGTCCACTCTAAGACCTTGTCCGCGATCGTGGAAACCTGTCGGAGGAATTCACCTAGATTTTGCCAAGCAAATACTGCCTTGGGTCCGATGATCATGGGACTTCTCTGGTAGAGAACATTGTCTTCGAGCTTGTACAGTTTAAATTTCTCTACATAGGACTTCACCGCAGTATGATAGAGTATACCATTCAAGTCAAAGGCAATGTTCAACCACTTCTTCCATGGTGGAGGAAGTATGGGAGGCACATTCCTCGGCACGATTTCTTTCCTGCCCTCGCATTCTACCTAATCAAAACATTACAACAAAGAAATGGAGTTACTTGTTTAAATGCAAAAACAAGAGAGCCAAAAAGTGGATAGAGGCATTGAGTTCCTCTAATCGATTGCGGTCTCCTGTTAGAAAATGCTTTCATTGGCAATGGACAGTGCACACATTTATTTTTTTGGAGTTGAGCAATAAAAACATTGAAAGCCAAAGACAATTAGACCGATGCATAGATCCATGAAAATCAAGTTTAATTTATTTACAAAATCTACATATTACATTTGCAAAATTATGTTATGTTTGTAGTCAACAGAAAACTACTCTCACCACTATGCTACATTGATGTACAGGGCAACGACGCTAGCGTGCGAGCTTGAAGCTGTGAGCTTGTGAGCTGTGAGCATGGAGCTTGTGAGCCTAGAGCCCCCAAAACTTTTTGAAGGCAATTTTTTGTCTCCTAATTTTTTTTTCATTTTTTTCCCAAAATAGAGGAAAACTTCCTATTTTTAGTAAATGTTGTGACCTATGACGATGTCCTCTAAAACTGTGGATTGTGGAATGAGTTATTTTTTATTCTTCTCAAATTACTTATTACTATGGGAAAAGACTGTCAAATTTTACTAAAAAGTTTCACAACTTAGTTCAATGATTTCAATGGGAAACATGCTAGATGTTGTGAGTATTATAGAGATGTCATTTGGGCACAACTTAGTTGCATTGTTTTGACTACCTAATTTGAATACACAAGATTTAGGGTTTTGAATATCTCATAATAATTTGGATTTTTCACATGCTCTTGTATAAGTGCACACAGGTAGAATGAGTAGACAATCTAAAGGTTTGGATGAGATGACGACCACAAGCCTTGGTGGATTTGTGCTAGACATTTCACCCTAATCTTAAAGGTTTTTACTTCATGTAATTTTGAATTATAAAATTTAATTTTTGTGATGATTGAAATTTACTACCAAATGTTGACATCCTAAAAATAATTGTAATAAGTAGCCCCCCAAAAATGGGGAAAGGAAAAAAAAGGAGAAAAGGAGAAAAAAATGGGGAAAGGAAAATATGGAAAAGTAAAACCATGGGAATAGAAAAAAAATTGGGGAAAGAACATAATAATGGAGAAAGGAAAAATTTGGATTAAAGAAAAATTAGCAACAACGTATAATGGAAAAAACTCAAAAGCAAATGCAAAAATGAAGGGAAAAATAGTGGAATTAAAAAGCCTATGAACAAGTTTAAAAAAGGGGAAAACACTAGGGAAAAAGGGGAGGAAAAAATTACATATTCATATATGCCTTATTGAAATGGGGATTAAGGTGGTATATTTCAATCATCTATATGAACTACCTGCAAAATAATTGACCAATGAGACATACATTTCTATTTCATGAATGCATTCATATTTTTAATTCCATATGTTATACGCGTAGCGTGCGGTAAATACCATTTACAACACCCAAATGTGTAAACTAACTCGAAATATCATCCTAGGGGATTCTAGTATGTTGTTGCAAGCCTAGGTTATCCGTTCTATCAACTTCAGCACTTTCTTTACGGAATCAAATCCGGATTCACTCTTTTTCTAGATTCCGGATCCGTCACTTCACTCACAAACACTAGTTTTTGGTACCTCTGTTTTACACTCAGAGGGTCCACCTTTGATTGTATAGAGGGGTAGGGACTCACCACTCATATTCCTCACACTCTTTTCTCTCTCTAAACTACACAAAACACACTTAGACCAAGTGTTGCACTAGGTCAGACCAGAAACACTCTCACAACTATCCGGATGGCCAATCCGGAAGGTAGGTCACTCAAAGCTGTAACAAGTCTTGCCCTCTACAACGACAGACCAATAGAGACCGGAATTGACCCAGGGATTGTTGATCATTTACTAGACTAATCCTAGGGTTTGGCTTACCTTCCGGTAAGTGGTATGTGGCTTTCTTCCATTGGCATTTGCTTATCTCCACACGGAACCCTCCCTGGCATTCCGGACCCACACCTACACCACTCCTAATTGGATTCCCGTTCCCGGAGTTTAAAGACACGTGCTCAAGACCAAAATTTCATATGTAGGTTACGACACAAACTCTCCTCTCACAAATCAGATTCAAGCCCCTTCAGATCCAGATTCCTCCTTTCCTCCTCCTCAATTATCCTTTATACACTCACAAGGAAACACAAGGAAGCTAGATATGCGACAGATCAATCCCTCAGGGTCCACTTGGTGGCTCACATTAAAATAAGGATGACAAAATACAAACTATAATGCTAGGATGGAATGATAAGCAACAACCTCCCTCTCACTTAAAAACTCAAAACTACCAAAGACAAAAAGGCAAAAAGGACACCCGGAAATCTAGGTGACCACTCACAAATTCCTCGAGAAATCCGAAAAAGTGAGATCCTATAAATCTGGAACCCAATCCCACACCTGGAAATCTGGATCCGGTTCAAAATCCTATCTGCCTAAAGAAAGGTCCTATCTACTTCCCCTTCCGCGCTTTCTTCTGGTTGCTCCCGCCTTGATTCGCTGGTGCTCGTGTGGACGATCTTGGAGTTGCCTACGGAGTTGCCTTGATTGGTGTCATCCATAATGCCGCCCGGATTTGTATCTTCCGGATTTCCAGAGGAGAGTAGTCTACTTCTTCCTCGTCCTCATCCTCCGATCCAGTTCGGTACTCTTCTTCCTTAGATTTCTCAATCTGAGTTATCTCCCTCTTGTTCTCCTCTCCTAGAGACGTCTCATCCAACACAATGGGCTCGATCTCCTTCCGTGGTTGTTGCTCTTCCAGCATATCCTCAAATTCCTCCGGATGGGTCCGGGCCGAATTCATCAGTCCCCCAATCCGCTCCGTCAGTTCACCCCGGGTCTGGGTGCAAGGTGTAGGAAGCTACTCCTTCTCCGGAAGGTGAAACACCAGAACTAGCGAAGAAACCATAATCTTCGGTGGTGCCAACTCTTGTGTTGTATCCAACTGCTTGCTTGGCTCGGGCACTATCTTTACGCTAACCCGGATTGTCTTCTCTAGTTGCTTGGAGAACGGTTCCGTCGAGTACTGGAGAGTTTCCCGTGGGGCTTCCGGTTTCGACGGCAGTGGCATCGAGGCTGTCAGCTTGACGGGAGTCTCCGTGCCGAAATGGATCTCCGAAAAGTCGGAGAAGTCCATTATCTGGTCGGGGTCGATCCGCCCAAGCAACTGCCTCATCTCCTTCAGTGTAATCTCCATCCGCGAGGAGAAGTCCACCAGTATCCGAATCACCTTGGATCTAGTGAGGTGCCCTTCCTTAGTCAACCGGCTCTAGGTTAGAGCCGCCTTCATCACCAGGTTGGTCGGCTTGTCCACCAACCCGGAGAGGTTCTTCAACAACTGTAGGGCTTCCTTCTCTCTCTATTTTGCTGCAGCCATTTCCCCTTGAGCCTAGTTCAATCTTGACTGAAGATCCGCTTTCTCCTTCTCCAGGGCTTCAATGTGCTTGTTTTTCCGCTCGAGGACTTCCGGATTCAGAAGTTTCTTCAAGATGTCGAGGATGTCTTCCGGATCTGCCTTCAACTCCCGGCTAATCCTCCTTAGCAGATCCGCCAGGTTCTCGTGGTACTCTTGTGCTTGGAGTACCCAGTTGAACCCGATCTTAAAGAATCTGGATATGCTTCCTTCTTCCTCTTTCGATATCTTCTTCTGAGCCAGAAGCTTCCTCCACGATGTTGGATCCGTCGATTTCCGTCGCCTCCACTCCAGTAGTTGCTTGTCGTCTTCCAGATCCTCCTCCTCTTCTATTGGCGGGGACTCTGCTATCACTTCTTTCGTAAGGCTGTATTGGAAGATGGTGGCTCCGATGTTGTACTCCACCATTTCCGCATCGCTGAGAAACTCTGCGTGGTGGTACAGATGGAAAAGATACGGCCCTATGGGGCTAGTCTTTCCTTTTCCTACGTTGGCGGCAAGCTTGGATACTACTGATCCAATAACCTTGCCCCAAGTGACTGCTCTACCCTCAAAAGCACCAAAGATGGTGTTTGTTACCGTAACCCGGGTAGGCTTTCCGGATACAAGATAGGGATCGGGAACTCTAGGACATGCCTTTGCCATGCATCTAGGCAGTCACTAATCACATACCCTTCCTTGGAATGGGCAATATTCCTAAACTTCTCGACCGTAAACTTATCTATCCAGGAAGCTAAACCGGATCCCTTTTTAGGGAATCCGTAAACCTTAGCCCAAACTTCATCAGTCTAGATTGCAAGCCTTCCTCTCACTGTCAACTCGTATTGGTTGGAAGCTCCTACTATCAGTTCCTGAATCATCCGGTCATTCTTTACAATCCATGGCCGTAAGAACAAACCGACACACCCTATCTCACTGAGGTCGTCCTGTAGTTTTGATCTCTCTCTCAGCCTTTCCGAAATGGTTGGACAAACCATCCAGTCGGTGACCAAATTTTTCCGAATATCTCCCTTTGCCATCTTAAACCATTCTGAAATCTGAGCACACTATAACTTCTCACCCGAGCACTAACTCACCACTCTTTCACTCAACTATGTGCGCACAAAACAATTGTAGAGAAAGAAGAAGAAGAAATGAGAGTGGCAGGGTTAAGTACCCGTCAAACTACCGACCGTTCGTAAAGCGGACCGTTTACCCGTAATGGGTCCCTATTTTATAGACCGGAAGTCTAGTTTGTAGGCTGTCACTATCCGGGTTTTTGGAATCCGGATCCAGCTTGGACCGCATTACGGATTACCTGGAGTATCCTCTTAGTCTAAATGAGTTGTTTAGGCTAAGAGTGTTCTAATCCTTTCTGTCTATTAGAAATTTTGAAAAATTCTATATAGTTATACATTCTTAAATACTAACATGGTGACTTTTAAGATTACAGCTCGCGACACCATACATTGCAAATCATTTCAATCGTAATATATGCAAATGAATATAATACGAGTGAAGCACATGGATAAATGAGTTCATGCCTACTATGGAACTATGATAATTCCTACTTGAACTAAAAGTAGCTTCAACTTATTGAAGCTATAACTTGGTGCATGAATGAATTTGTCATCATGGATGTCCATCTTGCAGAAGTAGTAGTACAAGTAGTATAGGTGCTTGCAATTCACATATTGATGACGTCCTCCAATAGCGAAAACAACCATGTTTACGAAGTCCAAACATGTGCACACGGGAAACATACCCATTGTAGTTCAATAGACATTTTTGTTATGGTCCACCCTTGTCTCCAACAACACAATTGCACCTAGGCCTGGAAAAGGAAGTAATGTTATACCAACAATTTGACCTTTTATGTTACCTACTCTCTCCCACTTATTTCGTTGTTTTGTAGATGGTGCGTTTGCAATTCTCCGTATGGTCTGGTTGTTCCTAACTGTTGGGTACACATCCACGTTTGAGGACATAGGGTGGTTGTATACAATGCTCTTGAAGATCTTGGAGATGTTGAAAAGTCACCGTGGTGACAATGTAAGTCGCTTTTGGAGGTAGAAACCCACATGTTGTAGGAGCAAGGTCTCCTCTCGGTTCAGATTGGTTCCAATTGAAATTGGCCAGACCTTTGATATTTGTGGCCCGTCAATGACCCACCTCCGCTTTGTACCTTCCACACATCTTTCAATATCATCCGAGTAGAACTAGAAGTCCACCACCACCTCTCACTTACTCTCGTAATCTTCTTTCTCTCGTGATAGGTAGGAGTTGCAGATCCCTTTTGTCTTCTTGCAATTTTTGTAATGCATTTGATGTTTGATCTATGTTGTTGAGCTTGACATCTTGCATTTGATTTGTGGTTGATCCTTGCTATATGCCACTTCAATGGGTCCCAATCACTTTCGAATGCATCGGTGACATAGTGGGGAGGGTTCACCTCAAGCTGTATTTCTTTGCTTTGCATAGACTCCATAGAAGCTATTGTGGACCTTGTTCGAACGCGAGTTTGAGAGAAGTTGACTATGTCCATCCAATGTGAGTCTCTAGCATCATCAATGGGTACGTTCAACTTCCTCTTTGTGCTTAAAAAAATTCTTCTCCTTCTAGATGTGGTACTCGAGTTTCGACCCCCTTAGCTCTAGGCAACATGTTGAGTGCTTCAGCCATTTTGGGGGGATCCCTACTTTGCCTTGTAGCTCTCAACTTCAACTCCCCCTTTTACGGACTAGATCCATATGTGTGTCCTCTCAAATATGCACGATAGTTTGTCATTTGCATCCAAGGACGAATACTATCATCGCAAATGGCGTCAAATAAATTATTCCCTGGATTTCCGAACATTTAAAGCCACTTGTTATGGATAGTTTCTGACAAATTGCACAATGGCATGTTTGCCATTTCCTCCAAACTCAAATCCTACAAATCTGTAAACAGTTTAGGGTATCTATGAATTTTCATTTTCAATTACATACCTCACAAACAATTATATTTGTAAACTACAATAATTGAATCTTCATGTACTATAGATAAAATAGAAGAAAGTCAAATAGAAATAAATATAAAAATATATCAGTACTCTAGAAAGGAGCAGTGCAAAAACTACTCAATTTGGTTGTAATATAAAGTGCACATTTCTCAAGGCCATGCCCTTAATTTTGAGTTCTTTTTGGTGAGAACTGAAAATGGGGGTACTAGGAGGCATGACTAAAACATCAATCAAATCCGACTTATGTTTTGGTGGTGTCTCTTAGTGCCCCTCTTTTCGATACCAAACAAACATTGATGAGAAATTTATATGGAAGTGTATAAAGTATAAGGATTCTCAAATAAAATCAATAAATAATTTCTAAACATTCATACAACTATGAAGGTTAGGGTTGATAAAAATGAGCTTCCCGACGAAAATCACGTCCAAAAATCGGACATCCAAATGTCCAAACTCGGCAAACATTGCGACTCTAGGGGGTAAAAAACCGCGTCTGCAAATTACCATGGATAAATGCAGTCCACTGTCTAGCGGACAAGCAGACGGGCGGTCGGGTAGATGGGCGGTTGTAATGTGGATAGGGTGTGGAAAGGTAGACGCTCACTAAATAGTCACATCTTACTTCACTTGTGATTTCCAACTTTGTTTTTTGGAATTTTGGAGCATGTAATATACCGTTGGAAAGGTCTTCAAAATAACTTTCCAATTAATATATTTTACGCCCCCAAACTCCCCAAACTCGAATCGGAAATGAAAAAAGAAGTTATGTACTCCAAGAAAGTGGGTGTCGCCTTGTTGTCTGCCCATCCGCCTTTCTGTCCGCTCTCCCCATTTGCCTTTGCAGACCACCCCGACCACCAAAGCCACTGCAACCTTGTCCGCCTCATTGTCATCTCCAGCAGACCTTTGTTTGTCAGGAGTCCTACAACATTAAATTCTAAAAAGTGAAGATTCATTTCCTAGAAAAACTCTTCAATGCAACAAGTATCCAATGTAGTATTAATGTGAGAAAGGATAATTCCAGATATTCCTCCTCACATTTTAACACGTTCTCCAAACCCTATACCCTAAACCCTACAAAAAAACTGAATTGTAGAACCTTCAAGTGTATATATCGAACTAGTAACATTGCATGAGTTTTCAAAATTAGTGGTGCGGTGTATTGAATATACTTTATTTTTTATTCCTTTGAAGTTTGAAATCCAATCATAACAATGTAATGCGTATGTAGACCTTACAAACTTTGTTATTTAGGTTTTAATTGTTCTTCAAATTTACTTTATTATGGGCCACTATACAAATGTGGAACATTGGATTATAACCTAGAGTGTTTCTTCACTTTTTGTTGTAAAATGCATTGATAGTGCAAAATATGAATGTAAATATCCTCAAAGAAATTATATTATCTCATTATTCTATTATGGCATTTATGGGACGATGCTCAAAATGATTTAAGCACTTTAATGTAATTTGATGTGATATCATGTGGACAAGATTAAAGTAAGCATTTATACAACAAAAATGAAATTGAGGTTCTTATCATACACACTTATACCTATATATATTTGCATGTACCCTTAATTGCAAACCATCAATAAATTCATTACAATTCAAAAATATTAGAGCTTAGGTAGTGTAGAATGTCATTGACCTTCAAATATTACAAGCCTTCAAGTTCACCAATTCGGATAAATAGGTCATACTCCAATGATTACAAGTACATTTCATCTCAAGACTTTTTTGCAAATGATTTTTTAAGAAGGTTTGTAATATCACATCTTGTAGATTATAAATTTACAATATTGATTGAATTGCTTATGTCGTTGTGTAGGCCTAGGATTTTCTTAAAATCTTGAACCCTTAAAGTCCTATGCTTTTTTTTTTCCATTGAATATCACTCAAAAGTGCCATTTCTATTGCAAAGAGAAAAAAACTTTATAAATTAATTTTTTGGCATATCTAACCATAGGAATTTGTACTAAATTAGCATGAAAATGTGTGGGAGTACTCTTGTCATCTTGAAAATTTTGAGTGCATACATTGCATGGTATTTGCATTTAAAGTAAGCAAAAAAATGTTTTCTTCCATCTTGCTGTACTAGATTCTTGGGCTTCTAATTTTCTTCACTTTAAATTTTGGCACTAATGATTTTAATTTTATAATGTCTTATGTTGAAGAATCTAACTAATAAGCGAAGAATCTTGGACAAAAAATTTAGAAATAAATCATTTAATAGAAATCACATATCACAACTTCACAAGAGTCCCCTATAAGAGTGTAGGGCCTTTGGGACTTTAGGGATTAATTATTTTCCCTCAAAGGTATAGAAATCAATTAGAGATTGAAACCAATGAAATTGTTACAATCTTGACATTAAATTTTTTTTACTATTAGCCAAAAAGTATTATTGATATGGAAAACTTGTAAAAAAGCACCAATATAAAACTAAATGTTTTTACATACCCACTTGAATTCTTTGTTTACAAATCAAATGATTTTCCAAACAAGAGGCCATTTGGTGCCACTTTTCATAGTTGTATCAATTTAGTGCCTCATGATATAACATATCAAAGAGATAATTTTTATAGCTTTTTTTCTTTTACTATGCAATGTATACTCTACTCATCCTCCCATCTGCCCACCTCCACAAAGTCAAAAGTACCTTTCCTTCCCAACACCTCTCCCTCTTGCCCTCCTCCTCATTTGCTCATCCACCCACTTTCACCAAATTGCAAACACCTCTTCCCTCTCGCCCTCCTCCCCATCCACCATCCGCAATTTGCCCATTCGCCGTCCGCCTATCCACCAACCACCCACCTCTACCAAATTGAAAAACCTCTTCCTCCTGTCCATCTTTCCTTCCCGCCCTCCTCCTCGTCTATAGTTTGCGTGTCCAATGTCCATCCACCTCTATCAAATTAAAAACACCTCTTTCTCTTGCCCACCTCTCCCTCCTATCCTCCTCCTCGTCCGCCATCTACCCATCTGCATTGTTTGTTTGCCTATATGCATTCATTCTCTTCCCGTTCATCCGTCTGCCAAGCGAATAGGAGGGTAGACATGAGAGTGGATGCCTAGGCAGATGGGAAGATAGCAAGGCGGACGCCCACTTTCTTGAAGCATAGAACTTCTTTTCTCATTTCCGATTCGAGATTTGGGAGTTTGGGGGCGTCTAATTTACCATTGGAAAGGTATTTCGAAGACCTTTCCAACGGTATATTGCACCCCCCAAAATTCCGAAAAACAAAGTCAGAAATTGCAAGTGAAGTGAGCTACAACTACATAGTGAGCATTGGCCTGTCCGCCAAGTGGACAGGAGAGTGGATGGGAGAGTGGACAACCTTGTAGATAGTTTGGCAGATGGATTCGCGGATGCATTCCCGAAGTTGCAAATGGCAGGCGGGTAGACAAGTGGTTAGACTTGCAGATGGGGAGGTGGATGGACTCATGGGTTGGCAGATTGTCTTCATAATTTGTGAACGAGCTGCAAAAATGGCGAACGGGATGTCGGATGGCCTGTAGTGGATAGGCAAGTGGGTGGATGACGATGCGGCCAGGGTGTTGGATGGCCCGTAGGAGGTAGGCAAGTAGGTGGATGACGATGCGAACAGGGTGTTGGATGGCCCGTAGCAGATAGGCAAGTGGGTGGATGACAATGCAAATGGGGTGTCGGATGGCCCATAGCGGATAGGCAAGTGGATGGATGACGATGCGGACGGGATTTCGGACGAGCAGGCGGGTGGACGGCAATGCAGACAAGGTAAAAAAATTTAACCCCCTTGTAAAATCCAAAAACTGAATGTCATAGTACGTCCAAGGGGGTCGCGTCCGTAGACATTGGACATCCAAACACTCACGGCTACATCTGAATGTCCTGTTAACCCTAATAAAGGTGCACATAATTATTTGACGAGTATAGGTCTTCCTTAAGGAATACAACTTAAGAAATTGTAATGAGATATTCACTTATCATTTGCATAAACCCTCCCCATTGATGGTACCAGAAATGCCAAAATGTCAACCAATGGTCTAAATGATGGAGTGCTTCTTCATTGGCAGCTCTAGATGACAACCACTAGGACCGAATGGTGAGGTAACGTGTCTCTACCTCCTCCATAGTCTTGGAATCTTTATACTACTTGCACAATATATTGTGTTGCTGTTGGAATGCTTCCTTGATGTGTTTGTGCCTATGTTTTTGAAGAGAAGTAGTCCAATGCAATAAACAAGGCCTTTCACAATTTCTCATTTTCTCATTGGCTAAATCACTACCATAGACAATACGCACAGCATTCTAATTGGCCATAGCATTGTTTGCCATGAACCCCTTCAAGTTTGGATGATGTACCCCATGCCCTGACATGATAGAATTCAAGTACCTCCAAAACTACACTTAGATTTCTATATCTTCAAATTGCATATCACATGTTGAAATGGTCATTACCTTTTTGTATTGTGGATTATACACATGTCAAGCCATTGGGGTCCATTCCTTCACACACTTCACGTGGTCAAACATCATCCACGCATTTTGTAGATCACTTCCTAGTTGCATGCGCTTCACCAGGTCCTTCAATGAGCATCTGGAAAATGTACACTTTCTCTTTCCCTTCGCCAGGGAAGACACTGTTGTGTATGATTTCAAACTTAGACTTCTTCTTCATTGTCATAATATTGTCAATAACACCTCCTTGGATATTTGAGCGGAAGGAAGATATCACATTCTGTATATTTGGACTGCTTAGAAATTAGAAGCGATCCATAACCTCCTCCAAATCGTCTCCCTTCAACATCTCCTTCTTTCCAACTCCATTGTGAAAGAGATAGTTTGTTAGAAAGTCCTTGTTGGTGGATAGAACAATTGTGGAGTTGGTGGCCATTGGTGTTTTAGCCACTTGCTCTACAATGAGTCCACAAATTTCCACTATAGAATCTCTATGCATTCCCTTTGCAATAGGGTGAGTATGATTTCCGAAGTGAATTGCAGCCCTACTCATTTTTGGATTATCACTATATGAATAGTATATCCTAGCATCACATGTGTTGAAACACGTAGGTGAGGTCTTACGAACCTTACACACTAGTGTAGAATCTTTGGAAGAAGCGTCTCCTACTATAAACGGAAAGGTTGTATAACCTAACTACTCTATTTTATTCTTCTTAGAAGCCCTCTTCAAGTAATCACACTCTAGGTTTTCACAAACAAGATGACCAACACAATATGACTTACGAAACTTAAGATTGTCAAAGTTATGAATGTTTGTTGTCATCAACTTGCACCAAGGGTGTCCATCGTACTGCTTGTCTATTCTCTCCAAGTTCCTTGCTACCAACGAGAACAAACCTAAGTGACATGGAGGCAATTTAAACATGACGTCCCCATTGAATATTGGCAGAAGAAACTACATACAATGGTACTTCATGGCGTTCAAATCCATTGTGGACAATTCATTTCTACATCGACGCGTAGTAGCAAGTCTCTTTAACCAGTCCATGATGCTCACTTTGTCAAGTGGATATGGATGCAACGGAGGACACAAGAATAGAGACTGCAATTGACTATTCAACGGGGTTTTGGATGCAAAGTTCATGGGAGCCTTCTCTTCCAATGTAGTTTTGATAGAACATGCTTGCTTATGAATTGTCAAGTCAGGGGACTCTCCTTGTGATTCCCTAGACAATTCAATGATGGAATCTAATTTCTCAACCTTCACTACCTAGAAAATTTTACTTTGGGGAAGAACAAGGAAAACCTCATAAGGTGAACTAGGTGAAATTGCATGTGTGATGTACGGCGTATCAACTATTAAATTATCTAACTAATGACTTAGTATCTTAGTGGACACAACTATCATAGACAAAGGAAGTCCATAAGCTCTATAATTTCCTAGAGGAAGGTACCAATAGTGACCTTCATCTTCAATGTACTTGACTATGGGGATAGATTGTTGTATTTCACCTGATTCTGACTTCTTCTCTTCTTCAACATAGATCAAGGACTCAACAAACTTGAAGTGGACATGAAGCTAGTGACTCAATACTCTAGCAAATCCATCGTCTTCCAGAAACACAAGAGGAACCTCATGACCATCTACTCTAATAGAAGCCATCATGAAAAGTTGCACGGTAGATAATAGAAATGAAGGTTGTGAAGAACTTAGCCTAGGTTCAAGTAGGATTCAATTTCGTGAAGTACTAGAATGAATATGGTTCATCAATTACTATCATTTATGGAGGAAGATAGAATGATGGAGGTTGGTGGTTGAATATGTACTCCAAATATTGAGAACAACTTGCCACACTATCTAGAATCTCCTTTTGAAGCGCCTTTGTTTAGACACCTCTTAAATGCGTAGAGGCGGCTATGTCTTGTAACATTCATTGAACGCAGCTCAAACTCATATGCAACAAAAGTGATTATGAAAGATTTCAAAATTACTCTATGTCTGAAAATAAATGTCGAGGAATTAATGCAATACTTAGATTGACAATTGCTAGAACTTAAATATGTAGATGACGATTTGAACAACTTGTTAGGGGTTATAATTGACATATTCTCTTATAGCCGTTTGTTAGGAAACTATTTAATGGTGGCACTTTCTAGCCTCTAAGACTACTAATTAAGGACTTATAAATTCAAGCCCCTTCTCTTACAAAGAGTCTTTCCAATGCCTTGTGTGACAAGCACCATTCATATCTGGTAGTGTTAGTTTCAATATAGTATTCCAGTGCTTCATGCCCAAAGACAAACACATCACTCTATTTAGTGTTCCAAAGCAGTCTTTGAAGTGCAAAAGACATAGTTCATTATATTATTCTTCTAGTAAGGCACTCAAGAGATCTAAGATGAGAGGGAAGAAATGAGTGTCTAAAACAGGTTAGGCGACATCCAACAACCTACACAAAGTTCTTCGATTCGAAAAAGGAGGGAGTGGTGGAGCGGAGGACATTGAAGTGCATAGCCTGGATGGAGTGCAAAATGAGTGTAAAGATACCAATAACCTTCAAATTTCATCCACGCACAAGCTTGTTCTAATTGTAAGCATCTCTTTACTCCAATGCATTGAAAAGAATTACTACATCTTATGCCTAGGATTGGAATGGATTATTATTTTTGTATGTGCGTTTCAATTTTAATGGTTGCGCTTCTATTCAGGTTGAGGGTATTCAAAATTATTAGAGTGACGTTGAATGCTTAAGTCCATGATCAAGAACGAAGGACACGTTTTAGGTTCTTTAGAAAGAGAGGCAAAGAAATAACTGATATTTGGAAATGCACAATATTTATATATCAATTTCAATCTTACAACATGGATGTGCAACTAAAGTACATTTGATGTACTTGAAGGCTTTAAGTCTTACACTTCCTTGTATTCTATATTACTTCTTAGTTAGTCACTTTGTATATCAATTACATTAGTTCTTTTAATACTTATTTTTTGCAATTACTATTAGAGACTTTTGTAGTATAAATCTTGGACCATCAGTATCTTATATAGAAGTCTCACATTGAAGTACACCATGGATATAATTCATGGCCTCACCTATGAATTTTTCATAAATTACCTACATTATTTGCAACTTGTGAAAGAACTTTCTATTTCAAGGACATTCTTGAAGACTTAAAATCACTTTATTTCCATAGTGTTTTTCTCCTTATTGAAATGAGTCAAATTTAATGAAATGTATTGTATAAAGAAACGTAAGTCTTTAATGACAAATACTTCTATCTAAAATAATTTGTGAAATTTCAAGTCAGGAAGGATGGGTCTAGTTTTCTTCAACCTCACAATACATTTATGATAAAATTTGAAGAACTTAGATGTTCCAACAACTATATCATAATACTTATGTATTATTATAGTCTTTTGACAACAAAATGAAAGTCCCAAAACCACAAACAACATTTCAAATGTTTGAAGTCTTAAATCACATTTGAAATCTTCAACCATATATAAAGTCTTGAATCATAGTTGAAGTCTCAAATTGCAATTGAAGTCCCGAATCATCATACGAGAATTGTAAGCCATATACGAGGTCCTTGAAGTGATTCGAAGCATCAGAGATTATTGGATTAGTGGCTAGGCGTCGTTGAATAAGCCTAGGCATAATTTAGTTTTGTAATTGATTAGTACCTTAGGGGCCATTAGCCAACGCAGATTTAATCTTCAATTTTATAATTAGAATGTGACATCAACAATCTCTGAAGTATTGTTCAATGAACCAAGTAGCGCAAGCATGAAATTTTAACAAGTGTTAGAAGTAGAAGTTTTCTGGCAAATGCAGCCTAGAATCCAGGCTTGAAAGTATTGCTGATTTTTCAAGCTTGGCACTTTGGATTTCTAAAAATAAATTCTTCTAGATGTGGTGTTGAATCCACCTTTGATTTTGCCAGAGCTATCCAAAAAATCTCACATGATGCCGTTGCTATGTCCATCACAGGATGACCATGCTATGTCCGTTTTGTTCCTTCTCCCTTGACCTATTTTCGTCACATTAGTATATTCATTGTTTCAAACTTATTAGCAAGACTAAGATTTCTTTGCTTTGCTTTCTGTGGCAATCAAGAGGAGCGAATGATGAGGAATACAAGAAGCCGCTCATAGGACGATGCAAGGTTCATTCAACCTCTAGCGAGGCCTCCTATAGCACCATGTCAAGAAAAATAGATATAACATTCTTAAAATTTGATTGTGTTGTATTCCATCTATGCTTGCAAGTTCTAGCACCCATCTCTCAAACAGATTTTGAAAGGCTAGCATTTCGACCTTGAACTAAATTTTTGTTTAGAAATCAAGTGGCTCTTTGTAGTTTTCAAAAGAGACTAAATCTTTGAGCTCTCATTCATGAATGCTATTATCTTGGAATCGGTGTGATAGATCTAGAGCTTATTAGCAACCAAAAGGGAAACCGATTCATAAAGGTTCAATACTTGTAGATTGATTCTTCACCCTGTAGTTTTAGAGGAACCTATTCTTGGGGGTCATCGAGCTTCCAACGAAACATCAGTCAGACCCAACTGAGGTTCGATGGGAAGCTCAATGACCCCCCCAAATTGGTACCTATATAGAACTTTTAAATTTTCCAATCATGACATTCATTGCCCAAGCTTGTTTATTGTTTAAAAGCTTCATTCTGAATTCACAGTCTATCTTTCGGAACTGCTTCCTCTCACTAGCTTTGATGTAGATAAACCTACTTCTTCTCACTAGCTTCTTTGCGATTTACCCTAAATCCAACTATGCAACACAAAATTAGATAACTACTATGCTTAGAGTCTTCGTAATTGATAGAGCTCAAGTTCATGATAGCAACGCCACCCCTACGTAGTACATGTAGCTAGGACAAGGAAAAATGGGTTGGTCTTCAATGCACCCCTATGGTGACCCTCGCAGAGCCCACTTGGAAGCAAAAAGCAACAGAATTGGTGACTTTTACCACAACACAATGTGCATAGGAAAGCAAGAAAACCCGTGAGGGTACCGATTTTGGAGGGTCATCAAGATTCCTATATGGATCTAGTTGAATCCAACTGAGGTTTGGTAGAAGTTTAGATGACCCCTCCAAATTGATACCTTCATGGGTTTTTAAACATGTTAGGGGCATGCATTTTTATAATTGATGAGGCATGAACGAATTCTAGTTGGATTTAATGTTCAAAAACTTAAGCTTAATTAAATACTTTTGGGAATTAGTTCAAGTACCAAAGCACCTTGGCTAGCTAAAAAGGAGTTTGGGATTGTTGCAAGAAATAAAGTGTCCATGTTAAATCCTTGGCTTCAATTTGGAAAACAATTTGGTGAATAGATTTGATGGTACCAGTTTTTTTGGGGTCAAAGAGAGTCCAGTAATAACTCGTATTTGCCCTTGAAAATGACTTTCCATTTGAAGAATTCTAGAAAAATTAATGTTTCAACAAATCTTAGTGACGTCTTCTTCCAAATGTAGAAATGTAGTCAAAAAACAAAATTTGTTCTTGTGAGGTACCAATTTTGAAAGGTCTGACAAAGTATTGTCTACCATCAATCGGATCTGACTAAGGGTGGGGGACAATCTTCTTGACCCCCCAAAATTGGTACCTCATAGGAACATTTTAATTTCTTTTCATTGAAGAATGTTTTTTAGAGGAGGCACATTTGGATTGTGGTTTGTTCCTTGTGCAATTAGAATTATATGTTACATGGTTGTGGAATTCAACTTTAATGTTTTATTTAAAGAAAATTGACTTTCATTTTGCACTTAAAACACTAGAAGAAAACCGTGTTGAGTTCCACAAAGTTCGGGTGACATGAAATTTTGAAAATTGCCAAAAAAAAGCAGTTTCTATTTTGGCTACAACGTAATTTTCTAAAAACTATGTTGCAGCCAATACAGAAATTGCGTTTTTTGGCAATTTTCAAAATTTCATGTCACCTGAACTCTGTGGAACTCAACACAATTTTCTTCTAGTGAAAGTAGGGCTAGCTGTGAAGGAGTTTTGTTGACCTACACATAATTATTGAATGTGAAGTGGAATCATTTTTGAAATGTACCAATTTTAGGGGGTCTAGGAGATCCTCTTCCAACCATAGTCGGATCCAATTGAGGTTAGTTGATAATCACCTTGACCCCCTAAAATTGGTACACTCTTAGAGTTAGTTGATACCTATACCTTTCATGCCCATGATATTTGATAAGAATTTAGTGTTTATTCTTCATAATAGGAACTTCCTAGTGAAAGTTGTATAGTATGGACATGCTATGCTTTAAATTTTTGAATTTGTTTTGATCTTCTTAGTTTGTTTGGATATTATAATTGACCTTCTTGCTTTGAATATTTTGAAAACATTCTTAAACTATATTTGAAGCCCACTTTCGGGAATATCTTCAAGTTCTCAATGGCCCTTCATTTGATGAGACTAAGGTCTATGGGGGACCTTTAGATACTCTTGAAAGTGGACTCCAAATTATAAATGTATAAGAGTGACATTAACTAATTGTATACATTTGACATTGACTTTTATACTCTTGACATTGATTTCGTGAATTGTGATGATTCAATAGTAGGGGGGAGACAAAGGGATGGCATCTTCATCCATTGTTTCAACTAGCAATGCCCCTCCAACTCAAGTGGTTGGACCTTTTGAGCCCATGACTCTTGCAAATACCAACATGGAGGTCTACAATGACTCTATAGTTGAGGAAGTTGGAGAAGAAGACTTGATAAGTTGTAATGATATAATGGATGCACATAATTGTGCAATGGATGAGCTTGAGCATTCTAAGCTCAATCAAGTCAATGTTCCCAAGAAACACAAAGGTAGACAATCCGTATTTTCTCCAAAAAGTTTTGAGACAGTATAACTTTGATAGGTAGACCTCGATTTCAATTGTTAGTTCGATGTTTGAGGACACGTGTGATTGTGCTTGTAGTGTTAGTCAAAGCAAGCACGAGGTGGTGCTTATTCATCTGAGTTCTGACTCAAATGAAAGTGTTGACATTGACTAATTCCATTTGATTGGAATTGTTTTTTTATATTACTTTTGAGACCTCTTGCATATTAAATAGATCTATATTGAGGTTATGTTTTATGATATAAAACGCTCAGTCTTGTTATGTTCTTAGATTATTACTCTTGTAGTAAAAGTTTGGGTATCATTCTTGACTTATTATATAGTATTTGGGTTCAATTTGCAATCATATCAATCTTGAAGTATTTTGAATGTTTCCTTTGCAAATGGATGAGTCTCCAATCAATTTAACACAAGAAGAGAGAATTGCTAAAACTTTGGGAACGGATGACACATCACAACCGGAGATTGGAGTTGAAGGTGAAGGAGACTTTGTGGAGGATGATGTGGTCAAGTATGAAGAAAAGGAGCTTCTTAAGGATGAGCTCCATAGACTTTAAAAAGTGGACTCTGTCACTACAATCTCGTCTCTAAGAATGAAGCTTGATCAACTATTTCGTCTCCAAATTCTTCTATGCAGACTTGTGGCAATGCCCATGATGAGACCAACCCTCTCTTGTGACCTTGTAAATCTTGAACAAGAATTTGTCAATGGGTACCATGATGGAGCTACAATTTTCTATGCCACGACTACTAATGAGGCTAGAGAGAGATCAAAGTTCTCAAATGAGGAGATTGATGGGTGAGGACCATTGTGGAAGGACAATAATGACATCTTTATGAAACACGTTGATTCAATGGCTAAACTCAAACTTTTGAAAAACTGAAAATTTTGGGTTTGTGATGGAAATCACCGCTGCCTAGTGTAGATGAACTACGTTTCTAGGCTTCATTCCACCGAGCCAGATTGGCATTATGTAGTGGATTACATTTTATTAGACACAAAGGGAAAAATTGAGTTGGTCATGCACATGATGCATGACATAAATAAGTAAGTATTTCACTATCTAGATCTTTCACATGTTGCTTCTCACTTTGTTTGGGCTTTAGATTTGCATATGTTACTATTGTTGTGAAGAATATTTATGAAGGATCATTGTCTAAATTGTAGATCCATGGAAGACTCATAGGTGAAGACTAATTTGGTTCACACATTGTACCATGTGTCACAGCACAAAGCAAGTAAATTCCCTGTTATGCTCACAAAAATCACTCTAGAACATAACTAAGTGACTCTAAAGATCGAACCCACGAGATTCTATGAAGTATTTACTTTCATTAAGCGAGTAAGCCTTTCTATCCTCTAAATCTTCCTTTCTGGTCCTAGATCTATAACCAGAACCAACCACCAGATGATCTTGGACCGGATTACTTCTGTCCCAATCCTAGAACTACCTGATTTCCACAATTACCCCTATTCTAGGACTTTTACCCCTTCCGGTCCTGGTACTCCTCTAGACAAATCCGTTCTAGGTTGCCTATATTTTTTCTATTTCCTATTCTGGTTTAATTTTGCCTCTATTGGATCATTAGAGGGGTCGCCACTTGATTTTGTGAGTGGTAGGCCCACCACTCCTTCCTTGGATTATAGTGGCTAAAGGACCACTTGATCTACCCCTTCCTCTCCTAAGCTAATTTGGATCCGGTTTGATCCCTCACAACAACCCAAATAGCAATCCGGTCTGCAGGTCACACAAAAATCTCCCACACGATCCGTTCTTACTACAATGACCTTGATGCCAAATCCTACCCGTGTGAAGCTAGGTGGTTACAAGTGTACTCTTCCGTTCCAACATTCACTAGAGTTATTCCGTTTACCAACTAAGGTGGTGAGACCTCTCAGAAGATCAGACACTCAACCGGATTTCCCATCCAGGAGTTCTAGCGCGACTAAGGATACCCTCCCTATCCGCCTAGCCTAACAACGGCTATCTCACCTGGAACTCACAACTCTAGATCTGCTGAAGCACTGAAGTCCACTCCCAACACTCCTACAACCTGCTCATACACTAAAGATCGGAAACTATCGCACCAAAGGGAAAGATCAAGTCACAAATCTCCCTACACCTTACTAACTCCACATCATGCAAACTTGCCAAGCTTGGGAGATACACACAAAACAAGAGCGCATACAAAGGTACAAGGAATTTGCAAAAAGAAGACTCTTAGTACCCTTCGTGGGCCTGACTTAAATACAAGTCAAAAAATACAAGTGGGCGAAAATGCCTGCAAAAGTTTCACCGCAACTTGGGCCGGACTTTTCGCTTCCTACCTACTCCTAACTAGATCGGAACACAATCCGCTTCCATTCCTAATCTACCTACTATTTACATGCTAAGTGACCACCCGAGATCTGATGGTGGCACTATCCGCTCCTGGCTCCATCTACTTGAAAATCTCGTTCAAGTTTCGATTCCGCTTCCCCTCTTGAGGATTTGGAACCTGTTCGCCTTCTATGGATCCTGGGGTTGAGTCCAAGTCAATGGCGGTTCTCGGCGTATTGGCCTGAGTTGCCCTAACCTCCGATCTCTTGGACTTGGGGGTCGCATCCTTCCCCTCTCCTACTGTAACGTCCGAGAACGAATCTGGGAGAGAAATATCTGAGAGTCGAATCCCACAAGAACAAGTTGCTCCCGATAGTATCCAGGTACTCTCCTCCATCCGGTCCACTGCCTTCCGCGCCTCCTTCATTGCCACTTCTACCTACTTGGCAAAGTCTATGAGAATCCTCACTATCCAAGACCCGAATGGTTTCTTCTCATCGTGTATCTTTTCATCAAATAGCTTCGCCTTGGTGGTAGCCATTCCGGTTTCCCCAAATATGGCCTTCACCTGCTCCACCATCTTCTAAGTCTGTTCCGCCATGGATCGAGCGGCTACAAAGTTGTCCTTGAGGACAAGGAGTTCCGCCTTTGTCCGATCCAATTCCTCATGTAGTCTCTGAATTTCCGCCTCTTGTTTCCGGGACTCAACTGGATCGGAAATGCATTTGGCTACCTTCTCTGGTAGCTCTCTATCCAGTGCCACTCCCACCAACTTTTCGATCGCGAGCAGGATCCTCCTCTTCAGTTCCCAATCTACTCTTACGTTGCACAGGATCTTGACGAGAGGGTTGAATGGGTCATCGGGATCCAATTCCTCCAACATGATCTTCTCGACTTCCAATTTTTCTTCCGGAGCTGAGGTGTTACGAGCGGGTGGCATCCCCTGCTTGTTGGGAGAGGTCGTCTTCTGTCACTTGATCAACAGCATATCCGGTTCCTCCTCCTGTGACTCGTTGTTCTCCTCGGGTTCGGAACCGGATTCCATCTCATCATCCGTTTTCGATTCTTTGTATCTCAGGAGAATTTCCTGAGCCTTCCACGCCTTCTCCTCTGATGTACTTAGGAGCTGGTGGGAATGGTAGAGATGGATTAGGTAGGGACACACCGAAGTGGCCCTACTCTTTCCTACTCTACCTACGAGCTGGGTGACCAGATCGGAAATGATCCGGGCCTAGTTGACTCTCCGGTCTCCTCTCATAGCATTGAAGATAGTGTTGGTGAGGGAGATTGTCACCCTCGTCGGCTTTTCCGAATGTAGGACCAGAACTAAGAACTGCAACAGTCGGCGCTATCGCTCATCAATGCAGTCCTCTACCGCATATCCGTCCTTTGGGTTGACTGCACCCTGGAACTTCCTGCGGACAAACTCATCCTTCCAACTCGTCATTCCTAGCCCTCCTGACCGGAAACTATAGACTGCTCTCCAAACATCCTCCGTCTAGAGATGCAGAACCGCTTTCAAAATATTATCAAATTCATTGGATAGCTTGCCCAAGAATTTTCTCACTATTGACTCTTCCTTGAAGCCCCAGGTGTCACGCCCGTTAGTGACACTTACCACCTTAAGTCCACCTTCCAATGCTTTCCAAACACTTAACACTTTAGTGGCACCAAGGGTCACGCTCTCCTAACACTACACATGCCACGCACATCCAATGTTAGTCTCCAATTCCAACTCTTTGTGCTAAGTCCCAATCATCGGGACTACTAGTACACACACACACATTATGACACTGGGGCATGTTACTTGGTAATATGGGGCGGAACTTCCATCTTATTGTGTAAAGACTCATGGTGGCAGTACTCACCATGGTCCTAACTGCCCTTGAAAGTCATCCCAACTCCATACTAGGCTCCTTGTATATTTGCTACTTTCCACTTCGTCACTAACCGGGACTCACCATTCGGGACACCTCAACATAGCCTAGCAAGGAGTGGGACTCCACCCAACCGGTGCCACGGGACACCTACAAGTGTCCCATGGTGCCTTGGAGTGGTGGTGACCCCAGACCAGCAACTTTGAGTCATTGGGACTCACCAAGGCTCCAAGAGGGAGTGAAGAGGAAGACCAACCCCTCCTATAGTACTCTCTCTGGGATTCAGCAAACCCCCCCCTTGTATGTCAAAGGGGACTTCCAAAACCACTTTGGTTTTGGAAGACCACCCCATTTCTCCCGATTCACCCTAGTTTGGGACTCCCGAATTTCCACCCGGCATAACTTTGCGGTTCGGGATCCAAATCTCACATGCGAGCCTATTTTCGACATTTACTTGACGAGTAGATGTCGATGGACTACTCACTTGCCCCATTTGGACAAGTACTCGCAAAGTTATCGCCCTCCAAAGATTCGGGTCCATTAAGAGAGGCGTCACGCCTTTACCATGGCGCTTCTCTTGGCCATAACTTGAGGCTCCTACCTTAGAACCTCGTAATGCTTGTCAATCTAGCATCCTTGTGTTCTTAGCTTTCCAAGTATATGCTACATGACATATTTCATGCAGGGATTCCTCATGAACCCCTCCCTCCTAGCCCTTAAGCGTCCCTGCGCCACCAGGACACCCCCACCTTTGAACGCCCATAACTTTTGACTCACAAGTCCAAAGCACGCGTTCTTTGGACGGCTAGAAGCGTCTCCTCGAGAACTTTCCAAGCATGTATCACACACCCCCAAATTCTTCCGGTGTAGAGTGTTAACACGCTCTGATCACTCGGGACTTCTAGTCCCCCTCACCTCATCTCTTGCAAGGCTTGGGGAGTCACATCCAATGTCCCTCTTGCTCACCAAGGTGACACGAGCACGCCTTGTGATGAGGGTCATGACACTCACCCCCACCAAATGGTGTCCATACCCTCATCGACATTACTTCATGCCGGTAGTGTTAAGTTTCTAAGGTAGCCCACCTCCTTAACACTTGCATTGTGTTCCTGGGTAGCTAGCCCCACAATGCACCAAGTCCCCTTACTTGGTCTAAATGGCTAAGTCCTCAATGGTGTCATTAGATAGGTCTTAGGTCGAAGGCACCCTAGCCTTCTTCAAAAGAGGACCTAATCTAACTAGACCTACCTACTTTGAGACTTTCTCGAACCTATTTGGCTCAAAGGAACTTTCCCAAACTTTAGTTCCAAGCTAGGCCCAATTAGCCTATCACATTTCTCACTTGACTTAGGATGATTTTAAGGCTAACCAACTTCCACTTGGACACAACTTCAAGACCCCTTTCTAACATTTCTGCCATTAAGTGATGAACTTTGCACGCCTCAGGATAGTGTCAAGTCCCGCCCGACTTGTCTTTGCTTCACTCTAAAGACATAGTTGATCAAGCTATGCATTATCGATGGACAACTCGCAAAGGCACTTTTATAAGCCCGTGCCACTACCTTGCCCCCGCCTGGGCAAGTCCAAGGCTTGGGACTTATGTGGAATCACCCATTCATAACCCCCAAGTCAAGGCCCCTAATTGGTAGCATTCCAAAAGTTGGCTTTGCATATCACTTCAATCCTCATCTACCCAACTTACCTCTAATGAAGAGACTAGGACTCATCTCACATTTTTGAGCCACACAATTCTGAAATGCACTTACAACCTCAAGCCACTTTAATGCCAACCAAGTATTACAAAGTGTGCCTTGCACCACTTCCTAACCAAGCACTATGCAAAGTCTATACAAGTGTGGTGTTTCACTTCCACCAACAAAGGTTGATGTCCTCATCAACGCATCCGTCCTCGTTTGTTGCCTTGCCTTTGAACTTCATATAAGTCCACTACCTCCTTGGCATTGACCATATGTTTGGCCTCTACCCAAGTTGCTTCCTTCTCATGATACCCCCGCCATTTCACCAAGTACTCTTTACCTTTCCTCTTGGTGTTCCTACTTTTCAAGATCCCTTCCACCTCATACTCAAGGTGGTCACCAACCAACTCCGGTGAAGGCCATAACACTTGCTTGCGCTCCAGCCTCAAGGTATCTTCATAATATGGCTTGAGCAATGAAACATGAAAAGTTGGATGCACCTTGATCTCCAGTGGTAATGTTAACTTATAGACATCCTTAAACAAGCGCTTTTCAATGACAAACGGACCCGCATACTTTGCCATGAATTTGGGAGTTAGGCCCTCCGGTAAGGTGAAGTTCTTCACATTCAACCAAACTTTTTTGCCCTCCTCATACTCAACATGGCGTTGCCCTTTGTTCACTTGATCCATATACCTCTTTTGTGCTTTGGCTAACCATACCTTGGTCTTTTCGAGCATTTGCTCTCTTTTGGCAATCAAGTCCTTTACATCTTGGTTTGGCAACGGCTCCACTTGCGCTTGCTCCAAGGCTAAGTCGGTAGGCATAAGTGGCTCCACTCCATAGGCCACTTTGAATGGCGATTCCCCGGTCGCCGCATGCTTTGCTTTGTTGTAACTAAACTCTGCCAAAACCAAGTACTCCGTCCAATCACTTTGATCTGCACTCACATAATTCCTTAGGTATTGATTGAGAACCCCATTTACCCTCTCCGTTTGTCCAGCAGTTTGAGGATGAAACGTTGTACTAAACGGAAGTTTAGTCTTCATCTTACGAAACAAGTGCCTCCAAAATGCACTTGTAAACTTAGGGTCTCTATCCGAAACAATCACCCTTGGCAATCCGTGATGTCACCACCACATGTTGAGGAACAAGACCGCGGTCTCCAATGCGGTCGCCGTCCCTCGAGTTGGCTCCATGAGTGCCAACTTGCTAAAGCGATCTACTACCACAAAGATCGCATCACATCCTCGTGACATCGGAAGGCTCGTGATGAAGTCCATGGAAACACATTCCCATGGCCCACTTGGAATAGGCAAAGGTCATAACAATCCCGCTTGCTTTTGATAAGATGCCTGATTGCCTTGGCAAATGACACAAGTCTTCACATAATGGGTAATGTCTTCCTTCATCCCCGGCCAATAAAACCTCTTGCTAACCAAACATATGGTGGATTTCTCCCCCCTATACCTGGCCAAAGGGTTATCATGTTCCTCTTTCAACACGGTTAATCTCAACTTGCCACTTGGAACATACACCCTAGTTTGTTTGAACTTGATCAAGCCTTCATACAACCGGATTCCTTTCACTTTCTTACCACTTCGCAAGTCACTCAAAATTTTTTGAGCTTCCGGGTCTTTCATATATGCCTCCCTTATCTTCCTAGCCAAGTCCCCTTCACCCGCATACATCATGCGCAAAATTTGGGTGGTACTTGGCCTATGCTCCTCCTTTCGACTTAGTGCATCCGGCACTACATTCTCACGCCCCAGCTTGTGGATCAACTCCACATGCATAAGCGCCAAGGTATCATACCACCTCAATTGCTTTGGTGACACCCAAGCTTGGTTCTCAAAGTACTTCAAAGATACATTATCGGTGTATACCTTGGTCTTATGAAGACCAAGGTAATGTTGCCATGTCTTCAAACAATGCACCACGGCAAACATTTCCTTCTCATGAGTTGGCCACTTGGTTTGAGTTCCATCAAGCTTTTTGCTCTCAAACGCAATAGGCCACCCATCTTGCATGAGCACTCCCCCAATGGCAAAGTCGCTTGCATCGGTGTGCACCTCAAAAGGTTTCTCAAACTCGGTAAATTTCAATACTGGTGGAGAAGAAAGCTTTTGTTTGAGTTCTTCAAATGATCTCTCACAATCATTTGTCCACACTATGGCAAGGTTTTTCTTCAATAAGTCGGACATAGGCTTGGCAATTTTGGAAAAGTCACAAATGAACCGTCTATAATAATTGGCCAACCCAAGAAAGGATCTAACTCCCTTTTGGATTGTAGGCCTTTTCCACTTTTGAATTGCCTCTACCTTTTTGTTGTTCGGCTTGATTCCTGACCCCGTCATAATGTGTCCCAAGAACTCCATTTCCATCAAACCAAACTGACTTTTCTCCCCATTTGCATACAACTTGTTATCCCTTAGTTTTTGAAGCACCACCTCAAGATGCCTAGCATGCTCCTCCACTGTCTTGGAAAACACCAAAATGTCATCAATGTATACAATGACAAACTCATCAAGCTCCTCATGAAATATCATATTCATGAGTGTAGTAAAAGTTGAAGGTCCATTGCACAATCCAAATGGCATGACCAAAAACTCATAGGACCCATATCTTGTCCTACAAGCCGTTTTCTCAATGTCACCCTCCGCAATGCGAATTTGGTAGTAATCCGCTTTCAAGTCAATGCGGCTATAGTACTTAGCCCCCGCCAACCGATCAAAGTGATCATCAATTTGAGGCAAAGGATAGTTGTTCTTGATGGTCACCTTATTGAGGGCCCGGTAATCCACACACATGCGGAGTTTCCCATCTTTCTTGTCTACAAACAAGACCGGTGCTCCATAAGGTGATTTGCTTTGGCGAATATACCCCTTTGCCAAAAGCTCCTTGAGTTGTTTCTTCAACTCTTCCAACTCCCTTTGGTTCAATCTATATGGTGCCTTAAACGGTGGCTCCAATCCCGGCACCACCTCGATCTTGTGATCCACTTCTCTCTTTGGTGGTAGTTCATCAGGCAACTCTTGAGTAAGTACGTCCACAAACTTTCAGATTACATCACCAACACATTTTGGAGGTTGCTTCCCCTTAGCACCTCCATGGCTAACTCCTCCATGTGAGTCCGCCCACATCACAATCAAAAACCTATTTTCCTCTAGGTCCTCAATGCTAGCTAATAGGATTCGACTCCCCAATAATGAAGGAGTCCTAGTTATTTCCAACTCTATTTCCCTACCATCCGCATTGGCGACGACCTTCACCTTTGGTCGCTGCTGTATGTCTACCTCATATGTATCCAAAAAGGTATTTCCTAGGATGAAGTCCACTCCATCCATGTCACATACGGTGAAGTCTTCCACAAAAGAAAATTCTCCACACTTCACCTCCACATCCATCACAATGTGGCTTGTTTGGTGAGGCTTACCCTTGGCAAACCTCACATTGATGGGCTTGCTTGCCTTAGTCTTTTGCAAGCCCAACTCCTCCGCCGCTCTTGGACTTATAAACGAGTGGGTTGCCCCTGTATCCAACAAAAATGAAGCATCACGTTGGGCAATGGTCCCTTGGAGAAATAACAACCTTGGTTTTATTTTGGTTCTACTTGCCTTAGCCACAAAGCCCCCATGAAGCAAGTGTTTTGTCAAGTGGGTGCGCATGCTTTGAGTACTCACCCGCGGTTTGGTGCAATCCTTTGCCATGTGGCCCTTCTCACCACAATTGAAGCAAGTCATTTGACTTCCATCTCCTTTTGGCTTGTTGTCACCTTGTGCTTTTCCTTTAGTAGAACCCCCTTTATTCCCACTTGGTTGTCTTCCATCTTGCCCATGCTTCCGCTTCTGCCAAACGTGTTTCCTTAGTTGGTGCTTCGAATGTGCCTTAGTAGATTCATGTGTTGAGGCTCCATCTTTGGCCCTCTTGTTGGGACCCTCATCGTCCCCAATCCTCTGCGCAAGCTTCAATAGCTCAACACATGATTATGGCAGCTTTGGCATTCGAAACAATGCTCGTTCTACCCAACTTTGGAGTCCATTGAAGAAAATGATCTTCTTCGCCAATTCATCCAACTTCGGGAGTACACTTAGTTGTGCGTTGAACTCCCGCACATACCCCCTCAAAGTGCTGGTTTGCTTCTACCGCACTAATGCCATTCCATCACGAAGGTCTTGGTATTCCGGTGTGAACCGGTTACCTAGTAGTTCCTTGAAACTAGCCCAATCAAGGTTCTCCACCACCTCTCCATTTTCCTCTTTGTATTGGGTCCACCACGTCAAAGCATGATCCTTCAAGAAAGTCACCATAATAGTGATCTTGTCCTCTTCAAGTGCACGTTGAGCTTTGAAGTACATCTCCATCTCCACAAGAAAGTCTTTAACTTTATGAGCCTTGCCCATCCCTGTGAAAGAAGAGGGCATGTTGGTCTTGTACAACTTGTGTGATGAAGAGCTTGAGCTCCTCTCTTTTAGCTCTTTAATTTCCCCTTGCATGTCCCGAAGAGTTTTGACAAGTTCCTCAAACATCACATCATGTGACTTCCTTTTCCAACTTCGTGGTACCGTCAAAGGACTAGAGGCGGTATCCCAATTGTCTTCACTAGCTTCTTAGTTCCCACTATGTTTCATTGTCAAAGGGTTCACTCCTTCCTCCGAAGAGTGCACCCTTTCACCTTATGTTTCGGAGGCTTCACCATGCTCTGGACCTTGACTACATGTTTGTCGACCTTGTTCAGAAGGCTCAACTTCCCCAACTTTGGTACCCTTTCTAGCCATGCCTTCTAAACTCCGTCGCACTACATAGCCCTGCTCTGATACTAAGTGTCGCACCCCTTAGTGACACTTACCACCCTAAGCTCACTTTCCAAGCACTTAACACTTTAGTGCCACCAAGGTTCATGTTCTCCTAACACTGCACATGCTACGCACCCACAATGTTAGGTTCCAACACAAGTCACGGGGTTCCCCATTCCTCCGTGACTCCCAATCCTTTCCTTCCAACACTTAATTCCCACAAGACACCGGGCATGTCATTTAATGACATGGGGCGGAACTTCCATTGATGTCCAAGCACTCGATGGAGGCACTACTCCCCACCGGTGCTAACTGCCCTTGCATGGGACCCAACTCCCCACTAGGCCCAATCCAACTCACTAATCGGGACTCACCAACCGGGACTCACACCATGGCCTAGTGTGGAGTGGGACACCACCCAACCGGTATCAAGGAGTGCACAAGCACTCCACAGTAACACACAAGTGGTGGTGAGGCTCCAACACTAACCTCACCACCCGGAGCCACTTAGGCTCACCATGGCACCATCCGGGAGTGAGGAGGGAGACCACCCCTCCTCATAGTACCCTCTACAGGATTCGGCAACCCCCCCCCCATATTAGAGGTCATCGGGAACCCCCAAGATGCACCCCATCTTGGAAGACCACCCATTTCTAAGTGGTATCCCCAAACCAGACCCCCAAAGACCTCCCGATCTTCCCATCGGGTTAACTTTTAGCACAAAGCTCCAAATCCCAAGTGCGAGCCCATTTTCGTAATCTAAATTTTCCGTATATCACCGTGAACTATTCACTTTCTCCAATACGACAAGTATTGAGGAAGTTATGGCCCTCCAAAGGTACGAGTCCCCCGTGAGGTGTAGTTCTCCGGGACTCCACCCTCTTTGGATGCCCATAACTCTTAGCTCACAGCTTATCTCTTCATGAGACTTATCATTCTAGAAAGCTTGTCTCCTTAGCTTTTCAATGATATGCGGCATGCCCTATTTGGCTCCAAGGAACCCTCCCAAAGCTTGTTTCCCACGTCCCTATGCCTCGGGACGCGGTCGGGACGCTGCCAACTTTGAGGAGCCGTATATTTTGACTCCCAACTCGGATTCTCACGTTCTTTGGACCCATGGACGCGTCTTCTCACAAGCTTTCCAAGCATGTGAGACACGCCCCCAAATTCGTCCAGATCATAACGCTACATTGCTCTGATCACTCGGGACCCTTAGTCCCCCTCACCTCATCTCTTGCAAGGCTTAGGGAGTCACCCCCAACGTCCCCCTTGCTCACCAAGGTGGCCGGGCACGCTTCTTGATGAGGGTTGTGACACAAATAGAAGGCAAAACTTAGAACGAGATGAAGAAGAAGGCAATACTCACCCAACTTACAGAGGACGTCATCACTTATGGGGCACAAATCATTGTCCTTGGTGATGATGACTTGGAGAAGATTGAGGATTTAATCCTCAACATTTCTATTGAAGATCTTGTGGAGGACATGGAAAGTGAAACACTGACTTAGTATAGAGAGGTTACAGATTTCTTACAGAAGGTCATATTCTTTGATTTGTAATTTCAAATTAATATATCAGATAAAATTTATAAATATTTGATGGGTTGATAATTGATTATTTGAATTTCTCTATGTTTGCAGTTGTCAGTAGGAAAGCCTCACATGTATTATGGTGTACCAAATGCTAGGCCAAGAGTGGACCTCGTCTTTTTTGATTGCCCCGAGAACTTGCCCATGCCGGGGGTGTCTTCTCCACCAACAAAGGTATTGGAATGGAACACAAATGAGCTGGATGAGGGTCTTGAATTGGCATTTCGTTTTGTATACAAACATTTGCAAGACCATGGTTGCATGATTGTATTTTATTCATGGAGCATAGGAGCAAAGAGCACTATTGTAGGATTGTGTGAGACTTATTGAATGGTGAAGAAAAAAGAGTGGATGGGCATGAACAATCTACACTTGACCTCGGCATTGAGCCTTAATACTACGGTAATTTTTCTTCTTTGGTTCTTGAAGCTTTCAATGCCATTCGCTAATACATAAGGTTTTATTCATTTCTAATGTATCATTTGTTTTGATGATTGCAAATGCAATGATTTGGAATTAGCCTCTTGGCCAAGGACTTTGTTAAAAAAGAGAAATCCAATTTTTCTTTCAAACGTACATCCATGATGAAGAATGCAGGTGTGGATATTAGACGGGACAACATGTTGATGAACTATACCAAGGAAGATGACTTGGCAATGAATGGTGGAAAGCAATGGCAAGGGGCTAGTGAAAAGGACCCCCGATTTTTCCAACTCCTCATTGAAGCTACAATTGTCAAAGGAGATTTAGTTGTGGACTGCACCGCATCTATAAGTGACTATTCCATTTCATTGATGTCCATTGCAATAGTAATTTTCAAAATTAATTTAATTTATATATTATATTTTGTGGACTTCAAGTGCATCAATTACTGCTTGTTGTGGCATGGGCCACCATATTGTGGCTTTGGTGAACTTAGACATTTATGATTCCCTCCTCAAACCCATGAAGAAGCCTACTCAAGATGTGGTGAAGGGACCACCTAAACCACTGGTAGTTCAAGCATCACAAGATCTCAATGAAATGCCCGTGGTGCCTCGAAAATTTACTCGAAAGGGAAAATTTAGTAAGTAAGTTTTCATTTTTATGATTTTTCTTTGCTCGCAAAATTTTATGTTGTAAAAATCTAACAATTGTATCATATTTATTTGCAGCTATCAAGGATTGATGTCCTCATATGCAATGATGCTGAAACAAAGTCCTCTCTTCAGTCCAGGAAAGACTTTTGATCTTCCAATCTATGCTAAGCATATTGCATCAGCCTTTGCGGATTTTAGTTGCTCTAAACCAAAACGTTGTCAAGATAAGTATGCTCTAAATGTTTTAGAGTTTAAAGATGGATCAACATCGGAGGGTAGAGAGACTTCAGAATCATCTCACTACAAGAAAATGGGGATATAAACGACTTGACTACAATGATTGCACCGACAACAATGACTGCAAAATGACTATTTGTAGTCATTTTGAAGTCATTTTGCAGTCATTGTTGTTAGTGCAGTCATTGTTGTTAGTGCAGTCATTGTTGTCAGTGCAGTCATTGTAGTCAAGTCGTTTATACGCCCATTTTCTTGTATTGTCTAGCAATGAGGATTCTATGACAGAGTCCACTACGACTTAGACTCATGAAATTGACATATCTTATGAGTCAAACTATTGTGTTTGATTTTCATTATGATTGGATTTGTGAGTTTTATGGCTACATATGGGGTGTTATTTATTTTCCTTTAGCTTTTCAAATTGCATGATTTCATTCAAAATTGAGTACCATTGCTTGTTGTAGAGAAGATTTATAAAAAAAATTCTAAACTAACTTCAATCTTGAAAAAATGAATGCACATTTCTTGAAAATCACAGTTGCCTTAATTCACAATCATAGGTACCTCGTTCATTTTTCTGAAAATAAAAAATTCACGCTCACAAGTTTACATACTAGCAACCCTGGTCCCTACAATCCTAAACAAACAATGCACTATGATTGTGAGGCAACTAGCCAGACTTTCATCGCAAATTAGATCATAATTTTGTTTCAACTTACATAAACTGCAAGGGTGTGCTTCACCACTCTCTTAATGCGTGTTCCAGTCCTCTCTTTAGGAGCGCTCTAATCCTATCTTTACGCAAGCTCAACCTTTCTTTCCACCCAAACTCTTCACTATCTAAGGCCACCCCCTGCACACCTTCTCCATGCAAGTCTTCCGTTCGAAGTCTACGCACCTTGCAACGTAGTTAGAAACGCAACCCCTCCTCCAAAATCTTCAAATCATTTTTAAACCACCATCACCTTCTCTAGGAGGTAGCCTATTCACAATTCAAAAAACCTCTTCAAGCACTCAAACACTAAAAATATAACAAGGAAACTCAAATTCCTACAAAGTGAAGTTCGGAAACCTAAGAGTGGACAAGCACAAGTCACGCACCCATACCCAATCCAATTGAGAGAAACAAACAATCCCAAGAAACAACCAATCATGAGAAATAAACAATCTTGAGAATAAGAGCAATGACAATCAAGCTGAAGGAAAATAGGAAGGAGAGGAGAAAGCCATCGGGGGAGAGACAGGGTCAATTGGAGTTGACGTCCTAGTCTTCCATCATGATAGCACCACCGTAGCTCATAATGACGGATGATGAACTCAAGGTAAGCGTCAACTTAAGGTAAGTGTTCTTATTACTTGGGATTAGTGAATGTGATTACTCAAGTTTTTATTTATCCCTTTACCCACTAAATTTGCAAATTCATCTCCCGAAATTCAAAATTTGAGAAAATTAATTCAATATGAAGTTTCACCCGGAAGCACATGTTGGAATTGATATACAAATAAAACTTGTAGATTTTGATTTATATCTTCCATCTCTATAATTAGATTCACCAATGCTATCATCCATATTTTTTTATAATTTGAAAGAAAAATCCTGAAAATCCTTCTAAATTCAATTACAAAAACAATAATATCATTTTTTTAGTAAAATTTGTTGGAATGGATTTATAATGAATTTCTCTTCACATGGTGATTTATTTTTTAAAATTTCAATGTTCTTAAAATCCATGACCTCATTTTGGCAAATCCAATTTTGAATTTCAGTCAATGCAATTTGACCACTTGACATACTTGTACATTGTAAATTTATAAAAACATGTATTGTACTCTAGTAAAACCAAATCCAACCCTTATATAGGATAACTTCATATAATTTAAGTATCTCCATAAATTAGAATATTAATTTTCATCCAAGCATTTACAAGGATAAAATTTGAGTTCTAATTTGTTCATCGTCCAAAATATGGACGTCCAAGTGCTTACGGGTTAATTTGTTATGCATTTCAAAACCTGGTCTTCAAGCTTGCTAGTGTAAATATTTTGAATTGCTCAAATTAATCACTTAGCAGATCCAAGCCTTTTCTCCATCAAAACTCTCATAATTGCCACATCTATAACAAGAGCAAAAAACTTGAAAAATTGTTTTGTTTTGCATATCAAACCATAGGATTATGCACTAGACTAGAATGAGAATATATGATTGGAAGAAATTTCATAAACTTTGACAACATTGATTACAAGATATTTACATCCAAAGTGAAGGAAATAATTTTTTTGCAACTTAGCATTTATGTGACTAGATTTTATGGCTTTCAATCTTCTTGATTTAAAATTTTTGTATTATTCATTTTCATTTTCTAGGTTTCTTATATCGAATACTTCAATTGAGAATCTAGGAAAAAAATTCACAAAAAAACAATTATTTTCTACTTTACTCATTAAAAAATTATTATTAATAAGTAGTAGTAGGTTCAAGTTTGAATGAATAACTAAATCATTCATAGATCTAAGATGAAATTGAAATACAATGAATCCACTAGTGTAATTTTTCTAATAAGCAAACATAACCCTCTCTAACAATTTTTTTGGAAAACGAATCCTATAAGTTATTTTTAAGAAGATGCTTAGATTGCCAGAAAAACTAAGATTGTCGATAACTTTCTCATCACTAGTGTAAATGGAATGAATCAATGCTTCAAATGTAGAGAAAAAAGTTATGCTTTAGGAAAAAAAAATTTAATTATTTAGACACTTTATGATTTTTTTGAGTTGTTTGCCGATCTTTGTTTCTGGCTTATTGTTCCATAACTTTTTCCCCCAAGCATCGATTGAAATAAAAACTATATATCTACAAAGTTCTCACAAAATCATACTTCCTCAAAAAAATCCAAAAATTTCCCTAAGAATTAAAGTCATATGAACCTAACTAGGCCCAAATTGTCCTCCAAGGGAACAAACATCCTTTAGAGGTTAAATACCTTGCCTAATTGAAGTCATTCAAGTATTGTCTCTTAAAACAGTGAAGGCAATTGACATTATATTTTTTGGGCAAAGTGTGAAATGGTTATGAATTTGTACAGTAGTAAACCATCTTTCATGGCCAAAAAGACTCTCTTTAGTCCTCAAAAACCACCCCAAACTATATCCATTGTGCTCCATCAGCATTCTCAGAAGAACGAGTTTGAGTAGTTATAGAACTAATTATGCTCATACTAGTCGGAGCCCTAAACTTCTTATTAATGTATTGGACATGTTTTAAATTTTGTAGGGTGTTTGTAAAGAGGTTGGCAAAACAATCTCCAATTCTGTTCACTTCAAGGTTTAGGATTTGATACATATTGCTTGCAAGTAATAATTTATTTAGTGGTTATTTTGCAATTTAAAAGAAGTGCTTAATATGGAATTTATTAATTGAATTTCGATCATAAGTACTTTTGGAATTATGCATTTTAATTTGGTAAGAATTTTTATTTAAAAAAAATATAGTAGTCTTCATGATTGATAATGAAGGATAGTCAAATAGATATTGGTTATTTATAAATATGGTGTAGTTTGATCTACAATCCACCCAAAGTGGCAACATTCCATTCAAAACACATGAAATGCATTATAATTATCATTTTTATAGAAAATAGAGAGAAAGATTCACAAACTCATTCATGTGCTTCTAGAATTTATCATAGCTCTAAAATCATGAATCTACTACATTTATCGTTAGACAATTAAGCTTGCTATAAATGAGAATCTATGGCAATAGAACTGCCATTTTGTTATGCCATGGCCTTGGATAGCATCCACAATACATTTATTTGGTTGCTTGGACACTTAACAAATCAAGCTTCAATTTCATTTAGGGTTACTTTACGGTTAGACACATATTGTGTACAAGTGACATGATTAATATATTTGATCAATCTCCAATTCCCTTTATAGTTGTAGGTTTGAAGTGAATTCTTTAGGATTTTCTTCAATAGTAGTTACTCTTACAATAAGAAGTGCTTCTTGAATTCACTAATATGTGAAATGCCTATTTTTTTTTATCTTAAATGCTTGTATACCAATTTCATGCTCCTTTACCCTATCAACCTTGAATACTATTGGAACTAAAATTTGTCAAATATGGGCATATTAATTATTAAGGGGATTTATTTAAAACAATCATTTCAGATAGTCTTACACAATCTTGGAAGTTCTATAATCAGAGGATAATTACCAAAATGAATATATCTCAATGGATAGCTTTAATTCTAAACTTCATCTACAATCACAAGTCATAAAATTGCTATATTTAACTAAACATGGCATTGAACTTTTTTGTTGTTCTTCAATGAAATATGGCATGATGATGCTTTTTCAAGCTTGCAAACATAATTCAATCATGATGAAAGGGCACAATTACAAGTTTCATACTTTAGTTAGATTGAAATTATGAATTATAAACACAATTTATGCATTAAGAGAGGTGGGAGCTATGGTGAGGCCCATGAAAGAAAGGTCAATGAAGAATCCTAAATTCTAAAACCTCGAAAGAATGAAAAAAAAATGAAAACTTACATTCAAAAATTGTCATGAAGAGAACCCAACAAATTCCAAGGCCTAAACAACAAAATTTTTTGAGGGAAGACACTAAGGTTCATAAGAAAAGAAATTTGTCTTTCTCCTTCTCACATTATTTTAGGGGGTAAGACACTTTGGTTGGTGTAAATTTCTTTCCCAAACTTTTGTTTTGGGGGAAGATACTTTTAGAGGGATTTAGGATATACTTGTGAGATCGAGGTTCACCATAGACATTTTTATAAGAAAAAATGATATTATTGGGTTTTTTGCTATAAAATTATCACCATTGGAAATCCCAATTTTTAAATTTTTTCAAAAGTGGAAGGATTAGCATATTTGTTTTTATCATTCATTAACTAACACCTAGTACATTGGAATTTCCTAAAAAATATATATGTCAATTTATTTGACAACCTTTTTTTTTATGCTTTGAAATCAATCCATCTTTTAACATATTGAAAGAGACTAAAGTATACCTCGTACTAGGATATATTTTTTTTCCTCAAATTGTTGAAAGATAGAACCTCCTTTCAAATTTGGAAGTACTAAGGAAACCTACATTTTGAACTTCAACCAACTTACCTAATTTTGGAAATTATCAATGGACATATAATATTATAATGCAATCTAAAATGATCCTACTGATCCTATTGCTAGATTCCCTACAATATAAATATTTATGTAGTGAACATTTGACCTTCCATGCAGGACAAATATAGAATTTATGTTTTCCATGGTTTACGACTAACCAGTTGGGATTTTAGGGTGTATGTTTGGGAGACAATGATGTATCAGTTGATGTTGTGTATAATTGTTACATGTGTGAAGTTTCTATATTGATATTTGGACAATGAACGACTTTGAGTACGTATAAATGGTCATTTATTTACCATAGTGAATGTCTATCCATTTCATTGAATGTGTCAAATGACTTTACCTTTTAAATGAAATGAAGTTGGATTTCATGAAATATAGTTTTAATTGCCTACACTTATAATGTTTGAAGGAAAAAATATCATTATAAACAAAAAATTTCAAAAAAAATTCATGAAAATCAATTTGAAAGTTGACAAAAATGGTTTTGTCTTGTGCACTTAGTTACCTCTACAGGTAGCATTTGGAATATTAAAAACTTAATTACTTGGAAACAACTTACATTTAGAGGTACAATACATGAAATATTTAATTTTGTGAATACAAATTTAGTAAATTTTGCACTATGATTCTTGCCCATCACAAAATTTAGCAATTCTTCTCATCATTCTTTATCAATAGATACAAAAAAATTTGACAATTACATTTTAAAAAATCATTAGTAACATACATCTTCATTTTGGTCTCTTGAGGTATAAGAATATTTTTTCATTCTAGGGTCACTTGATCAAAATGAACAAAGTAGACAAACTTTGGAGGGTATAGACTAGAATTACCTAATTAATGTATCCAAAAAGTGATACCATAAGCTGACCATTTCCCCTTCCAATGCTTTTACCAAATGTCATGACTATTTGTAGAAATCTCCTGACGCTTATGTTCATCTCTAGATGATTGCATACATCTCTAGATGTTTGCATAAATTTCCTTCTGCTTTAGTTGGCGACCTCTAAATCTTCTAGTTCGATGTGTTCATGTTTTGGATACAGAAGAAGGTATTCAAGCAATAAATTATTGAGATTCTTGACAAATCTTGCGCTATTTCTTGTAGATTGAATTTTGTGATGAGTTTATTATCTAAATAATATGTGAATTTGTAGTCATCCAAATTTAGTTTGAAATAACAAATCTCTTTTTTAAAACAACTATTTATGCATTCACTTGAATGGACATTATTTTCAGATATATACTATTTAACATGAAATGAAAGGAGTGAAAGAAGTCACTTGAATTTGAAGTCATACTTCTAGATAATGATTACCACATTCATTGGTATTATTGATGTGTATGGTTTAGTTTTTATGTAGGGACTAAGGTTGAGGGGGCAATGTATGGTTCATTCGGTACATTGTCACCTTTGGAAGTATCTACAAATATTCATAACCTTGTTATAAGTATAACTTCATAAAGTTATAGTAGATGAAATTCTAAATAACTATGGAGATCCAGTATTTGTAAATCCCTTGACTCCAAAAAATTATTTATGTTTGTTAGTGGATCAATATTCATGTCCTTGCTACGTATGTAACTTCATAAAGTGTTTGTTGATGAAATTCTAAATTACTATAGAGATCCTTTAGTGTTGGTAAACTTGATTCTTGTAAATCCTTGGGCTAAGAGAAATAGTTTATGTCTACGTGCAATGTACGTATGTATGAGTATTTGCAAAATACAAAATTTGGTTGACTTCTATCACGTGGCTGATAACCTCATTTATTTATTTCCACAAGATATTATACAAACTAAAACCAACACCAAATTAGGCATTTTTGCACTTGGCGAAGTGCATTGACCGTATGTACTACTATTCACTTAAACATTGTTTTCACAAAAATTGGACCCCCCCAACTATTTCAAAAACAATTCCCTCGCATTTATTGTGTTTTACTTCAATTGTGCATGCAATTCTTAGAAAGGGATGCACTTTTCAATACTTTTAAGTACAACAAGTAAGAATGTGTGCTTCATTCATCTCCATTACTCTTACTATTTATTTATTTTAGTCACCAAGCACCATATACTAAGATTCTCTTGATATCATATTCTTTTTGTACCAATATCACTTAAAAAGCAAAAAATCACTTCAATCATTGAAAAATTTATTTAGAAAATTGAAATGAGTTCAAAGGAATATATACTACCTTCTCATTTTTTATTTACAATCCAAACAACACAAAAAAATAACACTCCGAAATCTCCAAACATTTTGCCTAGAAAATAAGAACTTTTGTATTTCTACACACCATTCACTTCCGTCACATGTACTACTATTAAATATTCAAGGACTATTGTGTTGCATCAGAAGTCTCCAATACTCGTGCAGATGACTATGTCAAGTCTTTTGCTTCCCCTCCACCAATTGCCTCAATTTCTTTAACTATACCTGGTCCATATGAGGCTTTTCCATTGCAAAGGTGGAGAAACCCTCTAGAGTGGACTAGTAGGGAGTGTATAGGACACCTACCTAAATTACCTTCCAAGCAATGGACTCCAACAATGAGATTTATGGGTGAATTTTGACCTAAGTAACTCTAGGTAAAAAGGGGGCAACTCATCTCACTTCACCAAATACACCCGCTAACAACCCACTATCATTCAATTAAGCACTCAAATAGATTATAACAACTTTGTATGCCAACATCTACCTCAAATGTGCCATTTGGGGCTCAAAATGGCCTAAATGTGATTCTAAGTACTAATCACAACACATCACATCTCACCCAAACCTTAAAAATTGAGATTCACATTTATGCAATTGCAATCACACCAACCATCCTCACTCAGCAACCATTACACTTACAACATCTTCTTAGCAAGGTGCAATGAAAATTGCAATGATTCAATTAAAATTGTGAAAAATTACACAAATAACCTCAAATTTTGCCTCCTCCAAGGAGCAGCAGACCCTCTTCCACAAAAACAGCCACCATTTTCTTGTCCCTCCTCCAAATGGGTTGATCTTAGACTTTTTGAAAAGCCAGCTTCAAGGCACACCATCCCTCCAAATTTCAGCTGATTCTGCCATGTCGTTCTCCCACTATTGCCCGCCAAAGTTGGCAGTCCTCCATTGTTTTGGCAGCCAACCTCCCCGCACAAAATTGTCTACCACCATCACGTTTTGGCTTTGAATTAGGAAAGCCATAGCTTTTCGGAAAGCTAACTTCAAGGCTCTCTGTCCCTCAAAATTTCAACTTCATTCGATTCTCCATGCTCTTGAAATCAGCCATCAAAGTTGACACTCCAATCTCAACTCACACTTTTCCATTTGACCTCAAGCCCCTTCATTTTTCACCCATTTTTCTTTCATAAAAATGGTGAACCTACATGAAAAATTGTTCCTAATCTTCCCCTACCCTACTCTTTTGCACTTCATGCTTCAAGTGCCCACAAATCACAACATTCTTCTCAAAACACATACACACCAAAAATTCACACAAAAGTTGAGAGAGAGAGATCCAAACCCTAATTTTGCCTATATCCAACTTTCTAATGGATGAATTTTCTAAACTACTTTCATCCTACACTAATTCACTGTAAATTTGCTAATTTGGTGAAAAAGGCAAATTAGTGCAAATCGCGCTAGGTTACTGAAAATCCGCTACTTTAGTGTAAATTGCGCTATTTTAGTGTTCCACCCCCTAAATTACTGTAAAACCCTCTAACTTACTGTAAAATCCTATTTTAGTGTTTTTAGCACTATTTTAGTGTTTTACCCACTACACTAGTGTTTTAGTCATAGTTTTAATTTAACTAACCTCTTTTGTGTTTTTTCTTATTTATTTATTATTTTTGTGGTTTATAATTTACTATTAGTTTCATTTCTTACTTCTAATCTTTTGTTTTCATTTTCTCATCATTTTACATTAGCCTAATTTGGTTACTCTACCAAATCTTGCTTAACCTCTTTTTAGTTTTAACTCTCCATTTTTTCCCTAGAATTTTCCCTAGAATTTCCCCTAATTTCCTCCTAATTGCATTTTCTAGCATCTTGCCCTAACCTCATGAAGTTTCCATTGCTATTTAGCGGAAAACTTCCTAATTGATGTTATGGCTTAATCCAGAATACTAACACTTTTGGATTTGTAAATTCATGCCTAATGTTTATATTTTAGGATTTTTTAATAGTGAACCAATATGGTGGTTCACAGTCCACCTTTGGGACTGAGTGGGGGTAGAGAGGCATACTCCAATGCCTTGTCCACTATAACACTTATAATGGGTGTTGACACCCCCTTTGAAAAAGACGATGATTGGATAGGTTCTTCTAAAATAGAAAAATCCTAATAAAAAACGTATTGCCCTTTTACTTCCTGTCTGAATAAAACGTATATTCTCTCTATTGTAGAAATACCCATCCTTCTTCAAAGTCAAGCTCAAAGAGTCCAGAGATGTGAATGTTGACAAGGTTAACATAGGTTCCGTTTCTACTGGTGTACCTTCAAGCTCTCCTACATGAACTTCAACATTTGTTGTTGTTGCCAATATATCTTCAAGCTCTCCCACATGAACTTCAACATCTATTGATGTTGCTGTTGCTGGTATACCTTCAAGCTCTCTCACATGAACTTCAACATCTTTTATTGCTATTGGTATACCTTCAAGCTCTCTCACATGAACTTCAACATCTTTTGTTGCTATTGGTATACCTTCAAGCTCTTCCACATGAACTTCAACATCTGTTGCTATTGCATTCTCCACATTATTTTTCATTAATGTTGGAACATAATTAGGGTCTTCTTCCATTTCCTGCAAGTCTTCGTGGTCACCGTAGGCATCACTTTCAGCATTAGTGTCAACAGATCCCAAACTTAGGCCACCACTATGTAAATCATCAGAATTCGTTTCCTTAGAGTCCCTCTCACCTCTACTTGATGATGAAGCTCCAGAATCAATTGTGGTCTCTTTCTCCTTCTGCTTCTTTTTTTCTATCTCTTCATCTATATCCTCTGCATTTGATGAGTTGCTTGATGATCGTAATACCCTCTCAAGCCTACCACATGGTATACTTGTTTTTGCTTCTGAAAGATGAAAACTAGGCGAATTCTCTCCCGTACTCAATACTTGCGAGGATCTCTGCTTGGTTGATGTGTTGGCATTGTTTACCATCACCATTTTATCCCTATGCATCAACTGCAATGTATTGTATATAAACTATGTACGGATTGTGCCCCCTTCTATGATGATAATTTCATTATCCACGAAGCCACTCTCTAAAATCCCAGGGATAGCCATTGTAATGTCCAATGTCACCAACACCCAATTCTTAAGTAGATACATCTTCACCATCCTCTTCAACTCCATTAGTGTCCTCTCTAGCTTGTCTTCGGCTCTTGCATCACTTCTTCGCTTCAAGTGTCTTGAAACACCACATCTAACTCCTCTATGTTGTAAGGAAGGTTCTCCACATGCCCACTTTCCTATGGGTACTACATAATGATGGCAATGTCCCCCACTACCTGTACTGCACGTTGGAGTTGTTCACCATGACATAGATCATGCACATATGATGAAATAGTTTGTCTTCTAAATATCCATGAACCCTTCAAGCAATGACTATTCATTAGCAAAGACATCTTCAATTGCATTGCTTCGTCAAAGTATACACCTGGTGGAAAAAGAAATATGGTGGTCCACCGTAGAATTGAAGACATCTAATTTTGAATTTCATCCACCACCTTGTTGTAATCTTCAATTGACCATTTTTTGTCGAACCCTTCTGAACCTCCAAGTCTGCAATCGAAAATCCATAAACAAGGTTTTCCCAATTCAATGTAATCATTCTCAAAGAATCCTCCTCTACACTTCACGTGCATTGATTCTTCTCTCTCTTGTTGTTGTCCTATCGATAATATGACTTGCTAGTTCCATCGAGCATTAGAAACATCTTCAACATCCCGATCATAGTCAATATAACCTCTATGATCTACTTTGATATCCGTAAAGTGTTGCCTTACAAATGCTGGGATTAAATGATCAATAGTGCTCAGAGATTGAACCGTCTTCATAGTTGGAGAACACCACAAAGTCTTGGAATCGGTATCCAATGTCTTCATCATCAAAGTAAATTGCCTTCCTCCCTCAGATTCATACTTGCTTGCATCTATTGCAAAAAATTCATCCATAGATAATGGATTTTCATCCCCTGTTTGCACCACCAAAAAACGAATTTGATTCCTCATTGAATCCCTTTGCTATATAAGATCCACTACATAAGCTACAATACCTTTGGGGGGATTTGGAGATGTTGCATTATTGAAATAATACTGCTATGAAGGTTGACTTCCATCAACCACATCCTTCGTAGCCATTCATTTTACCACGCGTACGTAGGTCTCCTTGGAGACTCTACTCAGAGGTCTCAACCACATCTTCTCCATCCTCTTCCTCTTGGGATTCCCATCTACTATGACATCCAAATTCCGTTCTCTTGCCATTTTCTTCCACTTGTCCTCTGACTTCTTACTGAAAAACAACTTCCCTTCTTCATAATCTCTGCACACTTGCAATATTGCCTTGTATGACTCTTCGTCTTCATTCCACGCATGCCTTGTGTAGTCGATCATTTTTTTGGACAACTCCCCCAATGACATAAATTGTAGTAAGTCTTGACTCAAGTGCAATGCACTTGCTGCCATTGTCAACGCTTCCGCTCGGTATGCATCATCAACTCGTGCAACAACACTAGGACTTCCACATGCCCTCTAAATGTCACGTAGCTTCATTAAATTTTTGTAGTACGTGCTATAAAATGTCTGGTCGAACTCCCTTGCGTTTATTCTAACCAATGCTTATATATAAAACTACGAGTTGTTGTAGACCACAAACTTAGCTTTTTGTCTTGCAAATCGCATCAGGTACTCCTCTTCGGAGATATTACCCTCTAGAAAATCATGTTGGGCTCGTTTACAAGAACCTACAATATATTGCCCATCCATTGGCTCCCAAACAATATTATTTTGCAACCATTGGGTCCACACCATATTCCTTGGAGTAGATGCATCTGCCTCACAATGCGTCAAAAATGCAACCTTGAATTCCTGTACAACACCTTCATGACTAAAAGCAACCTCTACAACCTTTGTCTCTCCTTCATCATTGGTAGTTTCCAGTGTTGGTCTATTATACGGGTTCTCGGCGGGTATGAAAAAGGGTATCAATAGGGTATTGAAAACCCGACCTATCTTGTATCCGTTGAGTGGAAACCCAAAGCTTATTCATACTGTTCCATGTATGTGCACACGGGTTACTGTGCCTCATACCAGATTGGTATGCTTTCTTCTGAAGATTCACATTATTGAAACCAGTTGGCGGCATTTGTGAGAGCAAGTACAGTAGGTTATGAATTATGAGTGATGAGAAATGTTTGGTATATTGTTAATGCAACGAGAACATAGTGTTGAGCGGAATGATTGTTGAGCGGAGTGGCTGCAAATGTAGGACGCGGAGTGACTGTTGAAATTTGTAATGCCGAAAGTGGGATCAGAGATGGCCTGAAAAGAGTATGCCTCCTTCTCTTTGTGTTTTGTGATGCATTTCTTGTTGTGGCTTCGAAATCTAAGGTTGGGGTTTTTGCTGAGAGCTTAGGGTTTTTGCTGAGACATTTTCCTGTTGTCCACCATGTCGTCAAGTGTTCAACCTAGTTGTGCTAAAACTGCAGGAGATCCAATTGAGAGCATTGACTTGGAGAGTGAGCAAGCGCATGATGATGTTTTGTGGCCAATTAGCGAAGGTCTGGCAGTTGAATCGAAAGCAGCTTGGTGAGCTTGTTATGTGGCATTGAAGGCAAATCAATCGTTCTGGACACCCTACCATCGTAGCTCAGCCGTGTGGGCATTCTTTTGATTGAAGGGAGAAGATATGAATGTTGATGTGAGAGAGATACAAAAATTGAGGTGTTGGGTTTGTCACCCAACTGAAGCAGAATCGAGTAACTCAAGTGGTAGGGGCACTCGCTCAAGGAAGGGGATTCTCTAGTATAATCCAGCTCATGGGATCACGAGCATGAAGACCCACGTCGAGAATGAGCATGCCGAGGAACTCGCAAGATATGTGCAAGAATCGAAGGCTGACGCAGGAGATACTGCTCGGCAGAAAAGCAAGAAGCGCAAAGGAGCACCACCGTCATCTATCACAGCTTACTTCGGTAACACTAAACCTTATGCAAAGAACTATGTACAGCAACAACGATTTATTGAAGACCTTGTCTTGTTTATTGCCAAGGGTTATGAATCATTGTCGATAGTTGAATCAGCTTGGTTTAGGCGACTTATGATGCACCGTGACCCAAAGGTGGTCTGTCCCAGTCGCAAGCAATTAGTTCGCAAACATATACCTACAATGCTAACGAAAACAATGGACCGCTATGTCTTACCACTCATTAGTAGTTACCAGACTACTAGCATCACCTTTGATTTGTGGATGTCTAGAACTAGCTGGGATACATTCGCGTTAGTTGTGAACTTCATCGATGACTGTTGGGTGCCTCGCCATGTGACCATGGGACTCTTTGAAGCACAAGATACAAGTGGATCTTCTTTGGCCGAAATTGTGAAGCCTTTACTGGATGAGTTTAAATTGACAGACAAGATTGTAGCTTGTGTAAAAGATGAGGGTGCCAATTTGGCAATGCTTGAGCGTGCTCTGCAGCTTACAGTTTCTTGTGACATTCTAGGGTTAGCAAAACTTTTTTCATCTGCCTGCTTTGGTTACATTATGTCCAAGGTTTGCTAGTATGCTACCAATGATGAGCAAATGTGCAAGGGTATGAAGGAAGTGTCATTGAAGAATGCCCAGATATCTTTGCAGTCTTGCATCACTTGGACAAAGAAGTCGGGTAAGGGACGTCAAGAGTGGGATAAAGCTTGCATCGATGTTGGGCTGCCTACAAGGAAGTTGAAAACACCTCTGAAGACTAGATTTGCCTCTAAAGTGGTGCTGTTCCAAGAGACCCAAGAGTATGCGGATGCCATCAACATTTGCTACACGCGGCAGTCTTTGAAGCTACAAGCTCGCGTACCAAGTGAGATGACGTGGGCAATAGCCCGAACTGTCACTCAAACCCTCAACCCAGTTGTGCAACAATGTGTGCTAAATCAAACTCGTAGATATTGGTTGCTTTCAGATGCACTAGCTGCTACCTTTCGCATGTCTATTGATTTGCAGGGAGTTTATGATCAGAGGTCAAGCGTAGTTCCCCCTTTGCAGGTTGGTGATTTCGAGTCTGAGATTGAAATTCTGAAGGTGAGGATGGCAAAGACAGCTGTGGATGTGATGAAGCCCTTTCTCCGATTCTCTCTGCAATTTGTGGCAGACCAAGCTCACAATATGCTCTCGTTGATGTTGGACCCTCGATTTAAGGGGCTGGAGTATGTGATTGACTATGTGGGAGTTGCCAAAGCGAAGCAAGTGGTGGTGGAGTACAACAAAAAAATTTTGATTCCTTACCTTATCAAGGTGCACAAGTTCCTGAACCCTGGTGGGTCGCCAACCACAACTCTTGATCCTGCTCCGTCAAATATTCTATTTGGTGCTCCAGCGTCTGCTGAAGAAGCTTGCGAGGGCATTCTCATTGCGGAGCTGTCACTTTTCCGGCGCCTCACTATAGTGCATCCAGAAGTGGAGGAGCCTCTGACGTGGTGGAAGCTCAATGCATCGTGTTTCCCTTCAGTTTCTTTTCTTGCACGTCAAATTTTGGCTATTCTAGGGTCACAAATTGAAACGGAGCGGATTTTTAGCATTGCAAGTGTGCTTACAAGTTTGCGTCGTTGCCGCATTGGTTTGAATAATTTGGATAGCTTGATCATGATCAACAAGAACTGGCCTGATGATTCAAGACATGAATGTGAGGTCACTTAGGTGGTCAAAGATGTCAAGGATTATTTTGCCAAGGAGATGGAAATAGTTGACAAAGTTGAAGATGAGATTAAGGAAGATGGTTACTTTGAAGAGCAGGCTGAAGATGAGGAGTAGGAATTGTAGGAATTGCAGCTGAAGTAGGAATTGTAGGAATTAGGCTTGATTGTGATTACTTAGGACTTTCAACTTTGAAGAGCAGGCTAATTAATTAGGCCTGATTCTGATTACTTAGAACTAATTACTTTGAAGAGCAGGCCGCTAGTGTGATATGACAAACAAGAAGACATGCTCACAGTCCTGTGTTATCCCGTAGTGGTTGGGAGGTGGGATTGTACTGCCTGGGTACAAGCCCCCCTCCAGCGGCCCATGTCCATATATGTCTGGTATCATATGTTATAATATTGAGCTTCTCATACTCTTTGGAATTTCCCCAAAATTACATTATTCATATCATTATTGTATTTGCAAAAATGCATTGTTTGTAATACCATGGATCAACTAATCCTAGTTTCTAAGGAATCTTTATTATTTAGAACCGACTGGTATGTCCAAATTCAGATAACAGACCAACACTAGTAGTTTCATAATGATATGCAATGGGATGAAGTGTAATTGCACTAATTCCTTTAGCTTCGAACCCCTTTAGACGCTCGTACATCTTCGTTACTTGCCATTCTATAAGCGTCCTATGGTTTGTCTCTACATTCAATATGTTGCGAATACAATCAATATCAGCATTGAAAATTGTACCCTGCCCCCATATATATCCTACCTTGAACTCAAGCTCTGTAGGAAAAACTATTGGTGGTTTTGCTACACTTCGTAACGCGATAGTGGTATATGCTTGCTGAAGCTCTTCCTTTGTAGAATCATCATCATTTGCTTCACATCCCCCATCATTGCCTTGAAGAGGAGGTCCTTGTGTTGCTACTCTTTAATGATGTCTTTGAACTTCAGTACAAGTGCATAGGCTCTACTCTTCTTCAATCCCCATTTCTAGTTTGCGAAGTCTTCGCTCTTCTTATGGAATGTCCTCCAATCTAGAACGATGTTGGGTTGCACCTCGTCCCCTGCCAACATTAGATCTTGTAGAGTTCGTATTAGACATTACAACTCCTATCTTGTTCGTTTGTCTTCCACTGCCAACTCTTTGAACTCTTGAGCCTGATCCAACTTTTGTAATTGTTCTTGGAGCTCCAATGTCATTTTCAATTAATATTCTTCGGGCACTTTGTTGTTCGTTGTGTACATGCACTTCAAAAGTACTTTGTATTGGTTCCATAGATTCTTCTCCAAGCTCCTCTTCCACTAATGGTGGAACAATTGATGAATTGCCTTGTAATAATGCCTCCTCCTGTCTTACAGTTTCATTCTCCATTGGAGGCTCAACTACAATATTTGCAATCACTGATACAAGGCATTGACAATGTGTTCTTTGTCTTCCAGAAGTCCCCCTTTCATTTGAATGACGTGCACTTTGTTCTTCAACAATAGCACTCTCCCTGTTCCGTTTGGGCATTGGAATCCAATTTCTTTCCAGAGGAGTTGCATAAAGCTGATATGAATCATCTATATCTTCAAGTTCCCAAGGGAAGGATGCTTTTCAGTAGCAGCTGGGTTAGTCATTCAAAGCTCCTCATAACTTCTAATATCCAAATACCGTCAACGTGTTTTGAACAATTGCTCGGGGGTTGAGTTCTTGAATTTCATAACAAATTCTTCTTCTAGAACCTTCAAGTCATCATGCAAATTGTTCCAAAATTTCACCAATGTCTTCAATCCATGAATAGGAGATAGAACAAGAACAAGCTCTAGTAGAATCGGTGCCATTATGAGTTGCTTCCTCAATTTGTACTTCTCGAAGACCAAATCACTATTCATTACTCCCATAGTGAGTCCATTATCAGCAGTACTTGCAAGGCTCTCAATGACTCCGTATGAGGTCCCCAAAGTACTCCAATATTGCCCTTGTTCAATATTAAATTCCGTGATCCATAAAATGGGTTTCTCTGTATTGTTTGTTACAATCCACCATCCATGTTCCAACCACTTCAAATACACCTTCGGTGCCATGATGTTCTACAATCAAAATGAAAGTAAAATACCAGAAATAATATAAAAAATGAATCTTTCAAATAACACAACTACTTTGACACTAAATAGGCAAATGGCAATCATTCATGTGAGCATTTGAATATTTAATATAGAAAATCCAATGTCCAATTCCATTCTCCTATATTCTTCAAGGATCGGGAGTTCAATTTTTTGGAACTATATGGACTTCACAATGCAACTTGTAAACCAAATTTGTAATGAAAAAAAACATTCAAAAACTACAATGTTGATGAATATGTACAGCATGTGCAACTTCGAAGTGCAAAAATATTAGGTTAAACTTCAAAATAGGTCAAACTATACAAGGTAGACCAAAAAGTAAATGGAAAGTGTTATAGTTAAAAATTCATTGAGACATGCTCATGTTCTCTATATCAACAAATTCCACCTCCTAACTTTCATCATATGTGTGGATTCCATGAAAGTACATCATAAACTTTCACTAAAAGAAATCAATCCATAATTCCATATTGGTGCACGTGACACTTCATTACACAAGAAAGCATCTTCATTGAAGAGAACATTTTAAGTTGCTTGATTCCATTCGTTGGCTACAAGTACCAACACTACTTTCATCTTCTATCTCACTCATCCATTCTTTCGTGTGCTATTTTTGTTATAATACATTTCAATGTCTTCTTCTTTGTAGTACTTCTAGCTAATCCTAATTGTTGCAATTTTTTATTTTATTCATTAAAAGCTCATACACTTTTCAATATACAATATAGTAGGCATTGTATTATGTTCTGAAATTAAACTATTAGACCAAAAGTAGGCATTCCATTTACAACAACAACAAACAGTGCCCACCAATTTTCTTAATGCAATATCATAAATTTTTCAAAAATAATAAATTCTAACGGTCAATGAAATAGAATCTAATGGTGTGAATTTTAATTTTTAATTTAGCACCTATTGCTATTTATGATTCAGTTGTGCACTAAAGAATTTAATTATTTTTTTTCCTATTTACTAACAACTTTACTCATAATCAAAAATACTTTTCATCTCCACAAATTTGAAAATGACATTTTGCATGAACAAAATGTCAAGTTTCGTTGTATTGAACTAAAAAAAAATGCATTGTCGATAAAAATAAAAACTCTACATTTCTCATATTTTCCAATGTTTTTACAAAAACCTTCTAAAATTACTCCTACCTAATTTCCTACTACTCTACTATAACATCATACAGTTTTATACGTTTCTAAGATAGAAATAGAGTAATAGACAAGTATATCCTCCAATAATTATGAAGACAAATTTCAATGTTGCTTCCCAAAGAAATAGCCTACAACAAGTATATAGTGAGCTCACACTTTGAGCAATACAATGCTCTTTTAAAAACGTGCTACTATAAAAAAAACATGGTTGAAGTACCTGATGTGCGAATTGGGGTAGCTTTAGAAGCGATCAATTGGCATGCTGCATACGTAGTCGTATTGGTTCTTCTTTCTTATATTGTACTCCACCCCATTCACTCGTACTCTACAAAGACAAGTCATAGCCTCACTTAATATAAACATGTGAACATTTCTTCCCATGTATGCAATGAATTCAACATCCACAAGACATCATGTCCAAAGTTCCTCATCCATCGTACTAAACAAATACCTTTTAAGAATAACTACCATTATCAATATCCAAACCATGAATAGAAAATTCTAAAAACAATAATGACAACATATGTACTTCATAGAGTCCAAACATAATTTAAAGTACAGAAATGGCAAACAAGTTTGGACTAAAAATAATCATAATTAATAACTTAAAATCCACATTTCTTCGTAAGGAATTTATAAATAATAAAACTAGGTGAAAATGAAATTACATTTATATAGAAGAGACTTAAATTCAATGTAGAAGAAAAATGTGGAGATGTATTTTAATATTAAATCATAATCTAATTTATTAAAACTATAATACAAGAAGAGTGAATGGAATTTGAATAAATAAAAATAAAAATTTCCCCTTCAATAATAGGAAATTAATTGCAATTCCAATGTAATACAAAACTTTGAAATTGAACTAGTAAAAATGAATTGAAATGAACTTAGAATATATAAATTGACAAATGAGGTATAAAACAAGAAGTAAAAATATAATTAGAACATAATACATTGAATTTGCTATATGAAAACATAATTTACAATACCTCAACATAAGAATATGGTAAACTTCTAAACCATTCATATTTATAATTTCTATAATGATCAAGTGTAAAATTATTCAATGATCATGTAGTATGATTTGTGAAGTGATAGAGGCCATGTTCTTTGTATTACTTTCAATTATGACAGAGCAAATAAAGTTTTACTAGGAATCTTATTGTCTCAGGTTAGGAATAATTTTGTTTGTAAGAATTGACATTGTTTCTGGCAGCTACAAATAATTTCAACTCTTCGAACTGAAATTGTAGTACTTTGCACATTGTCACTTCATAGCTTTGGGGGTGCTTATTTCTTGTTGTTTAGGAAAGGCATGAACAACACTCTCATCACTACATTATGCATGACTTTTCGAAAATGAAGTTGAGTACTACATGGATTGAGCTTAGCACAACATTCATTTTTTATATCAATACATCTATCCTCAATCACTTTAGACTAAACTGAACATTCATACTTTATTTCTCAAAACTAACACATTTAATCTAGCTACTACTTTCATGTTTCTACCTTCGCAGTTCACCACATTTCAACAACTGAGCTTGAGGTACAACTTTACAAGTAAATAAGATGCACCTTGAACTAGAACTTGGCGATTAAGGTATGCAAGCTCAGACTTTGTCTTTGTCATTTTGTTTGATTACGTATGATAGTCAGTCCTTAGGTTTTAGTAAGGACCCATCATAAGTTACTAGGCATAACTTACAGTACAAATGACTCATGAATTGGATGTGTTTCTCAAGTACTTTCATCATTTTCCAACTTCTCATTCAACAACAAGAAATTTGAAAGACTTCTATCTTTCATATCGTAGGACAACATATTAAATGGTACACCCGTGGAAACTCTGATGAAAGTCTAACGTGGCCACGATTGAAGTGAGTAACTTCTGTTTAGTACAGGAAAAGTGTCTTTGCAAAACGAAGGTTTAGAAGAAGTCATCATCTCAAAGTGACTTTGTTTTGCTTCATCAAAACTGCTTCTAGCTTACAAATTTGTACTTCCTGTTGGTGAACCCAAGTCTATTGTGTTGTTTTTTTACAAGTACTCTCAGCCTGTTCTCCTTCGAATGAACATTGACTTTTTCATTTGTTTAAACATGATTTTGCAAGAAACACACATGAAATTCCATTTCACAGAAGAAAACAAAGCACATCAGCAAACAACCTCATCAACAAATAACAATAAGTGCAGTTATTTCACGGTGAAAAAGAACACGATTAGAAATTCCAAACCATTGTACAAACTAACAGCTAGAGTCGATTCTTGTTGAAGCGAATTCTTAGTTGATTCATCAATCTCATTATTTTCTAGAAATTTGATTCAAAATGGAACTATTTGAATAATATAGGAGGTCTCTACATTCATGAGCGCTACTTCATTGTCAAAACATAGGGATACCATATACACAAAGGTAATGCTACTAACTATAATGCTCTATATGAAATCAAATCTTTGAAAGGAAGTTATTTCATAATTATTAGGGCTAAGGCACAAAGCAAAGGTTTATAGGTACATATAGTTAGCTGACATCTGTAGCTAGAGTTTTGAGATAAAATTTTTGAGTAAATAGTTCTCTTCACAATTCTTCATTGCCTAACTAATGTCTAGCGGAAATTCTACACACAAAAGATAGCGAGCAAGAGACAACAAATGCAAGCTTCTTAGATTTTGTCCTCCAAATGTGGGTTCAACAATAATAGCACCTTAGAGTGAACAATTTCAACAAGCAAGGAGACTAGCAAAAGAAGATCAAATTTTGGTGTCCTCATGATAATTTCCAAGCACATTAACTAAATGTAACTAAACAACAACAATAGTTGAACTGTGACGATTTTCATGGTATACCCACTTCACCAACACAACATCATCCTACAAGCTTTTAGTAGCAACATCAAATCTTCTTTGACATCTTCAGAAATTGCTAAAGTACCTCCTAATAGAAAAGTAGCATATTGTCATCATGCAGGATAGCTAAGCAACCAAACACGAAGCACATGAAGAAGGAACGCGAAGCAATACTGCATGCACCGCGTGACGGCCGATGCGCAAAGTGAGGGGAGAGCGTGACGTTGGTACAAGGCGCACCACAACAGCAACAAAAAATGGAACTGCTGGCACATGTGCCGATTTCACTACGCACTTCACTAACCTAGACCACGAATTGCGACTGAAAATCAAAAGCAAGGTAAGATATCTAATAGAGTACTTGATATTCAAGGTAGTCCTACAACTTGATGCTCAAAAAATCATTGATGCTAGTCCACTCAATGTGTAGCTACTCCTTGAAAACCTAGAGAATGACACTTGCGTTTGGAATTCTAGGACACGGAGTCAATGTCAATGGGTAATTGAACAATGATTGCTGGACGTATATGAATAGTGACCCTCTGTGCGCGCAGAAGGTCACTATACACTTAGTTCACAATAGATTCAAAAAAAGAGGAGAATATTTTGTAGAGTCTCCATGAACAATGACTCTCCATGAACAATGACTCTCCACGTGCTCAGAGGACTGTCTCCTCCGCAATGCAACAACGATCACTCTAGGCGCCCTCCAATGCAAGTGCTTCCTGCAAATACCGTAAATCACTATTAGATTTACCCAAATTTTGGAACATGTAGTGGAGGGTAGACAATGACATGCATGCGAGGATTAGGAAATCGCAAATTCGGAAGACATGTCTTAAGATGTAAACTCGGAATCTATAGGATTAGTATAAAGTAGATCTATAATAGTATGGAATTTTTCAAAATTTCCAATAGGCAAACAAAATTAGAATCCTCTTAGCCTAAACATTGCATTCAGGTTGAGAGGATGATCCAAGTGTTTTGTAAAAGGATCCAAGACGGATCTAGATTCTGGAAACCTAAATAACGATAACCTACAGCCTAGAGTTCCGGTCTAGGAATCTAGTGAACCATTATAGGTAAACGGTCCGCTTTTGGAATGATTGACATGTTGATAGGTACTTAACCCCCGCCACTCCCATTTCTCCTCCCTCTTTCTTCTGCAACAGTTTTGCGCTCATATAATTGAGTGAAAGAGTGGTGAGTTTCAACAGTTCAATTAGTTCTGGTTTGTGATGGTAGAGGGAGATATCCGTAAACCATTAGTTATGGCACGAATGGTTTGTCCGACCATTCTAGAAAGGCTGAGGGACCGGTTGTAGTTAGAAGACGACATGAGCACAATAGGGTGTGTTGGCCTGTTCCTTAGGCCATGGACTGTGAAGAATGATCGGATAATTCAAGAGCTCATCATACGAGCTCCAAATCAGTATGAGTTGATAGTGAGTGGGCGACCCGGAACCTGAACAGATGAGGTTTGAACAAAGGTATACGGATTCCCCAAGAAGGGATCTAGGTTAGCCTCCCAAACGGATAAGTTTGCAATACGGAAGTTTAGGAATGCAATCCATTCTAAGAAAGGGTACTCTATTAGTGATTGTCTAGATGGCAAGCAAAAGCAGGTCTTAGAATTCCTTATTCCGAACTTGTATCCGAAAAAGCCTACCCTGGTCACGGTTACGATAGTCAACACCATTTTTGGAGCAATGGAAGGTAGTCCAGTCAACTAGGGGAAAGTCATTGGAGTAGTAGTCTCCAAGCTTGCCACCAATGTAGGAAAAGCTAAAACCAACCCAATCGGTCCTTACCTGTTCCACCTCTACCACTATGCAAAACTTTTGAGTGATGTAGAAACGGTAGAGTATGACACCGGATCCACAATCCTACATTATGGCCTCACAAACGAAGTAGAGGCAGAGTAGCTAGCATTCAAAGAAGAAGAAGAGCCAGAAGAAGAAGAGCATCTCATAGATTGGAGATAAAAGAAATCTACCGATCCGGCATCCCGCTGGAAACTCCTTGTTTTGGAGAAGGTTCCGGAGAAGCTAGAGGAAGACATTTTTGGGTTCTTTAAGACCAGATTCGACTGGGTGCTCCAAGCACAAGAGTACCATGAGACCTTGGCAGACCTTCTCAAAAGGATCAGGAAGGAGTTGAAGGTCAAGCCAAAGGATATACTTGACGTAGTGGAGAAACTTCCGAATCTGGAAGAGCTAGGACGGAAGGAGAAGCAGATTGAGAATTTGGAGAAGGAGAAGATGGACCTTCAAGGTAGATTGAGTTGGGCAAAAGGAGAGTTAGTCCCAGCAAAGTAGAGGGAGAAGGAAGCTCTACAACTTATCAAGAACCTATCAAGTTTGGTGGATAGACCTGAGGAGCTCATCGTCAAGGCCTCCCTCCTCTAGAACCGGATAATCAAGGAAGGACATCTGATTGGATCCAAGGTAGTTTGGATCCTAGTCGACTTCTCATGAAGGATGGATTCCGTGATGAAGGAGATGCGCCTACTCTTAGGATGGATTGATCCGGACCGTGTCATGGATTTTTCCCACTTTCCGGAAATCCACTTTGACACGGAAAGTCCAATGAAGTTAACAACATCAATGCTACTTCCGTTAAGACCAAAAGTTCCTAAGGAGACTCTCTAGCATTCAATAGAGCCCTTCTCAACTCAGCTAGAGAAGACCATTCGTAGGAGCGTGAAGACCGTTTGGAAGCCAACCAAGCAACCAGACGCAACACAAGAGTTGGTGCCATCGGAAGTTACTGTCTTGCCACCAATTCCGATGATCCGTCTTTTTGAGAAGGAAACTCTTCACACACCTAGGTTGCTTATCCGAAGTGACCTGGTGGATCGGATTGGAGGATTGAAGAATCCGGCCCAAACTCATCTAGAAAGCTTTGAGCACATGCGGTAGCCTCAACCAAGGTAGGAGAAGACCACCATCGTTTTGGATTAAACCTCTCTAGAAGAGGAAGAAGACGAGAGGGAGGTCACTCAAATTGAGAAATCTGAAGAAGAGGAGTACCAAACCGGATCAAGGGAGGAAGAAGAGGAGGAGGACATGGAAGAAGAAGACTCGCCTTCAAAAATCCGGAAGATCCAAACTCGGGCAGCATTGAGGATGACTCTAGTGAAGGCAACTCCAAAAGCGACTCCGAGGGCATCCATCTGGGCACTAGCAAGTCAAGGTAGGAGCAGTCAAAAAAAGGCGCGAAAGGCGAAGTAGTTGGGTTTCAGTTGGTTAGGATTTGAATTTTGAATTTGATCCGAGTTTCCAAATATAGGCCCGAGTCCAAATTTGTAGGATCTAACTTTCTAGGTTTCTTGAGGAATTTGTGATTGGTTGCCTAGATTTCCAGGTGGCTTTTTGTCTTTGAGGTTTTGAGTTTTTAAGGGAAGGCAGTCTTATTGTTCTCTCATTCCATCCTTGTGTGTAGAGTTGGTATCTTATCATCCTTTCTTTAATCTGAGCCACCAAGTGGACATTCAGGAATTGATCTATCGTATATCCAACTTTCGTGTGTTTTTTTATGAGAGCATTGAAGTGTAAGAGAGAGGAGGAAAGGAGGAATCCGGATCTGAGGTGACTGGATTTGATTTGGGAGGGAACATTTGTGACGTAGTTTAGGCTAGTGAATACAGTCTTGTGTGCGGTGCCTTTAAAATAGTGGAACGGGAATCCGGCAAGGAGTGGCGAGGGTGCGAGTCCGGAATACCAAGGAGGGTTCCATGCGAAGGTAAGCAACCGCTAGCGGAAAAATCCCCATCCTACTCTCCGAAAGGTCTACCAAACCCTAGGATCAGTCTAGTGAATGACTAACAATCCCCCATCAGTTCCAGTTTCTGTTAATCTGTCATTGTAGTGGAGAAGACTTGTTATGGCTCTAAGTGACTTGCCTTCTAGATTAGCCCTCCGAGAAGTTGTGAGAGTGTTTCTTGGTCTGATCTAGTACAACATTTGGTCTAAGGGTGTTTTGTGTAGTTTAGAGAGAGAAGATAGTGTGAGGAATACGAGTGGTGAGTCCCTACTTCTCTACAAGATCAAAGGCGGACCCTCTAAGAATAAAATAGAGGCATCAAAAACTAGTGTGTGTCAGAAGAGACAGATCTAGATTCCGGAAAGGAGTGGATCCGGATTGGGTTCGAGAAAGTTAGAAATCTGAAAGAGAGAAAAGAAGTGAAAAGAGTGCTTAAATTGGTAATACAAATATTCTTGGCTTGCAACAACAATCTAGAATCCCTTGGGACGATATTTCAAGTAATTTTACGACATTTTGTTGTTGTAATGGTACTTACACTCCATTGTGCGTACGACAAGACAAAACAAGGAATCTGCAGTCACCTTACTGCTGCAGATGTATTTGTCCTTAAATCCTTGCACAATAAAGAGGCGAGGTTGAGTGCGAGTTCGAGCAATCTAGAATACCCACACTGATTAGAAGCAGCTGTGCATAATTGAAATATCGAAGCACGTCAGGGCCTGTTGCAAAGAGAGAGATAGTAGTGTTGTGGGCGAAGAAGACATTGCTCTTGTCGTCGTTCGATTTGGGGTTTCGTTGCTACCAGTGTTGAAGTCACGATCTTTAAGTCGAGGCGGCACTTTCCAGTTTTCTCATTCGTCTTTCCATTGAGGAACGGTAAAGTGAATATTCCTGATTTGTACATAGGATATTTTTTTTTAAATTTCATAATGTAGCCTTGTTAAATCCTTGAGCACATCCATGAAAACTTTGTGGACTAAGAAAGGACTAGAACAAAATGTCCATTTTCCTAACTTACTGAATTTTAGTTATTATTATTTATTTAAGTATTTCATGAGATTGTTGTTCTATGTAAGCTTTGGATTTGGTGTTACCAGAGTACATATTATTCTAAGATTACCAATGTGCAAGTATGTCAAGTGGTAGACCAAGTCAAAATAGTAGTGGCATTTATTTCAAACAAGATATGGCAAAATGAAGTCATAGATTTTAAGAATATTAAAAATTGAGTGAATCATTATATGAGGAGAACCTAATTTTGAATCCATTCCAACAATCCATTCCAAAAAAGATAATATTGTGCTTCTCATGAAGTATAAAGGAAATTTAAAATTTCCACTTCAGAATAAAAAATAAAAATTTGGTTATAGCATTGGTCAATCAAACCATATGGATGGAATGTGAAACTACCAATCTAGAAGTTCTATTTGAATAGTGATTTCAAAACATGCTTCTAAATGGCGTTGTATAATGTATTTTCTAAAATTGTCAAGTTTTTAGATGAAATCTGGGCTTTTTTACGTTAACAAAATTGGAATGACAGTCTCTTAATTCTTATAGAGATATGGAGATTCATATCTTATGTTCATGTTGCATTTGTTGTTGTTATAGTTCAAATTGCTACGGAATTGTGAAGATGGAATTCCACCAAGTGCTTTCTAAAGTCAAATTTGTGTGAAGTTTAGTTCAATATTGGATCCCCCAAAATGAGATCATGAAACTGAAGAATACAAGAATTCTTGAACATTTCCATATGAAGAAACCTCATGTTGCACCTATTACTGCAAATTGAACTTAAAGAATGGTAATTTGTACGTACAAATGAATTTAGAAATAATGCCTGTAATGTCTTTATAAAATGTATAGCTCAATATACGTGAAAGCATTGGTCAAGAGAACCACACAATAGAATTTTAAATGAGTACAATACAACATATGTTAGGGTATTGAACATAGAGTATTGTAACATAAATCCATGTATGAGTGTATTTTCGAAATGAACATCTGAAAAGGAGATTCTTAATTGACACGTAGATGGCTTATTTTTTATTGTATGATAATCTATTGATACATGCATAAAAAATTATCTCGAGTGTAGAGGATATATTATATCAAAAATTGCTAGGATGTCACCTACATATTTATTTTGAACACTATAATTCAAAATTTTGTTGTCATATACATGCAAGTGTGCATGTATGAAATGCACCTTTTATTTATTTTTAAATTAGAACTACAAAATAGTAATTAGTAAATCTTGGTGGAAAAAAATTATGTCATGAGAAGAAGAGTAATAAAGAAAATGCTTCAAATATTATGAAACTTTAAAAATCAATGGAAATTACCATAACTAATATAATGATGTAGTTCAAGCTCTTTTAGATGTGCTAGCCAATTGAAAGACACCACTTGGAGCAATGACATTGTCTAAGAAGAAAAAGTAAACCATGCACCCTACTCTTCTCTTGAGAAATAGGGGAATTAGTACTAGAAATTGTGTGGAATATGCCTTTTTTTGATGTGCATGTTGGAAGTGTCCTCGATTTGAGATACCTTTATTTTTTCCATTTTAATGGCATGATGTTTGTTTTAGGGATGAATTGGAGAGGAGTATTATATTTATTGGCACCCTAATTATTTGGATTTCTAGGAAAAAAATGCTTAACCCCTAAATGCCCAAGGCACCCAAATGTGGTGTTTGGAAAACTTTGAAGTTAAATAAAACTCAATCAAATCGCTATTAGTAGTAGTTTATATTTTTGGAGAATTCTTTTTGAAGTCTAGTTTTAGGATCAAAAAGTTGATCTGAGAAAGAAAAGATTTTTATTTTTCTATTGAAGATTTTGTACAAGGATACCCATTGCAATCTTGACTTCCCATAGTGTTGAAGGCTCTTGGAAATGAGCCTCAAATACACTAGATCTTGGAGGCAAAATCACATTAAAAATTCATTTAAACAAATTGTAGAATAGATTTTGAAAAAATGTAAATTGATTGGGTTTGTACATACTAGGCCCTATAACCTCATTTTTTTAGGGACCAAATCTTTAGAGTTGACATGCAAAAAGTGAATTGAAATTTTTTCATAGTTTTTACACCCTCATGATCAAACATTATAATCGTTCAACTTGTAAGTGATATTGTTATGTTTTCTTTTCCTATGTGATCTCTAACATGTCTAATTTGAATTTGTACGATTACAATTCAAAAGAAATTGGTACAACTTATGAAAATGTTGACTTTTTGTTCAATTTAGAGCAAATTTCAAGAAGCTCCAAATATGCCTTGGGCTTTTAGGGGTTAAAGAAGCAGCTCAGAGTTGACATAAAAAGAGCCCAACAGAAGTTCCAATGTAATAGTAATAGAAAAACACAATTCATTGAGAATGTATGGAAATAAATAAAGAATTCATGTTTATTGAAGTTTCCCATTAACATATTTAAATATTAAAGTTCAAAATATGTTTGACTCTCTAAATGTTAGGGGAATGATTCAAAAACAATGGCTAATATAGCTCAAATGAACTTCTTCATTACAAAAATATAATTTGAAAATATAGAATTCCTTCAAAAGATAATGTATTTGGGTTTGAGGTTATTTTCTTTCATTCCTTCAATACAAGAAACAAAGTTCACCTCATTCAATTAATATTAGTCTTTTAATTTTTTGAAGGAATCTTTCAAGATTTGAATCATAGTAGATTTTGTGGAAGAAAAAATACTAAAGGCTTTTTCTAATACATGCACTGAATGTAGAGTTTGTTTGGGTGTGTAATTGTTATGTCATGAAGTCAACATAGTGAAAATTTTGACCATTGTTTTCTAAAGGCAATGTTTAACAACTATCAAACCATGTAGGAAAATGTGGTATATTTTTAATTTTAAAATAAGAATCAATATTTTAGCACAATGAATACTAATGTCACTTTGACAAATTCGCTTTTGTCAATCTTTCATATCATTATCATCATCATGTTATCCATCACAATGTGGTTGATTGACGAAATACTTTTTCTAGTATGTTTTAGAATTAAAAACAAGTGTCTATACCAACTTTCTTTGAAAGTAGCGTAGACACTTTATTTCTAAGTTAATAGAATAGAAGGTCTAAGAGAATGTTGAACAAATATTTGTAAACAATGAAGTAATTAACCTTTAATGTCTTTACAATTTTGACATGAAGTAAAGCACATGCATCAGATATTGAATCAAATTCATTAATGTAAATGAGTCTTTTAGTGTACTTTTGTCTAATATTTCTAGTGCACTCAAATGATTTTCTAGTAAGGGTGAATAATTGGTGAATATAAAAATGAGTGACTAAATGTAATAGCATCTCATAGTCTACAAAATTGAAGAGCTAGAATGCCACTACTACTATTTCTTTTGAGTAGTCAGTTCTTCTTTAAACTAGTGTACAGCTTACAGAGTAATCATTTAAGTGCATTAGAAATATAGTCTCTATGAAGTAATGAAATTTGTAAATCCTAAACCACAAACACAACTGGTTAGAATAGATGTACATCTTAAATTTTCATTAGGCACAGAACATAGAGTACAAAATTATAGTGAAGGTGGAAAATTGAATGGTAATATGTTCTGGCTATACTTTTTAGATTTGGTTCCAAAAACTTTGTGAACCTTATGTATGTGGAAGAAACAAAAGATGCACTAGAGTAAATGGACAAATGTCCGTTTGAAGTACTTAGATTTATAATATTTGGTAAAATAAAATGGATTGAGACATGTACACCTTGTTTGTGACGCTTTTGAAGTATATAATTAATATCTTTTACATTTGTGAAGGTTCAACATAATGATTACCACACCTTTCTTGTTTGAGAATTTGATAGACTAGAAAAAATCTGATAGTTTCCTTGGCCTGAAGTTCAATTACTAAGTACTTGAAGGCAATGAGTGCGTCATATGAAAATGACTAAGTAACCATGTAGATGTTAAGTAAGTAGTGGATGATACAAGTCAAAGAATCATTATGGTACTAAGGAAAAGTAAGAGGACTATGAAGATAGTGAGAAATATTGGACTCTTGACAATGGAAATTGAAAGTACAATAAGGAAAGTTACATGAAGTTTTTTCCAATCCTACATGTGAACATTGTATTTGAAGAGATGAAAGATAATCTTTGGAAATCATTTTTAGTTGTGTTTCACTTATTTTTTTAGGAGTTTCATTTTGATGAAGAAATGTTTTTAGTTTTCAAAGTTCCGTCCAAGCCATGGGAGTAAAATTTTGACGTGTTTGTATTCATATGAAAATAGATTGAAGACAAAGGATGACAAATTGAAGGCATCGACGGAGGGTAGTACCTTCTAAACAACAGTTGAGCATGATAGATTGGAGGAAATTGCAATGGAAGCATTTGCTAGTCCAGGGGTCTTTAATGCTCTCAACAATTCGGTGGTTGCAACGGAACAAAGGACCATAGAGGAACGACTAACACGTGTGGTACAAGCAAGATTTTTCCGAGAAGAAGATCGTATTCCTATAAATGGAATCTCACACGAAATGATGGAAATGTCGTGGGATTTGGTGTGGTGGATTTGAGTTTTGCATGTGGTGATGAACTTCATCAACTAAAGTTCCACCCCTTTGAAATTGAAGTTTGTGTTACACATGTAGTGGACGAAAGAAATTGGGTTGGTAAGGTGGTTGGGAAGTTCTTGATTGATTGCTTAGACAAGGTCATACAGTGGCATCGATCTGCAATTCGTAGGGCACGTCCTTCAAAATTGAGAAGTAGAAGCACTTCTGGAATTGAAGGCTACAATTTTTCCTTTCCTATTGTTCCAATACCAGAATTTGATTTTCATGACACAGAGGAGAGCCCTAACACTTCACATGTGACCCCACTAAGTCATGGGGGAAGAAATATAACTGACCAAAGTTCACCTATGACGCAAGAATCTGAAGCTAGTACTCCTGACATAACAAGAATACAAGGAATACCTACACATGCACCAAAGAGGAGGTATTCAATGATAAATCAGAAGGCAAGGCTAAAAAGCCTAAGAGAGTGAGGGGAGTCAACCAGTGGGAAAGTTACTCTTGAAAGTGTGGTATGCGTGAAGGAGAAAGGAGCATGTAAACGCAATTGTTTACATGATGTTGATGCAAAATACATTTTGGATCAACAATATATGGCATGGGGTCAAAAATACGAAGCAAGGGCTATGCGGATAATGCAAATGCTCAATGCTTTCTACACTCGCATTGAGGGACCAAGAAGGGACAAGTACGTGACAAAGTTAGATGGCACAAAGGTTTGTAATGCATGCTATTTTGCAGCATTGGGTTATTCTCAGAGGAGGTTCAAGCAATTGAAGACATTGTGTAATGTGTATGGCAAAGTGGCAACTATTCATGGAAACACATGTCAAGGAAGGGAAAGTGCCAAAATGTTAGCTGCTGGGGAAAGCCTTGACGTTTTTGTGAATGAAGATGGATGTCAGCAACCACATCAATCAGTACGAAGAAAAATGGACAATGTGATGCTACCACTAGTTTTGTTGCCAATGAATACAAGCAAGTTGGATGTGTTTCAATATATGAATGAAGAAGTGAAGAAACTAGTGGACGGCTTTGAATTGTCGATGAGTTCTTTTCGTCATCTTTCGCAGAAGGAATTTCCACATGTGCAAATTCCACCATTTTCAAGATTCTCAAAGTTTTATCATTGTTGGGAGTACAAGTGTGGAATGGAATCCACAACAAATGCAGCTGCAAAGGTGAAGATTAAAGAATTGTACATTGTGCACATTCGAATTCAAATGGAAGAGAGGCGAGATTATTGGTTGTTCAAGAGATGTGCGATGATCACACTAGACATTTTCATGTGTTTGATTGTGGATGGTATGGATCAAAATACAACCATGATACCAAAGATGAGGCAATCTATGAAGAATATCGAATTTGGATTCATGAAGACTCATCTTTGTGGTGTCTTCATACATAGGATTGGATTGTATGCAGATGTGTGGATAGATGCCCACCACAAGCATGATAGCAATCAAGTTATAACTTCAATCATGAACGTAATATGTGACGTGAAGCGTAGGAAATGATCGTTGCCACCAACGTTGAGGATTCAAGTTGATAACACCACAAGGGAAAATAAGAACATCTACATGTTTGGCATGTGTGCAACACTGGTTGGGCTTGGTTTTTTCAAGGAAGTGCATCTACGTTTTTTGATTGTGGGGCACATCCACGAGGACATTGATCAGAGATTCAATGTTATTTCCAACGTCCTTAAAAGGAGAGATATAGATACACTTGAAGAGATGTTGCAGTTGGTAGAGAAAGGGACATCGTATACTAAGGCTTTTGCAAGTGGTCGCAAGCTTGAACATGTTCGCGATTGGAAGGCATTTATCACGTTGCATTTGCTATGAGGTGGGGATCAGTTGACAGGCATAATTTTTCCACACCATATGAGATTTTACATGGTAAATGGGTTGGTCTGTGTGCAACACAAACATTTTAGTTCTGAGGAGTGGGGCTGAACAAATGGACATTTGCATTTGAACTCACTACCAAGTGTAACAAACAAACCAAACCTCGCGGAGGTGTTTGCAACTAATCACAGAGAATTGAAAGCATTGGATGAGTTCATTGCATATAAACAAAAGTCAATATTGAGAGGCGCGGACTGGATGAAGAACATGGAAGTTGTGGACAAAACGAATGCATTCAAGGATTATCTCGAAGATTTTCCACAATAGAATAGAGAAGGGGCCCATGATTTACCGTTTTGGCCAAGCGACATTTTCAATGAGGGCAAGGATGGCAATGCTATTCCAAATGTAGAAGAAGAAGGTATAAAATCAAGTATATTTGCAGATGCAAATGGAAACACAACAAGGATTGCAGCTATAGACTAGATAATGGCAACAATGCCTAATCCAGAGAGGAGGGGTTATTTTGGACCACATAGGGATAGACCTCCACAAGAAGTATCCCGAAGAGTGACTGGAGGGAGGAATAAAGTAAAAAGTCATCATGCAAGAGCAGAAACAGTACGAGATGCAAATGAAGATCCTTTTTCTCCATTCAATCCAGAGAATGACATTGTCGTAGGCCAATTTGTGGCACTTATTGTGGAGTTGAGGGAAGTAAGAGGAGGAGTACCTTTTTATATAGGAAAGGTATTGGAATTTGGTCAAGGGAGGTGGGCCTCAAAGATGAAAGTCCTATGGTATTGGCCTTTTATGAGATCTGGAGCTAAAAAAGAAGTAGGTAGTAATAGAGTGAGGTACACAAATTGCATGGAATCCACATGGGAACCATTTGGGGAGAGGTTTGCTTGGATTGACAAGGAAGTTGCTATATGTTTATGGATGGATATTCCTCATCTAGGTAGAACTGGCCACGCAATAGTCTCCAATATTACATTGCATGGTGTACAAACAAAGGAGAAAGTGATCATTCCAACTAAGGCTAAACCACATCTTGTGGAGTACATGGTGATGCAGATGGAGGACCTCGATGACGAACGTCTACAAAATGATTTGAATATGTACTAGAGAAGTATCATGTTATGTAGTGTGTTATAGACCTTCTAGTAGTAGACATGTAGAAGAACTTTAATGTGAAGTGCATAATAATTTACATTATCAGTAGCATGGATTGAAAAGTGTATGCGGTTTTTATGAAGTAATTGAAATTTCAAAGCAATGTGACGAATATTCTTTGAACAATATTTTTCCTACAAACAGTTAATGATATTTTCGAAAAATTACCCCCCCCCCCCGTAATATTTGAAATTGTCAATTTTATGTGGCATACAAGCCAAGTGCAATATCGCACCTTCTAAGTGCAAAAATGCCTAATTTGGTGTTAACCCCAAACTCAACAACAATAACTAGTATTCCTAAGTTTGGGGATATATATATATATATATATATATATATATATATATATATATATACTTTGACACAAATGAACATTTTTCTCGATATAAGTCACGTGTTATTTCATTAGAAGACTCAAATTCACCACATTTCATAATAGAATAGGTTAGAAAATAAGTCTAGATTGATAATTATGTAAGGTGCATTCAAACTATAGTTTAATTTATGATCATTCCAAGGGTTAATGTATCATTATAGTAAATACAAAATTGACAATACGTTCTCATCATTGTGTATTAAGGTATAATTATGTTTAATATAAACATTGCCAACTGAAGTGACGTCAGTACACTCCATTAACCTTTTTAAATGAGAGTTTTCCAATTTCTGAGGTATTGTTTTAAATGTAATTATCAAATTTGATTGACCTAGCCAAATACTCCACAATGTTATGTAGATTTTCCATGATGTGAAATATTAACAAGGATCCACGAATATTTAGTATTCTCTCAAAAATAACTGGAATGTAGATTGAAAATAATATACATATATACATATATATGTTTGTGAACCTCAAAATTAAAATAATACACATGTAAGGAATTGTTTGATTGAACTACGATAATTAAAGATTCATTTTGCTCATTGGTTGAATTCCTTTACAAAAGCTCTTTGAATTTGTACACAGTAAGTAAATCAAAACAAGATTGGAAAAATTAAAAAATAAATCCTTACTAATTTACCTTCTAGTTTTTCCTTTTCGTGGAAAGGAGATTCAATTTATGGTGAAATAAGGTAAATTAGCCTATTACAACCTTGATTCTCAATCTAAGTATATTGGGATGACTTCTAAGAGAAGCACATAAATTTTAGGGGTGTGTACATGTTTCACAAATCAATCCCAATTATAATTATAATTTTTGAATAAAAATTGTAATTTATATGAAATTATGAAGTGGTCTACCTCAAATTACAAAACCGGTTGTAGACTATAGTGACAAACGTCCTAAAACAACCTATAACTGCCATTACTTATACTTGTGAGTACTTCAATTTCCATCAATCAAATATTCCCACGTTACCCAAGTTGGAATTAATGCACTAAGATTGTTTGAAAAGTAAATTGATAAAGATAAGTTCTATGGCGGAAATGGGTCCTAAAATAGTAAGGTGGGAATAAGATGTTGGTGAAAATAGGTTGGTCTACCTTGGGGTCCCAAAGCACTATAAAATAGAGTTGACCAGCATCTTTAGGAAGGTAGATTATGAATCCAGAAGCCCACATAAATGCAACATCGTGTCCAAAATGATGCCTTGCCGTCTAGAATTTTGTCCTTTGGTCAAAGTTTCTAATCAAGAGCTGTCACCAAGGAATTCCATGCACATGGCTAAATTGGAAGTTCAAATTTAAAAAAAAAACTCACTTCTACGGCGTTGCTAACTATCTCATTGTTAGTCCTTATGTTTCTTTTGAACTTCTGATGAATTCTTTTGCACATCTCTACTCTCATGGTTGGGGTGATTGACCATAGTGATAAAGTTTTGTGGTGGTTCTGTCTTTCTACATAGAGAAGTTCTTCTTGGACGATGGCTTTGAGCAACCATGCGCGCCATTGTCACTTCCTCATATGCAACTTTTTTAGTGTCGCTTTTGATTATTCATCCACAAAAGTCTTATGACAAATGACTCTTGAATCAATTGTCACATCATCTAAGATCCATCATTTCTAGTTTACTAGTTGGAGAGGATTTGATCGAGTTGATAGTTGAGTTGCCTATGGCTATTTGTAGTAGAAAACTAATGTTCTCTTGAACAAGAGGTATAGGAACGCCCTCTCTTGTTGCTCTATTCGATGGAATAAGAGAATATGGATGAGATTCTATCAATAAATGCAGATCATCTAAAGAATATAAATAGCTCAGTGTAAATCTAGTATTTCTAGAAAATACGTGCAAGAGAGGCATACAAGTATAGTGCATTCTAGATGCTTCATAAATAGACATTACTTCTTCATTACCCATCTAGAGATCTCTAGATGGAGGCGAGGTCTAGAATCCTTGACTTTTACAAAATTTGATAAGGCATCATTAATGTTTCAAGGGTGATTCATCATTTGGAGATCTCTAGATGATCCTGGTGTAAGAATTCTAGGACCATTAGTACCTCATCATTATGCCAGATCATTAAAGTTTAGGTGGATTTTCCTTATCTGGAGATTTCTAGATGGAGGGGGCTTTTGAGTCAATTAACGATACGATGATGAATTAGGATGGATGTCGTGTGTCTACTGTCGCAAGCCGTAATCCCAGAATATCCCGGGTTAATAGTAAATAGTTTATAATTATACAGAATTTTTCCAAAATTCTAATAGGAAAACAAGATTAGAATCCTCTAAGCCCAAACATCTCCCTAAGTCTGAGAGGATGCTCCAAGTGTTTCGTAACAGGATCTAGGACGGAACCGGATTCCGGAAACCCGGATAGCAACAGCCTATGGTCTAGAATTCTAGTCTAGGAAAATAGGGATCTATTACAGGTAAACGGTCCGCTTCAGGAACAGTCAGTAAGATGACGGGTACTTAACCCCACCACTCTCATTTGTTTTTCCTCTTTCTTCCACAACTGTTTTGTACACGTATAGTTGAGAGAAAGAGAAGTGAGTTAGTGATCGTTTCAGGAGCTACTGATTGTCCAGATCTCGGTCTAGTCTTTAGTTTGCAATGGCGGAGGGGGATATTCGGAAATAGTTGGTGATGGGGCAGATGGTCTATTCGACCATACCGGAAAGGTTGAGAGAGTGGTCACAGCTAGAAGATGATCTGAGTGAGATACAGTGTGTCGGCCTATTCTTGAGGCCATGTCCATAAAGAATGATAAGATGATTTAGGAGCTTATTGTAGGTGCCTTGAATCAGTACGAGTTGACAGGGAGAGGGCGACCCGGAACATGGACTGACGAGGTCTGGGCCAAGGTTTACGGATTCCCCCAAAAGGGATCTGGATTAGCCTCTCGGACGGATAAGTTTGCAATAGGAAAGTTTAGGAATGCAGCCCACTCTAAGGAAGGGTATGCCATCAATGATTGTCTAGATGCAAGGTAGAAGTAGGTCCTAGAATTTCTGATCCCTATCTTGTATCCAGAAAAGCCTACCCGGGTTACGATTATGGTAGCCAACACCATCTTTGGTGCTATGGAGGGTAGACCGGTCAACTGGGGCAAAGTGATTGGAGCAGTAGTCTCCAAGCTTGTCGCCAACGTCGGGAAGGCTAAGACCAACCCCATTGGTCCTTACCTACTCCACCTCTACTATCATGCAAAACTTCTGAGTGACGCGGAAATGGTAGAGTATAATACCGGATCCACCATCCTACAATATGGCCTCATAAAGGAAGTAGAGGCGGAGCAACTGCCAATTGAGGAGGAAGAGGATCCGGAAGAGGAGGAGCAGCTTCTAGATTCGAGGCGGAGGAAATCCACCAATTGAACTTCACGAGGGAAGCTTCCGATTCAAGAGAAGATTCCGGCGGAAGAAGAAGGAGGCATATCCGGATTCTTCAAAACCAGGTTCAACTGGGTACTACAAGCTCAAGAGTACCACGAGAACCTAGTGGATCTACTCAAGAGGATTAGCAAGGAGTTGAGGATGGAGCTGGAAGACATACTTGACACTTTGAAGAAACTTCCGAATCCGGAAGCATTGGAGAGGAAGGAGAAGCAGATTGAAGGCCTAGAGAAGGAGAAGACAGACCTTCAAGCCAGGCTAAGCTGGGCTCAAGGGGAGTTGGCTGCAGCAAAGCAAAGGGAGAAGGAAGCCCTACAGTTGGTCAAGAACCTATCCAGGTTGGTGGACAAGCCGGTAGACCTGATCGTGAAGGCCGCTCTCGTGCAAAACCAGCTTGTAGAAGAAGGACATCTCACCAGATCCAAGGTGATCTGGATCCTGGTAGACTTCTCATCAAGAATGGAGTCTACTTTGAAGGAGATGTGGCAACTGTTAGGATGGATTGATCCGGACCATGTCATGGATTTCTCCAACTTTCCGGAAATCCACTTTGACACGGAGACTCCGGTGAAATTGACATCATCAATGCCACTACTAGCTAGACTGGAAGTCCCTAGGGAGACTCTCTGGCATTCTATAGAGCCCTTCTTGACACAACTCGAGAAGACAATCCGGGGAAGCGTGAAGACAACATGAGAACCAACCAAGCAGCCGGAAGCAACACAGAAGTTAGCGCCTCCGGAGGTTACGGTCTCACCACCTGTCCCGACATTCCATCTTCTGGAGAAGGAGCCACTTCAAACACCTCGATTACAAACCCGGGGTGAACTAGCAGATCAGATCGGAGGACTGTTGAATCCGGCCCAAACCCATCCGGAAGGTTTTGAGCACATGCTGCAGCAACAACCAAAGAAGGAGAGGGACACCATTATTTTGGATGGGACATCTACAAGAAAAGAAGAAAAAAGGGAGATCACTCAGATTGAGAAATCTGAGGAAGAGGAGTACCGGATCGGATCTGAAGATGAAGAGGAGGAGGACATGGAAGGGGAATACTTTCCTCTCAAAATCTGGAAGATCCGGACCTAGGCAACATTGAGGAGGACTTTGGTAAAGGCAACTCCGAGAGCGATTCCAAGGTCATCGACCTGGGCACCAGCAAGTCAAGGCGGGAGCAATTAGAAGAAGGCGCGAAAGGCGAAGTAGTTAGAATGTAGATAGTTAGAATTTGAATTTTGAATCAGATCTGAGTTTCGTGGCGTAGGCCCGGATTTTGGATTTATAGGATCTGACTTTTTTGAGATTTTTGAGAAGTTTGTGATTGGTCACTTGGATTTCCAGGTGGCTTTTTGGCCTTTTTGGCTTTGGTTGTTTTGAGTTTCTAAGTGAGGGGCAAGTTTGTTGCCCTCTCATTCCATCCTAGCATTATAATTTGTATTTGGTCATCTTTTCTTTAATCTGAGCCACTAAGTGGACAATCAGGATTTGATCTATCGTATATCCATCTTTTTGGTGTTGTCTTGTGAGTGTGTGTAAGTAAGAGAGGAGGAGGAAAGGAGGAATCTGGATCTGAGGGGACTTGGATCTGATTTGTGAGGAACGTTTGTAATGTAGTCTAGGCTAGAAATTTTGGTCTTGAGCAAGTGCCTTTAAAACAATGGAACGGGAATCCGATTAGGAGTGACGTGGTTGTAGGTCTAGAATACTAGGGAGGGTTCCATGCGGAGATAAGCAGCCGCCAGTGGAAGAAATTCCCATACCACTTACCGAAAGGTCAGCCAAACCCTAGGATCAATCGAGCAAACGACTTATAATCCCTATATCAGTTCCGGTTTCTGTTGGTTTGTCATTGTAGTGGAAAAGTCTAGAGGCGGCTCTATGTGACTTGCCTTCCAGATTGGCCATCCAGAAAGTTGTGAGAGTGTTTCCAGCCTGATCTAGTGCAAGAATTGGTCTAAATGTGTGTTGTGAAGTTTAGAGAGAGAAGAGTGTGTGAGGAATACGAGTGGTGATTCCCTACCCCTCTATACAATCAAAGGCCGACCCTTTGAAGGTAAAACAAAGGTACCAAAAACTAGTGTTTGTGTATGAAGAGACGGATCTGGATTCCGGGTAAGAGTGGATCCAGATTGGATTCTGGAAAGAACATCATATTCATTAAAATGGGAGAGTTGGACCCTCTCAAAATAGTATTTGGCCTTTGCAAGTGCAATTTGTGAATTGAGTGGGCTAAAATTCAACTTGATGATTACTTAATTACTTAATTCAAAGTAGCAATTTCCATTAAAAGGAGAGTCATGCAATCAATATAATGTTTGAAAACAAAGATCGTATGTATTTGGTCAAAAAATGTACACCTTTTGCAACCAAGTATATATAAAATGTCATACAAAATATATTACTACGGTATACATATTGCACATGCGACTTGAATGTTGCAAGGGTAACACCCAAACATGTACTCCCCACAAACAAACCAAAGCTCTAAATCCTACTCATGGTAAGCTATAGTTAAACAATCACTAATCTAAGTCCCCAACCCCTTATTCATAAGAAAACAAAATAATATCCTTCACAATAATGTGAAAGCATATTGTAGACATATAAAAAACAAATAGCTAACAATATATTCAGACCCGACCCAACCAATGCTATACTTAAGACAAAGTATATGAAGCCAAACTTTGGTTGATGATTTCAATTTGAGCAGCTGGGATCTTAAGCAAACATTGGCGAGTATCCTTTTTAATTTGAGACTTCCACGCTGTCATGAGAGCATTGGTTTCTTCCCAAATAGGTGGATCGGTTATATCAACCTTCCAACATACACCTCTTTCATTGTCCCATCCTATGTAGAAGTCTTGAACATCTTGACTTCTCGATGTTGGGTGAAAGTATTGAATGAGAACACAATTCGGTTTCTTAGGGTTATAGTTTGGATTAGACAACACCCTCGCAATCCAAACTGGTCAAGTGTCACCATAAGCAGGTCGAACTGCCACAAAGTAGCCTTCAAAGAGATCCCAACCCACCCTAAAGGATGGTTGTGGGTGACCCTGCAAAGGCCCAACATAGGCATCATCCTCTCCAAACTCTTCACGATCCTCACCATCTTCTCCTACTTCATCCACTCTAGTTGCTTGAACACGAGTTGTTGGCCAGAATCCATCCTTCAAAACAATAGAGGCAGGTATTGGTTCCAGCAATGCTACCCTTACATGACGCCAATAGTGAACCAAATGCTCATAGCGCCTCTAGTATTCTCTAGTGACATCTGCATTGCACAACTTCTCCCAATACTTGACAAATCCAGATATCCTTTTCAAAATATCTTCGACGCCTCTCATGGAACATTGTTGAACTGGTAGCAACACTCCACAAGGCCACAAACTTTGCCCTTCTGCATCTTTTTTCCACAGCTTGATGCCTTTGCCATCCTCCCCTAACCAATTCTCATCGGTGCACAAAAATTTGTACTTCATGATTGGACACCCTGTGGAATCTAAGTAGAACTTTACTTGTTGTGGCTTTGTATGTCCAACGAGTATTTCATCTCTGTCCACAAATGAACCTGCAATAAAATCCTTGAAATCGGGCACCTCCTCTATAAGGTGAGGGATGGTAGGAATGGATTCCACATCCATAAATGACTTCATGAGTGAGGGAATTGTAGGGAAGTTCTCCTTCCTTAGCAACATGCTCCACCTTCCAAACAATGCATCAATATCGTCATATGTATGACCCACAATCATGAAGTTCACATACACTTCACGAAAGATCTTGTTTGCAATAAGTAGAGACCAAAAGCAAAAGACATATCTGTTCTTGTTGTCCCCGGTGGCATTGTCCATCTGCACATTTAGAATGGGTGGCAACGACGTCACTGGAACTAAAGTAATTGGCGGTGGGGGTAGCGATGCTACGCACATTCCCATGCCTTGAAGCACTGTACCAAACAAATTTGACGACCCTGACCTCACAAACAATTGCCGAGAAGAAGACTTTGGTGGCTCCTCCAAATCTCGCAATAGTTTGGCCATGGAGCCAATGGTGTAGTTTGAATTATGGGGAAACAGATCCAAGCCATAATGTGCGTAGCACACATCTGCATGACCATGCGCAATCATGCCAGTGACAAACATGAGCAACTTCACAAGCCCATCAAGTTCTTTACTCTTGTGGGAAAAGACCAGAGAAGCAGTTTTGACATGATCCATCTTGTCATGCATAATTGTAAGACACTCATGTGGGAAATTATGTGATCGGTAACAATTTGCATAGTACAACTCCCTGTGAGCACGAGCAATGGAAAGATGTTTGTCCAATCTCCGCGACCACTTCAAGGCAGTATGAGACCTTAGAAAAGTACCCTTTCTGAGCTCTTGCAATTGGTCACAAACAGAGCACCGAGCAAAATTATCTCCTGGCTTCTTCACATCATACTCTGGAAACCTAACTGATCTAATCTTGCTCAAGTTTGAAGTTGAGACCTCCTTCAACCCAAAAGTAGCATTGGCTTCATTGAGTTTTTCAATTTGATCCTTCCACTAAAAGGTAGGCGGAAGAATCATGGAGATGACCTTCGCTCCAAACTTCAATGTATGAGCACGATGTGGCATGTGATCTGCCTCCTTCTCCAAGATGAACTTCAATGTTGCAGTTTCTTGCTGAGTGTATTTCCTTGGCTTCACCAATCCAAAATTACCGTGAGGCCTTGCCTCTCGACCATCCTTCATGTAAGTTTGGTACCGATAAAAAGTGGCCTCCAGGACCCCAGAAATATGCATCCATGCTCGCATGCAAACATTAATCCCTTCCACCGTCACCATCCTTCGCCCGCGTGAATCACGATGAATTTGTCTATGCACATTAGTCTTCATAAAGGCTCTGTGCTTGAACGTTGAATTATGATACACTCGTTCACGGAATGCCCGAATCTTCTCCGTCGGAAATGGTTGAATGCAATTTTGGCTGCAACAAATTTTGCTAGATACTACGTTTATGGATTCTTCATTGAGGAGATCCTTTGATTTAAGAGAACTCTCGCGAGGGGGATTTCGGATGGAACTTGAATATGGCCGGGTAGATGTTGAAGAGGTCGGGTTCAACAAACTCTCTTGTAGACGGTTGAAATTATTGTGGGACTCATGATCCTGAAGGCTTGCACCATGGCAATGCACTAGCTTAATAGGCCAAGCTATCAATGAGTACACTTGCTCTTGGAGGATGTCCACATCGGAATATGTCTTCAAAATGTGTACTGCAACACGAGTGTCTCCAAGAAGACCATTGGCACCAAGGACAAGGTCTGAGTTGACACTATGGCAAGTACCTTCTCCAACAAGGAGATCTTCATTGTTGTACAAAGTGACGCACTTGGTGTTCCAGAATCGGCGTGGAAGTCCCTCACATTCTGGAATGCTTGCATTCATTCCCTCAAAAAGTAGAACTTTGTCGTCTGAAGAGCTCATATTGTCGATCACGTTGGTAGTGGAATTCATATTGTCTACACATCAAATGGAAATCATAAGACATATACAACACTATAAAGTCATATGTTCAATACAAACAATTCAGCTCGAGTCGAGCTGATTCACCTATCGAGATTGAACCCAAAGTATTTCAATGTTAACTTTTATTTATGCCAACTTAGATTTCAAACAATTATGTCAAATATCATTAATGCATTGCAATATAAAGCGCAATGCACGCAATTTCATCTCGCAACAATTTTACTCAATTTTTAGTCTCATTCTCATAACTAAATCATTGCCATTTAATAGTAGTCATGAACATTACTATATGAACTAATTAGCTCGATATGATCTAATCTGCAATAAAATACTTTATATATGAATATGAAACAACTTAATTAATAGTTTCTTTTTTGAGAAATCATATCTCCTGCATATCATTTCAATTCTAGACAAATTGTTGCAATGAAGATTTAGGATCATTCAAATCTGAATATATAATACTCAAATCTAAGATATTCCATGGAATTTGCAATATCAATAGTGCACTTCAACTCGAATAGACTTGAACTACAAAGTCAATGTCAAACTAGTAATATTGAATTACCAATAATACAATTCAGCTTGAATAGAGTTGAACTGCAAAATCAATGTCAGAATCAATAATATTTCATAGCAGAGAAGGCAGTTCAGATCAATTCGATCTGAAATGCACCATGGGTCTCTACTCTACGTACTAGAATTATGATCGTTATATAAATTACACAATTACACGTATATTGTCATTTCAGCTTGAATCGATCTGAATGGAGTGAAATGAATAGCATTGATGTACATGACCATTCAGATAGATTCAGGATAAATTGTTCCACATTTTATGGGTGCATTGAACACTATTAAATGTTCAAGAAGGACGTCTATTAATAGACATCTGAAATTCCTAGACAACAAAAATAGATAGACATTCACATTGCTAGTATGAACTTATCGAATAACGAAATGAAACAAAAAATGCATTGCAATGTGCAAAATACAATGCACAAAAACATCATCTCCAAAGAAGATAACAACGCACCTACGAACTACCATTATCTAAAAAAGAAAGCATAGCTATTGTCAAGTCTTGAAACCAATTCAATGAAGAACACTACACGTCTGCAAACAAAGTGGAATGACTCACACGAAACGCTGTGCGATACAACGCTTGGCGATAGAATGCGACTGTGAACAACAAAACAATCCACAAGTCTGCAAAGTCTTCACAAAACTTGAGCAACAAAAGTTGAATACATAGAGAATGATAGAGAGGTGCATGCAGAAGCCAAATCAGATAGAGGAGAAGGATGGAAAGAGAAATCTGGGAGTGGGCATGTTGAGGTACACCCAACTCTTGGTGTGAACAAATGGCGCCAAGTCATTTCACAGTTTTCAATGCAATGCTTTCCATTAATAGTATCCTTGGAATTTCAATGTACTTTGCGCCTCCACACCATAAATACTACATGGAATGTGGGATCAGGGAATGACGCAATGGAAACTATGGAGCCATGAACTACGGATATATTCCCTTCATAATGGTTTTACAATTCATGCTTAGATTTATTTAGAATGAAGTCCACTTGTATTGTAATGATTTCCTCATCTTAAGGGAGTGGAAATTCTCTTTCTATTATGAAGTAAAGATAGAATCTACATTTAAAACATTCCCACCAACCACCCAAAAATATAAATATTCGCGGAAGAAAAGTTTCTCCTTGCAGGAATTGGGGTTTGTAGAGCTTCAAGGTTAGGGTTTCTAGGGTTTAGGGTTTAGGGATTCATAAGCATGAAATAATCTTTGCACATCAAAAAAATTTGGGTTATTTCAAAATTAGAAAAGTAGTTGGCTCCATGTTGTTTTTATCACAATTTCCAATGGGCATGCCAAAGAACATTCTTGTTCTTCAATTGGGAGTGCTAAATTTGTCGTCATAGACATGAATTTAGTATGCAATTTTGTTAAGCCTAGTAGCAAGAGTAATTGGTTTGAAGGGGACCAATGTGGCACAAAAAATGAGAAATTGAATGATGGTGTGTATGCAAAATTTTGCCATATCACTCATTGCATGGTAGCACATATGAAACTCATTGTCCGATGATTGTGAATGTTACCTTCAAGTGACAATGACAATGACTGTAACATACATTTCAAAGGATGTGGCTTATTATTTCCACTTTTCTAGTCTTTCATTTTCATGAAATCAATCCAATGTTCTCAATGGTTACACACATGTCAAATAGACAAAGTTAGTCGTACTTGTACTTTCCAAGGCCTTAGATCCTTTTGAGAATGTTTAATTAACTATTTTTAATAAATATAGAATTTCATTTTTAGGGTCATATTACCAAATATATTTTGAATAAAACAAATTCCATGTTTCCATAAATCTTTCTTGTTCATAAAATTTAATTCATTCATTTGCATATGGATTAATAATAATTCAATAGCATATGTAAATTGGAATATTCAAGTTATTGCAAATCATGAATTCTATTTCTTATTGACATTGTTCATTTTTTAAAAATATTTCCACAAGTTCCATGTTTGCACTATTGTTGAAATGGAAAGATATGTAGATTTCCTTTGATAATTTGCTTTCATACATTTGGTTATGATTAGTTGGTTTATTATAAATTGATTTCTTTAAACTATAGAAAGTAGTTACTCTTCCAGTCAATGACAATGTTTAGTATACAAAAAGAGAACATGTTCTCATGCATTATAATTATTTAAAATATTTGGAATTTATTTCTTCCTTTTTGCAAGATCTTTTGGTAATGTTGCACTTTAATGCCTTTCCAACTTTGGATCCTCCCAAGTGCAAAATAAATTTTATTAATTTAATTCATTTTTTGACATTGTTATTTAATCATGAAATAACACAATTTAAATTTCGTCATGAGATATTTCATTACAAACTTTTTTTTGAAATACTTACATCAAACTTACACCGAATTCCTAATATAAAATTAGAATGTGGAGAAATAATGCAATGAAGTATTTGTTGTAGTGTTCAAAACCCATGTTTTAGGATTCAAAAATATAGTAACTACATGTATGACCATAGAATCTAACAACTTATAAGTGTTTTGAAGAACTAGCATTCACGATAAATTGAAGTTATGTTACATTATGAAAAAAGGTACATGGCATTTCCAAGGTAAATTGATGAAAAAAAATTCATCCTTTCCTGTACAGTTTAATTGTACAACCTACTTCACGAAAGACCAAGAATGTGTAGCACATTCTAAAGAACATTGTACGGACCCAGCCAAATTTTAGTGTTGCACATGTCGGAGGATGCTAAGTAAATGCGTTGAATGTCAATCCAATTTTTTTTATTAATGAAGCACTCCACAAATATTTTATACAATAATACAAGGAAGAGAATGTTATATACCTAGACTAAACCTAAAAGAAATTAATTAATGATATCGATTAATGGATGATTATAACCCCCCTATGAATCTTTATTTGTAGTGGGTAAAAGAGTTGGAACAAAAAGGAAAAACATTACAAGAAATGGATGGAAATAGAGGAAAATGTGGACAGAAGGACAAAAACTTAAGAGACCGGGAAATTGAATCCACAAAATTTACCCTCGACTATGGTGCTAAAATCATTGCATGTTGGCACACTCGACCATGGTGCCATAATCACCCTCCACCATGGTGCCACCATAATTATTGTAGGGTTACATAATTATCATCTCCCATGGGGTTATAATCATTTTAGGATGGCATGCTTTAAATACGAGAATTCACCCATAATTATGAATACCACTTGTAAGTGATAATATGCGTTATGCACAATGTAAATGATAGGGCTTTTGGTTAGCTCATTGCAATTTCTTCTTGCATTAATGACTAATGGTTGCCCTAAACAAATAGTTATTGAATTAAAACTATTTGAAGACAACTAAATAATGTTGTATAATTTGCAACATCCCCATACCACAAGTTCTATATCTCCATGAGATCTTAATTACATTTACAATATGTACATTTGTATGGATGGTTGTTGGGTCATGCATTTAGATTCCAATTCAATGTCTTTCATAAATTAGATACTTCCACTACAACAAAAGGGTCATTATATTTTTGTACTGATGTTATTAATTATGGAACACCTTAGTGTAAGTTCCATATTTCCCACAAATGACAAATATGAAAAATAATTTAAAGCTTTTCTGAAGCCCTATATTTTGTACAACCTATTTTTATACATTTCAATCTACACAATACAACTTCTTTATATTGAGTCACTCTAAGAACAAGAATTCATTATTGTTATTCTTCCTTTACATTGCAAAATATTTGTTCAAGGTACGTAGTTCATATTGTAGGGTTTAATCCTAAATACTCTAAAAATATTTGCAGATCATTGGTACATTTATCCAATTACGTTTTTGTAACCCTATTTTCATAAGTCATGGAATTGGAATGAAAAAGGAATAAAGGATGGAAAAAATAAAGAAGAATTCTTCATATTTCAAGTATAGCACTTGAGTCCCTTTTCAACGAGAATCCAAAAAATTCATGAAGGGTTAATTAAAGAAAACTCTTTGTAGTTATCAAGAGACTCTTCTTTTTGTACTTCATGAATAACTCAATGAAAAAAACAATAATGCAAGTTATAGTAAAAAAGCACTAGATGTACAAATTGCATAGAATTCAAAACTGTAACATCCAATAGACATAACAACACAAGTTATTTTATTGGACGTCACAATAAATGCGTCACAAAAAATTGTGACATGTCATAAAAAACATGGGTTTCTTATAGTGATAGTAGCTAGTTTAAAAATACACAATAATTTTGAGGTATTAGTCACCTTCTAAAAAAACCCAAGATAAAAATATAATAGAGCAGTATAAAGAGGACTATCGAATGTAAAAAAACACTTTGAATTGTTCCCCTATAGAAGTAGTATACCTAAACCCTAAACAAATTGTACTAAATATTTGTTCATGTTTATATATTTACAACCCTTACCTTGTATTCACAAAAGAAAAAAAATTTAATTAGAGAAGGCAATTTCATGAACATCTTAACCTCAAGCCTTCTAATACTACAATTCCTTCAAAAGTTCATGGATGGAACAATTCATTTCCAATCATGTGCTTTGATGTGCATGTGTTCATCTATTGTTCAAAATGTGAACAACTACTTCTCTTAGGGTTAAATTATGCTATCATGATCTATTAATTAAAAGATTAATGCAACGAATTTCAAAATAAAATAAAAGTAGAACACAATTGAAGGCCCAAAGTTCCCAACATCTCACCATGACACACACATCAAACCAAAGTATGAGAACCTTCAACCTTAAGCCTAGCCCCTTGCGGTTCTATTTATTTCTATGGAAGCAAAGATCCACACTTCCATGCCCATTTTTTTTTCTTTGGGTGTGCTACGTATTTGCCACTCATAGTTCTATTTATTTGTGTGGAAGGTTAGTGAAGACCCACATTTTACACTCCATTTTTTCCCCCTTGGTTGAGAGTATTAGTTTCCCCCTTTCCATTCTATTTATTTGTAGGGAAGCGAAGATTTCCATTTTATTCCCCATTTTTATCCTTGGTAGTACAAAGCACTTGCCTCCTTTCAGTTTAATTTATTTGTGTGGAAATTTAGACACACACTTTTTTTCCCAATGCAATTTTTTTCCTTGTTTGTGCGTAACATTTTCCTAGTCCCACTCAATGCATTACAAAGGCTCACACTTTTTTCAATATTTTCTTCTTCTTCTTCATGCATAACACTTTTCCACTATTGCTCAATGCATTAGAGCATTGCCACCCTTTATCGCCAAAGCTGGCCGGCCTGGTGAGAAAAAACTAGTCCACCGGGGACCCATATTTTAAATATAAAATTCTTATCGGTAGACCTCAAGCACACCTCAAGTACACTTCAATACCCTTTTGTGTTTTATAATTTATTTTTATTCAAATATAATGTGAAAAGTAAAAGAATGTGTTTAGGTGTGCTTGAGGTTTACCTCAAACACACCTCAACACATTCTTAAGGTAGGCTTGGATGTTTAGGGGTTTAGGGGACCAAAAATTTGAAGGGATTGATTGTGGAAAATTGTAGATGTTTGAAACATGATGTACATCTCTTAGACACTTCAATAACTACTAACATATAATGAAGGTAGATATTTATGTCATGTGGAATTTTTATTAATTAGTATGGGTCCTTTTCATACCCCTATGTAGTGTAGAAATGTCCGAGTATCAAACGCATCCGGATATCATTGAGTGGTTGAGTATCGATTAGGGATGGGATGTCAGGTATCGTTGATTGCTTGAGTATCGGTCAGGGCCAGGTATCATTCAACTGAATATCGGTCAAGGCCGGGCTAGGTATCGTTCAACTGAATACCAGTTAAGGTCAAGCCAAGTATCGTTCAACTCCGCACCGATCAAGGCCAGGTATTGATTTGCGGCTGAGTATCAATGAGGGCCAAGTATTGAGCAAAAACCTTGTCTAGGGATGAGCTTCTTTTCCTTGCAGCGGTTGTAGGGTTTGGAGCGCATCGCGATTTTGTTTCCTCGATACTACTGCGCATTTCTAAGCAACTCGTTTGTTGCAAGTGCTCCATAGTGCTTGTACCCTTCTCGGATGTTGTGTAAAGTTTGAGCAATCTTCTCCTCTTTATATCCTTCACTGTTTTCTTCCGATGAGTTTGGCAAGGGTGTCTACAGTTGTCGTTTTTTTCTGCTGAGTTTGGCAAGGGTGTCTTGTCATGGAGCTCGCGAGATTCATCCAAGCTTGTTTGCGGGGTGTTTTGCGGGGTGTTTTGCTTCTCTCTCATCCAGAGCTACCGTAACTTGACACGTTCTACATTTGTTGCAGAGGCAATGGCTGGTGTTGTCCCTAGGTGCACAAGCAAAGAAGGTACGTTCAAACCCTATCTAGAATTTGCATCATGGAATTACGTAGTGATTACTCTACCTCATTTGCTATAGAGGTAGATACTCTACCTCTGTGGATTAGAGAATTTTAGGGTATATTTAATGCTGGTCAAAGGGTTTAGCATTTGTTAGTAGATTTCCTGTTAATAGGTTCTCTTTGTTTCGTGGTTTGAAGTCTATTTGCTAGTGCTTGTTATTCTATGATGATACAATTTGTAGCCCTAGTGTCTTTAGGGTTTTGACATGGGCCATAGAAACTGACGGTGCAGGCCTCGACAAATTTTTGGATGGGATTGCTATTTGAATGAGAGCTCGCAGCTCTTGTAGTATACGGTTTAGGATTTAGGCAAATTTGCCACTAGGGATTCACAGATTTCATGTTGCAGTCAGAGATTGAATTTGGTTTGGAACTAGAGTGTTAGGTACTTCCATTTCTTGAGTTGCATTTTCTTCATCTCTGATTATAGATGCACTTGCAATTCCTTGGTCAAGTTCTTTTTATTTCCAATTTCTAAGTTCACGAATTACTTGAATGAGCTTGAACTCATATGATTCAGGGTTTTGTGAGTTTTCAATTGAGCTTTCTCTTAGTTGCAAATTGGTCCAACTTTTTCATTTGCAACTTCCTCAGCACTTTGAAAGGTATGACTCATTCCTAAAGCTTTTCGTGTCTTCCAATTTGAAGTTTGTGTTAAAAGTTCCAACATTACATAGTTCACAGACAATCGTTTAGGATTTAGGGTTCAATTTGAGCTTCAAATTCTAGAAGCAGTAGTATAGAATAACATCTTAGCTTACTATCATTTTAGCTCGATGTCATTTCAGGTCGATAGCAATCAATCGCCCAATGAATATAAAAGACAATCGAATTGCCATTCAGCTCGACCCGAGCTAAATGACATAATGACTAAAAGTGTACATTCAACTCGAATTGAGTTGAATAGGCACCATGGATTATCATGACTCTCCAACAAACAACATAGCGAAGCTCAACAGAACATATCGAAGATAAGTTTCCTTAATAGTTTAAAACAGTATCAGCAATCACTAAACAAAAGCAGATTTGTAGAGATACTCATAGAAAGGCAATTCAGCTCGACCCGATCTAAATTGTAGGTGACTATCCCATACTCCATGAAATTACATAAAGAAAGTAGTGAAAATAAAGCGCAGATATCTCTACATGAGAAAAAATCCATAGAATTCAAAACTATAGATTAGCTCAAATCAATCTGAACCTACACATTCCAAATATAACATCATAACCGTTGAATATCACCTTCACTAGCTTCATACAAAAGCTAGACAATATATTATGTACTAATAATATGTTTCCAATCAGTAGAGTAATAATAGAGATGGCAAGGCCTTTTCAGATCGATTCGAGCTAAAATGCAATACGCTAACACTTTCTTACAGTCACCTCAATCCTGATAGTTAGCACATTGACAATCGTGTAGACTTTCATAACATTTAGTTCGAGTTGAACATAATTGAACGTCATTCTAACCTGCTACATGTCGACACAAAATGGACAATCAGATTGCAGGACTGAATATGTACTTTAAGAAGTCCAATCTTCAATTCCCAGATGAAGACAATGAAACAGATGGAATGCTCATTGAAGGGGAGTATTGGGAATTCAAAGAGCCATCACAAGTTGAAGGTTGGAGTCTATATATGATCCCCTTCACAGATGAGATGTGCTTCTCATTCAAATTCAAGAACGCAATTGTCTTCATCCAAGTTTCCTATGAAGAGAAAGTGAAGGACGTGCAAGTAGATGCACATCCAATGATTAAAGTACAGTGTGTGACCATGAAAAAAGACGTTCCGAGTGGGCAACAATATTACTTTACAATCGTATTTGATTCTATTCTAATTCCCTTCAATTTGACGCCCTTCCTCCATAGCTTGGAGCCCACTCCATATTGCGATGAGGTGAAAGAACTGGAAAAGAGATTGGAGAAGAAAGAATGGCAAAATGCGAATGGGATGCCTTTAACATGGAAGCGACTCTACACAAAAACCCGATACATGTTCAACAATTTCAATACCTTGAAAGGAAAATTGCAAGTGCAAAACACTATTAGTACTCCAAGATCTATGTCAATGGAGATTCTAAGCCAAGGCGGGAGTTAGGCATCCTAGAGGAATCAGGCGGTTGCCTCTGGAGTTGGTCGAGGAAAAAGAAGCAATAAGAACCCTAAGAAGACTCCCACTCGTGGGACCATTAAAAAAGGCCCAGGCTCTTCTTCTAGACAAGGGCATGTAGAGAAGTCCTCGGAGATATCGGGTCTCGGTGAAGTAAGCTATGCTGACGAAATGGACAATGTCCCAAAATCTCGAGCAATTGAGAGGAAGCCCGATTACCAGCACATCAACGAGGTATACAAGAAGTTCTGGACAACATGTGAGGATGCATATATCTTCAAGGTTGATGATAAGAAGGAGATAGGCATCTCCCAACTCATTGAAGCTCCTTCTACCTTCAACATTTGATCAAAGGAGGAAAGATTGGTGGAAGACATGGTGAACTTCCTCATCAACATTCCCGACAAGAGCACGAAGCAGATGTTGTGCGTTCTTCCCATCGGCTTCAGTGTCAAACCAAAAAAATGGGAAGACATCCAAGGTGGAAAATTTTACATCATAAATGGGTAGTACAGTGTAGCTGCAAGTAAGTTTATGATGCAAGAGGATAGCGGAGTCGATGACGAAATAAGGGAGCACTTTAGAAAATGGAATTGCTTCGTTGTTTGGTCAACTGATGCAGAGAAGCTTCGAAGCATCTCCGCATACTACAACCGCGTCAACCACTTCCAAGCAATTCAACCATTGTGGGCAATGAACATTCTCAGAGCTCAATCGGTGTGGGAAGCTATGGGCCGTCCTAAGAATCCAAAGGAAGCAACTTTCGTCGGGACAGTCTCAATTTCTAGGCGAACGGTGGAGAATCACAAGAATAGCATAAAATTCCATGTATGTAAATCAGATCGATTCGATCTGATGGAACTGACTTGATTAACAATGTTGTTTTGATGCTATATCATATTTTTTGTTTGTAAATGTAATTCAGTTCGAATTGATCTGAGTTGCATTTTCTTATATGCTTTGTTATTCGTTGCTTTAGGAATTTGAGAAGGCTATTTAGGTTCGATTTTCCATGATCGATATGAATAAAAACCATAAAATGTCTAGGAAAAAGGACAAGGAAGAGAAATCGAAGCTCGTCAACAAACTAAAGCTCATCACGGCACCTAATGACGTATATAAGTTGTGGAGCGATGTTATTTCCAACGCTGCGCATGGAGAGCTATTCAATCCAAACATGATGAAGCAGTTCAACTCTAAGCCAGACTGGAACCCCGAGATCTGCATGCTCTCTCGAGAGTTCTTCAAGTTTTTGGGCAATCTAAGTTATGATGAACTTGGAAAGTTGATGAAGCACATTCTAAAACGAATCAGGTGTCAAGCGTACGCAAGCATATCCGAAGGTCACAATAAAAGCTATATCGTCTATACTAGACAACTGCTACACGACGAAGGAGTGGGCTGAGAGACGTAAGCGCAAATATCTCGTGAAGAAAGAGCTGCACCAAATCAACCCTAAGCTTGGTCTCCTAAATGCCAAGAATGAACTTATAGTCGATAATTGGAAGGCCTTTAAGAAGGACTACTTCATTACCAGAGCAACTATGAACGTCCTTCTTGATAGGCCTGGGGAGGTGTACTTCGCTGCCGCGAAGCAGGTAAGGTCAAGGAACAAGATTGTGATGGAGCTCTCACCAGTGGCAGTTGAGTTCTTCAAAGTGTTCCTCTAGCATAGGACTACATTTGTTAAGCCAAAAACTGTAGGGTACTATCAAACATATGACATCAAGTCGAACTATTACTTCGACTGGATGACATATGCCTAGACTTCGGAGACTTCTAACCGACTGTCTCTCGGAGTGCTAGACTTTAGGAACTTGCCGGGAATAGCCAATAAGGAGAAGTCAAGTATTGACAATCCCTACTTCATGGAGGTCATGACTTCATTGTGCAAAAAGAAGAAGCCAGCATTAGAGGAAGTTTTGTCGTGGCTTTTTATTTGTGCTAATGAGAAGGAGCAAGTACAGGTCCTCTGTTTCGTGGAAAAGAATGAGGTTTTGACGACCTTCAACATAGACTATGTTGATTATGCAGCGGGTAAAATCAAGCACCTAGGGGATCTTTCCATTGCTAAGACGCCGAGGAAGGTGTTGCTCATGTTTCTATAGAATCCTCCCAACATCCACCAAATAAAAATTCCAGATGAGTTTAATTGTCCTGAGACAACAATGTACACAAAGCCATGTGCATACAGCGAGCTTGAATACAAGATTTACAACATAGAGCTAAGGATGGAGTTTTACTTGTGGCTTGTGAAGGAGTTTTGTAGTCTAGGGATGTGTCTTTTCTCAAGATTTGCAAGCGGAAAACTAACCTGTGCAGCTATGGTGAGTACTACCTCTAATGCTTATGTTAAACCAAGTTGGTTGGGATTGTTTCCATGTTTTTCATGTTGTTAAATAAGGTTAGATAAATATGCAAATGCACTCTATGCACCATTTAGATCAAGTTGAGCTGAATAGTTGGCTTCCATTCACTACTTTGTCTAACTCCTTTATCATACTATGTTAGATGAGTTGTGTTGATGTTTATGCTTCAAGTCTAACCGAAGAATCAAACTGGTGGGAGGAAATCTGTACTAAGGCATTAACGCTCGACAAATCAAATTTCCTCGATATTGGGTATCCGGTAAATGTTGTAGACCTTCCTATGCATTGCAGTTCACAAACGGCACCCTCTTCTTCAAAGAGAAAGCTAAAATCTAGTCAAGATTCACTTTGCAGTCAACAAAGAGGGAAGCTAGTGCTTGTCATAGAAGATATTTCTGACGATGATGACGACGATGGAGACTTTGATGATGAGGGGGGGCTTGATGATTTCTCAACACCAATAAGCTGTCCATCTATAGAGGTACCAGGGTCATCGGCTTCGTCCATGCTACCACCCATAGCTATCACTCCAAAAACACCTACTACATTTGGAAGGCCAGAGAAGAAGCGGAAACGAGATACAATCACGAGCGTTGTGAAGCAAATGGCAGTCATTCAACAATAGACTGTACAGTCTTTTGCCGACATGCAGAAGCGAAGTGAACTAGCCCTCACAGAGATGAGAGCTAAGCAAGCAAAGGAGCGACTCCAAAATATGGCAATGCATGAGGAGGCGCGAAGGTGCATGGAGAACACCCAAGCATGGATGAGGGAGGAGTCGAGGCAAAATAGAGAATTGATGCAACTTTTGCTTAACAGGAATCAAGTAGGGCTAGTTGCGACGTTGCAACCTACTTCTCCTTCTCCACCATTGTTGATAGGGAACCATGCATCCGGCTCAAACAACAGCGGAGCTTTGAGTCCTCAGGAGCTTGAAAAATTGGCTCCACCTCTTCCAGTCGAGTCCCCAATACGGGCACCTCTTCCCCTTATTGAAGATAATGTCCTAGAAGGAACTCCGTCAGCTAGATGTCAAGGTGTATTTGATGAGCGCGAAGAAGGCAGTGAGGGAGCGATAACAATTGGAACTGAGGAGATTGATGTTGGGCACAACCTGACCGTGGATGCTTCCAAAGTAGAACTCGGAAGTGGTTCCCTGCCCACCAGAGATCCACTAACAGGTTGTGCCCAATAATCACTTGATATTCTTTTCTATAGTTCTAGCTCCAGTCGAGCTGATTTGTATTCTAGACTTCAGGCTGTAGATATGCTTGTAGATACGACATTCATTTTTGACAGAGTTCCACTACGAGTGGTGGTAATTGTAGAGTTCAAAAGTTTTTTGCTCCATTTTGTATGATGAATCTCCTTTCGAGAATATGTATTATACGACTTTCTCATGCAAAGAGTTCCATTCAATTTTGAATTGCAGGCCTTGAGAATCCACTTGTTTTTCCTAAATCATGCATGTCTCTTTCCGCACAATCTCGCCTGCTATTGCTTACGAAAATTGCCAACGCAAATGAGATGGCAACAAGCGCCAGACAGTCCTCTGAACTATGTGATGACGCGCTTGTGCAAAATCCCACACCTTCGGCACCTGAAGGTGTGGCTGAGCCTTCCGCTTTTTGAAGATGTAAGGTACAAATACTTTCCTATTTTCAGATCACTGAAAATTCCTTGTCTCGTTGCATTCTCAAGTCGTTCACCTTAGGCTTCTGATTTGGCATGACATCCGTAAATGAGCCAGTTCCATGATCGTAACTGGTTGCGCATTCGTCCATTTGTTAGCACGGAATTGATCCTCCAGTAGCTTGTCAGGGGGCGTCAGAGGTCGTCCATTGGCCATTGAGGTCCGGGGTGACAAAGAAATGGATCAATGTCGTCTTGGACTTCAATGGCATTCTTTGTGTCACCGAAGATTGGAAGTCCAAGGGGTCCATCAAGCAGTTCAACCATCAGTCCGAGCCACACTTTGCTACAATTGCCGCAGTTGTGGGGCCAAAGGCAGTGTTCATCCGACCAAATTGCTCCATGTTTCTTGTGGAGTTAGAAAAGATAGCAATCGTTCCGGTGTGGAGTTCGATGAAAAAATCCACCACCAAAGAGATTTGTGCTTATCTCTTCCGAGACGAAGACATGCCCTTCCTCGTCCTTGGACAGGATTCCTACAAGACTGTGAAGTGCAAGGACAAAGCCGGAAGGTTGACTTTGTATAAGGAACCGGGAACAAATAAAGAGTTGTTCTTGAAAAACCTTGATGTGCTGTTCAGTTTTCCTCATGGACATTTCACTGATGAGAATTCCGTAATAGTAGACGACAACCCTTGTAAACACATTATGAACAAGCCCGAGAATGTTATACTCTTAGATTCGTGGACTAACCGAGGCAATGGCGACAAAGATACCTTCCTCCTCCAAGTCCTACTTCCTGGGTTTCAGAGATTGCATGTCAATCGTGACGTTGGGTTGAGGTCATTCCGATCAAATGGGCCAGGGAGAATTGGACGAAGAATGCTTTGTGAGGAAAGGGGTTGTCAAGAGTATGAAAAACTCATGGAGGTGGTTCGCAGGTCATCCAATGTTAGTTAAAGAAGGCTCTCCTAGGGGTATGCAGTTCAGCTTAGGCCAAGCTGACATGTGGCATGTTCAATCTACATTATGAAGTTCTCGTGCCTCTGTGTTTCAAGTCGCATCGATCTAATATGTAAGGTGGGGCCTTTTTGAACGATGGGTCCTAGTTCTGTGCTTTGTTGGGATTGTTGTTCGAATTCGTATGCACTTATTCTCTACAGATGGACAATTGTGTTTTTAATTTCCTCTCTTTAATATGTTGCAGATGGTGAGCGACTCTCCGTTTAAAGTTTTGAGTGGTGTGTAGACATGTCAAGCATCTGCGGACTCCATCCTCGACTATGGACAATATATAATCCTAAGTACAGGGAATTTCCTGTGCTCGGCACCTACCGTCAACTCAACGATGGACTTCTCTGTGAAGCCCATTGAAGACGAGGTGGTGAACAACCCTCCAAACGGGAAGCCACGCTTGCCTGTCTCGTGCTCTCCATCTCCTCTTCGCTCTAGGGATCTGCGTTCCTCATCAATGTCACTGTCTGCTGCGGACAGGGTCACGCAAAGGAAGCTTTACGTAGATGCTAACTATCCAATTTCTACTCAAGAGCTGAAAATTGAAGTTCCAAATGAAGCACGTGAGGCAGGTAACTCTATACAGGTTATCCCGCCCATGATTCCACGTCTGTGTGCAGCGTCTAAAGGGGGGAGATTGAAGAGGAAGCATGGTGGGTCCTCATGTAGTCAATTTTCCACTCCAAATAGAGATTCCTGGGAGCGCAAGTCCCTGCAAGCACAACGGAGAGAATGCATCCATCAAGCAGGGCCCGTAATGAAAGGGTATAGTCGAGGACCCAAAATTTTCAAGGCCATGGAGAAGATGAAGAGCCTATTGCATAGTTAGTATGTAGTTGTGCGTACTAAAATTTAGAGTAGTATAGATATAGAAAGTCAATGTGTACCCATTGCATTCGGCTATATACCATAGTTGGTGTTAAGTACGGTTTTGATATTTGTCATAAATGTGTTGAAGGCATCTGCACTATTGAATGCAGTCCTTGATCTATTACAAACCGGGTACTCAAAGTACCCCATCTTCGTTAGCTATAGCAGTCTTGCAAGTAGATTGCTTGGGAAGATGAGGGCATGGTAATTAAATAATGAAGCGGATGCGGATCTTTGACTGGATCTCGGCAAAGAAGTTGTAGATTTAGAAATATGCAGGCGTCGTTGTAAGCATTTTCATAAACGGCAATCCAAAGAAGAGTGTGAAGATTGTGATTTACGAGAATGCTCAATGGCCTTTGGATATTTGTTTTTCTACAACTTCCTTGCCTAGATCTTGACAAAGCTCATCATGCACTTCATTCTTCAATCACAATGCCCTTGTCTTCTCAAGCAATCTACTTGTAGTGTCCAACACGTTTGATGGAGATGAAGAACTTAGTTGCTAGGAATGTAATTTATAGTAGGCCATGTGTGTACAAAGATTTGTTGATAATATATATAAAATACATAGTTATTTGCTTACTATGTTTCAATTTGGGGGTTGCAATTCACATTTATTTCATGATGTTTTGAAATTTTGTATTTCTTTAGAGGTTTTGTATGTGATTGTTCTGCTTTCTAGTGTTAAGGGATCACGGATTCTTCTCACATTTACAATAAGTAGTACTTTTAAAACTCTTATTTCAGTGGAAAACTCCCATTTTAATGAATATGATGTTAAAGGTAGTTATCCGGAAAGAGAGAAAAGAGGTGAAGAAAGAGCTTAAGTTGGTAAAATGGATAATCTCGGCTTGCAGCAAAAGTTTAGAATCCCTTGGGACAATATTTCGAGTTAGTTTACACGTTTGGGTGTTGTAAATGGTATTTACTGCCCGCTACGCAAACAACATCTACACTAGATCATTGAAGTTTAGTTCGATCCTTGTTATTTGGAGATGTCCAAATAGGGGCAGCTTTAGGACAAGTTGACGGCATTGTACTAAACTTCAGTGGTTGTTGAGTCTCTATGCTAAATCAACAAAGTTCACTTTGATCCCTCTCATCAAGAGATCTCTAGATGAAGTTGGCTTTAGGATAAAATGACAAAAACATCATACATAGGTTAGATGTTGCTACTCTATCACAGATCATCGAAGTTTAGTTTGATCTTACTTATTTGGAGATCTCCACACGGGGGCGGCTATTGTATGCGTAGTGGGCAATAAATACCATTTACAACACCTAGACGTGAAAACTAACTCGAAATATCGTCCCAAGGGATTCTAGACTGTTGCTGCAAGCCGAGATTATCCATTTTACCAACTTAAGCTCTCTCTTCACTTCTTTTTTCTCTTTCTGGATAACTACCTTTCTGGAATCCAATCTAGATCCACTCTTACCCTGAATCTGGATCTATCTCTTCACACACAAACATTGGTTTTTGGTACCTCTGTTTTATCCTCAGAGGGTCCGCCTTTGATTGTATAGAGGGGTAGGGACTCACCACTTGTATTCCTCACACATTCTTCTCTCTTCTAAACTTCACAACACACATTTAGACCAGCTGTTGCACTAGATCACACCGGAAACACTCTCACAACTTTCCGAATGGCCAATTCGGAAGGCAGGTCACACAGAGCCGCCTCTAGACTTTTCCACTACAATGACAGACCAACAGAAACTAGAACTGATATAGGGATTATAAGTCGTTTGCTCCGCTAATCCTAAGGTTTGGCTGACCTTCTAGTAAGTGGCATGCGTATTACTTCCACTAGCAGTTGCTTATCTCCGCATGGAACCCACCCTAGTGTTCCAAACTTGCACCCATGCCACTCCTAATCAGATTCCCGTTCCAATGTTTTTAAGGCACGTGCTCAAGACCAATATTTCTAGCCAAGACTACGTCACAAACGTTCCTCATAAATCAGATCCAAGTCTCCTCAGATTTGGATTCCTCCTTTCCTCCTCCTCTCTTTAACACTTCAATGCACTCACAAGACAACATCGGAAAGCCAGATATGCAATAGATCAATTCCTGAGGGTCCACTTGGTGGCTCAGATTAAAGAAAGGATGACAAAATACAAACTATAACACTAGGATGGAATGAGAGGCAACAAACCTGCCCCTCATTTTAAAAACTCAAAACAATCAAAGCCAAAAAGGCCAAAAAGCCACCCGAAAATCCAAGTGACCACTCACAGACTTCCCGAAAAGCCCGGAAAAGTCAAATCCTACAAATCCAGAACCCAAGTCCACATCTGGAAATCTAAATCCAATTCGAAACTCAAATCCTAACTACCTCAAATCCTAACTACTTCGCCTTTCGCGCCTTCTTCTGGCTGCTCCCACCTTGACTTGTTGGTGCTCGGATAGATGACCTCGGAGTTGCTTTTGGAGTTGCCTTCACTGGTGTCATCCTCAACGTTGCTCAGGTTTGGATCTTCCAAATTTCTAGGGGAGAATATTCCCCTTCTTCTTCCTCTTCATCTTCTGATCTAGTCTGGTACTCCTCTTCCTTAGATTTTTCAATCTGAGTGATCTCCCTCTCATCTTCTTCACCTGGAGATGTTTCATCCAAAATAATGGGATCCATCTCCTTCTTTGGTTGTTGCTGCAGCATGTGCTCGAATCCTTCTAGATGGGTTCGGGCCGAATTCAGCAGTCCTCCGATCAAGTCCGCCAATTCACTATGGGTTTGTGTGTGAGGTGTCTGAAGTGGCTCCTTCTCTAGAAGATGGAATACAAGGACAGGTGGCGAAACCGTAATCTCCGATGGTGCTAACTCTTGTGTTGCTTTCGGCTGCTTACTTAGTTCTCGTGCTATCTTCACACTCTCCCGAATTGTCTTCTCGAGTTGCGTAGAGAAGGGTTCCGTAGAATGCCGGAGAGTCTCCCTCAAGGCTTCCGGTCTAGACGGCAGTGGCATTGAGGCTGTCAGCTTTATCGGAGTTTCCGTGTCAAAGTGGATCTCCGAAAAGCTGAAGAAGTCCATGACACGGTCCGGATCAATTTGTCCTAGTAGCTGACGCATCTCCTTCAAAGTAGACTCCATCCTCGAAGAGAAGTCTACCAGGATCCAGATCACCTTAGATCCGATAAGATGCCCTTCTTCTGCAAGCCATTTTTGCACGAGGGCTGCCTTCATGACCAAGTCCACCAGCTTGTCCACCAACCCGGATAGGTTCTTGACTAGCTGCAAGGCTTCCTTCTCCCTTTGCTTTGTTATGGCCATCTCTCCTTGAGCCCAGCTCAGTCTGGCTTGAAGGTTTGCCTTTTCCTTCCCCAGGCCTTCAATCTGCTTCTCCTTCTTCTCCAGCACTTCCGGATTCAGAAGTTTCTTCAAAGTGTCGAGGATGTCTTCCGGCTCTGTCTTCAACTCCTTGCTGATCCTCCTGAGCTAGTCCACTAGGTTCTCGTGGTACTCTTGAGCCTGTAGTACCTAGTTGAACCCGGTTTTGAAGAATCCGGATATGCCTCCTTCTTTTGCCGGAATCTTCTCTTGAGTTGGAAGCTTCCCCCGTGAAGCCAGATCGGTGGACTTCCTCCGCCTTCAATCTAGGAGCTTCTCCTCCTCTTTTGGATCTTCTTCCTCCTCAATTAGCAGTTGCTCTGCCTCTACTTCCTTTGTGAGGCCGTATTGCAAGATGGTGGATCTGGTATTATACTCTACCGTTTCCGCATCACTCAGAAGCTTTGCATGATGGTAGAGGTGGAACAGGTAAGGACCAATGGGTCTGGTCTTAGCCTTTCCGACATTGGCGGCAAGCTTAGAGACTATTGCTCCAATCACTTTGCCCCAATTGACTGGTCTACCCTCCATAGAACCAAAGATGGTGTTTGCTACCGTAACTGTAATCCAAGTAGGCTTTTCCGGACACAAGATAGGGATCAAAAATTCTAGGATATGCCTCTGCCTTGCATCTAGACAATCGCTGATGGCATACCCTTCCTTGAAATGAGCTGCATTTTTAAACTTCCCTACTGCAAACTTATCCATCCAGGAGGCTAATCCAGATCCCTTCTTGGGGAATCCGAAAACCTTGGCCCAGAACTCATTAGTCCATGTTCCGGATCGCCCTCTCACTGTCAACTCGTACTAGTTCGAGGCACCTACAATAAGCTCCTGAATCATCCTATCATTCTTTACGGTCCATGGCCTCAAGAATAGCCTAACACACTCTATCTCACTTAGATCATCCTCTAGTTGCGACCGCTCTCTCAGTCTTTCTGGAATGGATGGATACACCATTTGCCCCGTTACCAACAGTTTCCGGATATCCCCCTCCGCCATTGCAAACTAGACTAAGATCTGGACAAGCAGTAGCTCCTAAAACGATCACTAACTCACCACTCTTTCTCTCAACTATACGCGCACAAAATAGTTGTGGAAGAAAGAGGAAGAGCAAATGGAAGAGGAGAGGTTAAGTACCTGTCATCTTACTAACCGTTTCTGAAGTAGACTGTTTACACGTAACGGATCCCTATTTTCCTAAGCTGGAAGTCTAGACCATAGATTGTCGCTATCCGGGTTTTCGGAATCCATCCTGGATCCCGTTAAGGAATACCTGGAGCATCCTCTCAACCTTAGGGAGATGTTTAGGCTAAGATGGTTCTAATCCTATTTTCCTATTAGAATTTTGGAAAACTTCTATATAATTATAAACTTTTTACTATTAACCCAGTGAACTCCGGGATTATGGTTTGCGACAGCAGCTATAGAATCAATTTACAAAAATGTGAAAAATTAGGGAGCAAGTCATGTCTTTATGCAAAATTGTCGAAGCTTAGCTTGATCTTTTTTACCTAGAGGTCTCCATATGAAGGTGGCTTTTGGAATAGTTGACGGCAATATAATAAGATAGATTATATATTGTGTCTATGATATTCGATGAAGCACTCTATCCTTATCATGAGATCTCCAAATGGTACTACATTTTGGAACTTGTTCCGTGAATGAGATAGAACGTGATGGATGTTGCATAAGTGATTTTAATTGCAGGACACCTCATTTGGAGATCTCTAGTTGAGGATGGGTTTGGGTAGCCCCGAGTAAACAATTCACCGATTGCATGGACTTTGTGTTAGTGTTTCTCATTAAATGATGCCTTCTCATTTGGAATATCGTCCAGTTTTATTAGAATGACAAGTTCTTCTTGTAGGAATTTATGTAGTCTTTTTGTTTTCACAGTAGTGTTTCTTTATGTAAACTGTCTAGAGACCTCTAGATACAATTAGGACCACAAAAACCCTCATTTGTAAAATAGGATGTTTCTCACTCTTTAGAACGCTTGTTTGATTATTAGATTTGTCATATAGAAGGAGGTGTCCAAGTATTCTAAGGTTTGTTCAAGGAAAATTCATATGGATTCCTTTGATTGCTACTATGGCACTACTGTCATGCCATACTTGAGTAGCCCACCATCGAAAGAAGCCTTTGAAGACTCAACCGCTCAATGTGAGCCGTTTCACAATGGAGATGAAGTCAAGCTTTCTATTCCAAAATTTGGTGAAGTTGGAGGAAGACTGGTTATTGATGCTTGTCCTTAAGGCAAGTGGCTTGGGGTGGACATATCTTTAGAGCCAAGCCTTTTTATTTTGTTGCGACCACATACTGTAATTCAGGAAGCCTAGAGTATCCCTCTATCCCCCATCCAAAGGGGTATTACGTCATTATTGGAGGCCATTGATCGAACTCTGTTGTAGATAGAAAATGATGTGAGGAAATTATCTGATGATCCACCGATGGATATATCTCCATTCGTTCCTCAAGAAGATTGGATTGGCTTGAAGTGCATCTTTAGAACTATAAGGGCACTATTGAGGCGTTAGGTAGAATTAATTGTTGGAGGTTAGAAGATCATTTCTAAGGTAGAACACTCAATGAGGAATATTTGGGTGTAATTGTGTTGAATGTTTTTTGGGGGAACAAGGAAGCTTTAATGACGCACACCCAGTGGCCATTATCTTCCTATTGGTTTCCTAGTGGCCGTTCTTTGAAAGAGACAATCGCCTATTTTGCCACCATGCCTATTCCTAATGACCCATTGGCATATTCAAGAGGAAGAATGAAAGCGCCTTACTGATTCATCATGAGGAAGTCCATTCTATGTATCAAAGATTCAGTAGCTGCCCGTAAAACTCAGGATTTTGAGATTTGGAAGGTTAGTTCTGCTAGATGGTGCAATAGGTTGTGTTGCCAATTTTTTTCTCATAAGCAAACCTTAATGATAAGAAGCTAAGATTTTATTTGAAGTCTTTTGAAGATAGATGTGAATATGGCGTTGCTGCTAGTGGTCAAATTTACCATTTTGACGAAGATTGGAATCGAAAAGTCATTATACTAGAAGGTGTGGAAGTATGTATTCTGGAGTGATACATAATTCACGGAATTCCAAAGTCCACTTATCACAGTTATTTGCTCATGTACAAGGAAGGGGTTCTTTCAGGGACTCATGGAAACAAGGGAATTAAACAACCTCAAATAGGAACCGTTCAAATCACTGGAACTATGAAAGCAATCATAGATGAAAGCCTTCATCAAATGCCACTTCAAATGCATAGCCTTGGTCATGGAAGAATGGACACTCTCAAATTTCTACCTACAGGAAACAATTGGAAGCTCTTATGCATTGAGGCAAACGAGGTAGTTTTTCAACTTTTGTTCAGTGTTCTAAATCATTCGGAGATCTCTAGATGATACAACTACAATTTGCATTATGTACTAAGTGTAGTTGAGGAGTTCTAATTTTCCTTAGTTTCCTTTGGAATTACATGGTACTGCTCTAGCAACTCATGCATGTTTTTTTGGGTTGCGTAGTTAAATATTGACTATGGCCTTCCACCGGTGAGTCAATCAACAAGTAGTCGAATCAAGAAGGAGCACTTCAACAATGTCTCCATTAAGCTTGTTGGAAGTTTTTTTGTAAAATGTACCATGTGCAATGAGCTTCAATAGTTTATATTGAAAACGCCCAATGGGAGCCATGAGTCCGTAGTGTTCATGAAGCAACAAACTAAACATCTTAATTTGCAAGCCTCATGTCGTCACTTGTATGCATCTTAGTATGAGGAGTCCAAGAGGAATCCATTAGAAATTCTTTGTATAATTCATGAAAAAATGGATACTTCAAAGGCAACCCTTCCAAGGATGCACATGACAATGAAGGCCACACAAGGTCTGGGTCAAACTCCAATGAGTGTTATTGGAATGGTAGCTCATGGTTGCATTGATGGTACATATGTGCATTATGCCCTATTATGCTCGTAGGGAGACTCCAACTTTACAGTATCCTCATTGGCAAGATTATCTTGTCAATCGGAAAGTCCACAAATTTGAGAGACTAGTGACCTCTTTCCATATCCTTGGACAAACCTTATGTTTGAGGCACTACTAAGAGGGAAGTCAAGATGTTTGGATTGTTTAACCCTAACAGAACCATCAGCTCAACGTGGATCTTGCCCCCTTCCTAAAAATTTATACCTTCAACTTGACAAATTTGCAAAGGATAACAATAACCAATATCTCATGGCATTCTTGTCCTTATTGACTACATGTGGTGTCTTCAAGAAATTGAAGTTGGCTTCCTACACGTTGGACATACTCAAGAAGATATCAATGCTTACTTTAGCCATCTTTCGAAGGCCTTGAATCAAAGAACACTTTTGTGGTTGCCAACCTCATAAAAAAATTCATGGAGTCTCAAGAAATGGTATTCATGCCAGAGTTCATACAAGAGGTGGTAGACTTCAAGTCATTCATCAAGGATTACCTAAAAAGTGGCACTACTAGATTAATTGGATTGGGAGAAATGCATCTTTTCAAGTTCTATGTGGACAATGATGGGGTCCCCATCATGAGATACAAGAAGTCTGTAGTTGATACACAATGGTTACCAACTAATAAACCATCTCTTCGCCTCTAGAAGAAAGACAATAGAGGTCAACCAAAGCTTCCCCCCAACAGTCCAAGCTTGTTCTATTCAAGTGCATGTGGAGAAGCGAAGTTCCAAGCATAATTGGGAATCAAGAGAAGGCCATGGTGTTGTCAATGAAAGCTACCCTAAATAAGAATTTCATTATGGTAGGACTAGAAAAGTACGTACAGTACCACCAAAACGGTATGTCCAAGTGTGAGGGATTTGCAATGGCCTTTGGTCCATATGTGGAGTACTGGAATCACGTGTTTTGGGAACTCAAGAGACCACTACCTAATTATCCTCCACAATTGGTGGAAGGCTTTTGGCCAAAAAACAATAGGAAGTTGACGCCTAATGAAATCCCTCGTCGGTCATTAATGGTGAATCATGTAGATGTTATGAGGCTTTCCCACTACAAGGTGAAGAATCCCCTAGAGTTGGCCAATGGGGAGTGTATGGAACTTCTACCTAAATTGCCTTCCAAGCAATGGACTCCAACAAGGTGATTTTTGGTCAATTTTTACCTAAGTGACTCTAAGTAAGAAGGGGGCAGTCCATCTCACATCACCCAACACACCTCCTAATGACTTACCCTCATCCAACTAAGCACTCAAAAAGATTATGACAACTTCATATCCAAAAATCTAACTCAAATATGCAATT